>QRDG01001346.1:148509-388970 GCA_012064385.1 Puccinellia tenuiflora
GATATTTGCTAGTCTATACATGAAGGCACTCTTGTAAATCTGCATCACATGTCATCAAGACCCACTCTGAATCATCGTCCAGGTACTTCACAATCAAAGAACTTATGTCTGCTATACTCAACCGTCTTGCCATCTCCTGCTTCAGTTCTTGAAAGGCACACTCAGGCTTTCAGTCTGAACCTAACCTTTCCGAGCCAAATGTGGCCTTTACTCTCATATCTACATCCATATTCTGTTTGGGGGGTGGTGGGCTTCGAGAAGAATGGTGTCGACGTGTAGCCATTTGATTAACATTATGTAAAAGATCTCCTGCTGACTCCTGAATGGAGAAATGTCCATTCAATGTACCATTTTCTGTATACAGAATCTGAACCGGGCTGTGCTGTACAGGACTTCCAGATTTCATCAGATCAACCCCAGCCAATGGTGGATGTTGTGTTGCTCCACCACTGTAGGACGGGCTTGAATCATAACTTTGGCTGCATGATGAGTGTGAGTGTGAGCTTGCTGGCACATTGCTGCCTAACATGCGGTGTTGGTGCTTCTCAAAATCAGCAAGGTTGGTCTGCTGAGTTGGAGGAACAGTGATGCTTCCTGACAAATTGTTGTCAGATGATACAGAGGTGTTTGTGAGATCCTTGTACAGGGTATTGAGTTGGAAAGATGTCTCTCCTCCGTGAACTGAATCAATGATCTGCTGCAGCTTTCTTAGAGAATGGTCTACCTTCTTGATCTTCCGTGATGGCCAGCGGTTTATTCCATGTTGCCTGCATATTCTTTTGAGGGTGGTAGGGCACACTGTAAGAAACAAAAAAAAGTATCATGAATATATATCCAGTCTGAATATGGTTCTTCTTTTAATTTTTATCACTAAATCAAAGGTGTATGACGGTACAAGTTTCTTTCACACACAAAATGCAATCATAACTTGGAAACGCAATGTACATACGATGAGCATGCTGTCTAATACATGATGTATAAAGAAGGTATGCATGATCGAGCGTAGTGTGGAAAAAATGTAAAACATGTGGCAAGCTACGCTGCACACTAACTCAATGATCAAGGAAACTATATGGTAATGAAGAACGACATCAAGTCATGTAATGTAATGATGGATGTTGCATGGCAATGTATCTCGGAACGGCTATGGAAATGCCGTGATAGGTAGGTATGGTGGCTGTTTTGAGGGAGATAGTTGCACTACTAGGAAACTAGCTATAGGTGAAAACTCATTTTGTGACGCACCAAATAGGCATGCGCCACAGAAGTATTTTCTGTGGCGCACCAAATAGCCATGCGCCACAGAAAATTGGAGTTCTGTGGCGCATGGGTCTGGATGCGTCACAGAAAGCCACATTCCTGTGGTGCATCTAGACACATGCGCCACAGAAATATGGTGGCACCGCCACCAATGATTGGGTGGGTGCCCTTTCTATGGCGCATGGGTCTAGATGATGAAGGGTCGCAGCATAGAAAACAAAAAAAAAATCCTACGCAAAGAAGGCGGAATAAACCCAACACGAGATCTGATCTACGAGAGGTTGGTAGCAAGAAGGAGATCGAATCTCACCCTCGAAGAAAACCGTGAGCGTTTTGTCGAGGCAGGGGTTGGCTAGTCGATCCCCGCAACTAGACTCGTCTAGTCACGAGGAGATGTATTATCCAAGCGCCGCACGAGCAACGCCTCCAAGAGATCCACACGTACAGCTCGATGAAGACTCCACGTTCTTGATCCCGCAAGAGTTGGTGGAGAGGCTCGAGAGATCAGCAACACGACGACGGTGGCGTGGTGTGTATGGTGGAGATCCGACAGGGCTTCGCCAAGCGGCTATCGGGGAGAGAGGAGGAGGAGGTGGTGCGGCTAGGGTTTGGAGGGGGCGGCGGCTAGGGCACCTTGGGGTGGAGCAAAGGGGTGCCGCACCCCCTCCCCCCTGCCCCTCCTTATATAGGAGGCCAAGGGGGTGCGCCCCATCCCCTCCTAGGGCCGGCGGCTAGGGGGTGGCTTGCCCCCCAAGCAAGCCCCCCTAGGGTTAGGGTTTGGCCGGCCGGCCCCCTTTCCCTCTTGGGCTTGCCCGCATGGGCCCCCTTTAGGGCATGGTGCGGCTGGCCCATGTGGCCAGTCCACCACCCCTTAATATCATGTGGACCCCATACTCCTATGGGCCCCACTTCTAGACCCCTCTAGAACCTTCTAGAACTTTCTGGTACTTTACCGATAAATTCCCGAACCTTTTCGAACCTCCGGAAACCACTTTCCTTATATGAATCTTATTCTCCGGACCACTCCGGAACTCCTCGTGACGTCCGGGATCCTATCCGGGACTCCGAATCAATATTCTTTCTCACCATCATTTATCTCGAACCCTAACTACATCGAACGTTAAGTGTGTGACTCTACGGGTTCGCGAATATGTCATATTAATAGCGGGACCGGGATGCCCATATTAATTCCTACATATTCGACGAAGTACTTTACTAGTTGAACCACAATGTCCGGGATTCAATTAATCCATATATGATTACTTTTGTTTCACGATATATTACTTGTTCGAGATCTAATCCACCGATATCTCCATATCTGATTAATCTCGTTACCGACAAGTTCTCTTTACTCGTTCTCATAGAATAGGATCCCTTATGACTAGCCACTTAGTCATATGCTTGCAAGCTTTTGGATGCTATACTACCGAGAGGGCTCAGAGATATCTATCCAACTGTTGGACGAACAAATCCCAGTCTTGAAACATGCAACCCAACAACCAATCATCGGAATACCTGAAAGCCACCTTTATAATCACCCAGTTACGAAGTGACGTTTGATGTCCACAAAGCACTCCTCTGATAAGCGGGAGTTACATAATCTCATGATCTAAGGAAACTATATTTGACATTTATTTAATTTGAGTCTTGTCCATTATATCATCACCCATGATACAAACTTCGTTTATCAAGCGATTCATAAATCCATGATTAGGAAACATCTAACCATCACTTGATCAAACGAACTAGTCACAAGAGGAAAGACTAGGGACACATTACCGTTTATTTTCCACACATGTATTTGTTTCCGGTTAATACAATTCTCGCATGGAATTAAACATATCATGAACGGGGAAATATGATAAACAATAATCATTATTATTGCCTCTTGGGCATATCTCCAACAGATGCGCCACAGAAATGTGGTTTTCTGTGGCGCATCAGGTCACATGCGCCACAAAAATGGTACTTTCTATGGCGCATGGGGTGTCATGCACCACAGAAATGGTGAAATCAGATCACCCCCCCCCCCCCCGGTGGATCGCCTTTTCAGTTTTGCAAACAAGAAAAGAAAATGATAAAAAATTCAAAAAATAAAATTCTTTGAGATATAGTTAGGTTTTAGTGTCTAGTAGGTATAGAAATTTTGAAATATGAATTCTGACTTTTTTTCCAAAAGTAGGTTAAAAAAATATTAAAACAGCCATAACTTTTGCATACGACGTCGAAAAAATGCGTTCAATATCTAAAAAAAAAAAACAAGAGAAAATTTCGGATCCGCCCTCACTCGGGTTTACCCGGTTGGACTTTTATCAGATTCTCAAAATTCCAAACAAAAAAAAAGTTACGACGATTGGAGGCACCGGCTCCAGTGGCATCGAACCTAGAGGTGTGAAGGAGGAAATGTTGCACATGACCACGCCATTAGCAGTGTGCAGGGACGTCAAAATTAGGATTGTCGTCGTGGTGAACAACAGATGCCTAGGGGTAGGCTTAAGTTTGGGGCCGATGGACGCTAGAGGATTCGGGGAGGGATAGCGCGCTGAAGAGCGCACACGGAAGAATAGATGAACACGAGGATTTACCCTGCTTCGGGGCTCTCGTGAGAGATAAAACCCCTACTGCAGCTTTGTCTGACTGTATATGAGCTGCATATGAGAGCTACACTGATGCTCCTTGAGCTGTTTCTCTAGGGGAGGAAGAAGCCTCGTAAGGGAGAAGAGGAAATGAACCCCGGCCCCGTTCCCCCCTTGTCCGCTACCCCTGGTGCTCCTTATAAAGGGGAAGCCCAGGGGACATATGGAGCCCAATAACACTATACATGGAATGACTACTGGGGTCTTGTCACACTGTTCCCAATAGTGCTGCACTATTCCCAATAGTGCTGCACTATGCAAGCACAGTCGTCCGGCATGGCTACAGGGGTGCCTGCCTCCTCCTGGAAATATCTGTCTACCTGGCTGAGAACGATGCCGGTCCGAGCTGGGAGCGTCCCAAGACCGACATAAGGAGGCGAGGTGGTTGGCGAGGAGGAACGGGCAGCGATGCCGGTCTGAGCCAAGGGCGTCCCAAGACCCGGCATCGATGGAGGGTAGTGGTTGAAGAGAACCGACATAGGCTGGTCAGCCGACATATGCTATGCCGGCCTGGGATATCTCGGCAGGCTGAGCGTCGGTCGAAGAAGTAGCCCGGTGGTGTCGGTCGAAGGAGATCCGGGGCGTGGTGAGGTAGTTGCGATCACCCGGCCTGGTGACCCGGGCGCCGGCCCGGCCGGATGAGTGGCCAAGGTGGGCCGACCCGGGAGTGGTGCTGCCGACATATGCCTATGTCGGCCTGGCGAGATGCCGGACTGAGGAACTGGTACGGAGGTTATTGCCCACGGGGGATGTCGATATTGGAGAATCAGCCCAACCGGGTTAGGTAATCCGACCTAAGTGTATGTCGGTACGGTGACTGGTATGTCGGTCTGGGCCGCGCCAATGTCGGCCCAGGCTACCTTCTTCTGTTTTCTCTTTATCTCATATGTATTTGTTTGTTGTTTCTTCCTTTTACTATACCAATAAACTACCAACTCTGGGGTACCCGGGGTCATATCCCCGACAAGGATCTACCGAGATCGTCGTCCGGGCCTGGGGTGAGGCGTGTGCAGTGCCTTCCTAGAAGTCGAGGTGGTGGCGCCGGGGAAGTGGCGATGGGAGAAACTTCCATCCTTTCAGAAAAAGCTTATTAGAGAGAGTTTCAAGAGGTCCCAAAACTTTCTTAGTAGTAGGGAGGTTAAGGGGTGTTTTTTTAGACATCTCATATAATATTGGAAATTAAAGCGTTAAGAAGAATTGGTAGATGTTTCTTTCATTTTTGGACGTCATCTACAAAAACAGAAAAGACAAATGTGAAAACTACACTCTGTTGGGTGTTAGCTTAGATTAAAAAGTAAAACATTTTTTATGTAATGGACAGTTCGGTCTTGGACTAAAAAAAGACCATTGTTTGCAATTAACAATTGGCTGTTCACTTGGATTAAAAAATAGACTATTTGCCATCTGCAGGGTGCAGGCCTTGGGGCTTAAACAAATTTACGAAGTCACGAGCACGCACAAGTGCAGCTACGTCTTCTCGTCCTAGCAGCCTCCAACGTGAAAAGAAAAGGAGATGGCCTGGCTCCGCACAACCCGCAACGGTGACCCCCTACTTTTTTAAGCTGATTTTTTTTTAAAGCTGGTGACCCCCTACTTGATCATTTTTAATTGAAAGTCAAATAGAAAATTTGAGATTAATTGTAGCTAAAAGAACAAGAAAAATCCCCATATAGAAATTTGAGATCGAGGATGATGTGCGTACTAGAAAATGCCTAATTAGGGCCTCTTTGGTTCACAGGAATTGAAAAACATAGGAATAGGAAAAACATAGGAATAGAATATCATGACATGTGAAATCCTACAGGAACTGAAAACGTAGGAACCGGTTATACTAGTTGTTTGGTTGCAGCATAGGAAAAACGCAAAAATTTTCTATGGGGGTTGAGTACAAGTCATAGTTGTCATAGACTTACAGGAATTTTTTCATGAGCTCCAACCTCTTGCTAGAATTTCTATGGGATTGTAGGGCGTGTTTGGTAGCCCGGTCCTCCTCAGAAAATCTTCCCTCAACCCGGCTCATCCACGTTTTGGTTGTTTGTTAGCCTGGTTCTGCTCTCTCAGCCCTGCCCAGCTCATACAAAAAACCCTCCTCAGCCTGGCCGGGTTGTGAAGCTCGAATCGAGCTTCACACCTCAGCCCGGCCGAGCTCAAACCGAAACCGTCCCACGCGAGCCTCGCCCCGCACCCCCCAGCCCAACCGGGCGTCATTACCCCTGCGTTCCTCCTCTCCTCGCGTCGCCACCACGGCTCCCCCGCATCGCGCCGCCGCGTTCGCGCCTCCGCGCCTCCCCCACGCAGCGCCGGCGCCACCGTGCGTCCTCCGCGTCGCCTCGCCGCCCCGCGCCTTCTCCGCGCCGCCTCGCCGCCACCGCACCTCCTCCGTGCCGCCCCGCGGCCTCCCCGCCTCCTCCACGCCGCCTCGACGCCGGAGGACCACCACTGCCGCCGGAAACGAGCACCGGAGAAGAGCACCTCACCGGAGGACTTGATTGCTTTTTTTCATTTTTGTTCAAGGTTCTTTCTGTAAGAATTTGGATCTGTTTGTAATTTCACAGTTATTCCCAGCGTGGCCCAGTACATACAGGCTATCAAACAACCTCTCATCTCAACCCGGCCCAGTATATACAGGCCACCAAACACAGCTGTTTGTCTCAATCCAACCCGGCCCAGATCAGCACGTCTGAGGTGGGATAGCCCTGCACACCTCATGCACCCTACCAAACACGCCCGTAGTGTAGGAAAGCAATCCATAAGAATTTTGGAGGATTTATTCCTTTAAAGCAAATAGAAAAATTCCTATGGGATGGAATACTATAAAATTCCTTTGAAAATCCTTAAAACCAAAGAGGCCCTTAGACTTTCAATTACAAATGATCAAGTAGGGAGGGGATGAATGCCCTGCCGTGGTCGGCTGACCATGGTTAAGTTTGTTTTACGTTCGCTGCCGACGTACACCGGATGAAAAGAAGATGGCCATGTGCTGTTGTGTTGCTACACGAGAAGTGGACTCGCGTTGGTGCAAAGCCTCTCCACGATTTGCCTCTTCACGTTGGACGGACGGACCAGTACGATAATTTCAGTGCAAAAAGCGCAGCGTCTTTCTTTTGGTCAAGCCAGAACCAGAAGGAGCTAAGCTAGCGTGCTCTTCGTCATCGGGTATGGCATGCCGCCTGGTAACCATCGCTTTCGTCTCGGAGAACGCACACGTGTAATTTGCTACGGCTACACAGCTGGACACCACGCGGCGCACACGCAACGCGGTCGCCCGGGGAAGGAGGTCGCCGTTGCAACACCATACTATAATTTGGGTACTTGGGTTTGGCAGCTAGTTACAATGGGAGTATCGTATTAGTATCATACATATAATACTAGTGTATGATACTACTTATATAATGCATAATAATATATAATAGTATCATAGTCACATCTTATTAATTCATTTATAGAATTCCAATACAAATGTGTGTATAAGATTTACTTGCTATTAAAATATCTAGTTTTATGTGCTATGATACTGTAACATAGGTAGATACCATTATCATCTCTTTCTTCATTAATTGCTGTGCTACATAGGATTTTTGTCAATATGGCATGCATGATACTATCTATGATACTCCTATTGTGACCAGTCTAAACCGAATTTCAAAACGAATTAGTACCTTCGCTACACCCACCATCAGATATGCGAGTTTAGGCTGTTCACAGTGGAGAGTAACATAGAGTAGTAACGTGCAGATGTTACTAGGCTATGTTACTACCTCCATAGTGGAGAGTAACCTATGAATAGTGCCATGCAAGACTTCATTTTTTAGGCGATAGACTCATATTGTCTTGATATGTGTGATGTTACAATAACATGTTATGTTACCACAAACACTTCTCTCCTTATTAATTAAATGCCACATAAGCAAACTTGTATTGGTATGTGTGATGTTACTACCTAAATTACTAACACCGTGGCCAGCCTTAAGAAAGTCTAGCACTGTCGCCATATTGGCAGACGTAAAACGAACGTGACCCATGATATTTTGGAGGCTGCCGAGGTGACGTTTATACTCAGAGTCACCATTTGTAGCCTTCATATTTTTCTCTCTCCTAATTTCTTCATAGGAATCATACAATCCAACAATATTATTACAAACCGTCAATCCGAATACAACTAGTAATTCAACGATTTGTCTGCGTCTACACGAATCATGCAAAACGTGCTTTCATCTTAAAAGATATGTGAGGCACCGTACTAGTATTATACGAATCTTTCTTTTCACTCTATGTTCCCAAAATAATATCTGGAGGTGACTAGAAAATTTGGGAGACATGGCTACACGTAAGGATGACTAAGGAGCCTTTTCCTGTTGCACGCCCCTAACCCTAGATGGGCGATTAGGGCAGCGACGCCCACTTTGCCCACTCTCTCCGCCGACGAGGCCACATGTCCATGCCTTCTCTGTCCGTTGTTCCGGCAATGGCAGGGAGTGGGGACCTCGGCCCTTCGAGTCTGGCGAGTAGGTAGGGTTGTTGGTCTAGGTTTTTACAGGGGGTCGCATCGGTGGCAGGGAAGGCGTCGTGTCGGAATAAGGTGTCCATGCTCCTCCCCCATCTCGATGGTGCTTCAATCGGTGGTGGCGTGGAGCAGGTGGCTTGGTCCTCTTGATGTTCTTCAGATCTAACGAGATCAGTTTCTCGGTGTGTCACTAGTGATTGTCGTTACTCGCGATAGTATTGGTGGCCAGGGCGAGGCGGATACTCTGGAGCAGGGATGGTGGCCTGAAAGTGGTACATATGTCGTTCTTCCTCGACATTATCGATGGGATGCGACAGGGCTGGGTCCAGGTAGCACGGAGAACACCCCGGTCGGTGTGTCACATCGACATGTGCCTTGTAGCTTGCAACATGGATGTTCATCGACTGGCAAAGCCTTGTTGGCGATGGCACTTCTTTGGATCTGACAATGGTGGAGGCTCGGCGTCTCTTTCAGCGTGTGCCTCGGTTGCATTGGAGTTAGGCAGCGACCGCTGACTTCGGCGTGCAGAAAAAACATTAGGGATCATTCTCTAATTTTTTTATCCTCTAGGGTTCTATATATCTGCAAAGTATTATCCTCGAGTTTCTTTTAGTTTTTTTTTTTTTGCTTCATGTAACTTAATTATGTAGTAATAAAAATATGTGGTTAATCAAGAAAAGAAAAAGACATATGAGGAGCCAAAATCACTCCCTCCATTCCAAGAAATAAGGCGTCTGCGGTGACCCAGCACACCACTGCATGGTGTAGTGTGCAAGTCGTTGACATAATACTCACAGAAGGACCTATCCGTGAATATTACATCCTTCAGAGTGGTACAACAGAAACATAGCAGGTCCAAGGTAACACTATAGGATTACAACAATATTCAATACAAAATCTCGAGAACCTCCTCGATACATAGAGGATAGCCTCGTGCAATGAAATCTAGAAAAGAGCCAGTTCGAAGCACTAAGCTGGAGATTAACTCTAGCTCTAACCCCTAATCCACTACTGCTATTACCACAACCTTAACCTACTCTATCTGGAGTGTCTCTATTTCCTCTTGTATTAATCCTTTCCACAGACGTGGTCGCCTCCGTTGGCAGAGTGATCTCCTCAACATCGTTGACATTGCTCCTTAGTGGCCTTAGTTGTCGTTGTGCTTCGGTTGGTGAAGTAGCGGTTGACTCCTTGTTGAAGATCTTGATGTCGTGATGATCCACCGTCACTCCTTTGATGGCTCCACAATTCTAAGCAGGGGGTCAAAAGGGGCAAGGGTGAGTAACCAGCGTTACCCAGCAAGTCCATTATGTACGGTGGGAAGTTTGATGCACTAGCTACAGCTTTAGACTCCAGGGAGCCTTAAGCTTAATGCAAGGTTTTCGTAAACATTTCTTCAAGAGATTGCTTTTATTCTGAAAACTATGCCCGTCATCCTTCACAGGGCTAGAACTTTCATGGAGTTCCTTTCCTGCAGCGTTCGCAGCTCCTTCCCGGAACAGGGAGTAACATGTTACACTTTTTTACACTCTGCAGAGGTGCGTTACTTTACCCATAAGAGATCAAGACTTTGTTGCACAACCAGGCTTAAGTTCCTGTCCACACTCTCTTTGGTGTGGGGCCCAGTTTTTGATCCAAGTCATTCACCGTGCTTCTCCGCACAACGCATGCCCACCCAATTCATGCACAGCAGAATCACCCCTGATAATCTACCCCGTCAGGTAGAACTATCTAGGCATCCCCTTGCAGACTAACTCATGCATAGCAGAATCACCCCTGATATCCTTCCTCGTAAGGAAGCAATACCTAGGCACCACCTTGCAGACCATCATAGGCACCAGAAACCGTGGGAACTATGGGATCCCACCCATGTTGCATGTAGTCTCGCAAGATCTACAGCGTACGGAACTGGCTGCCCGTTGACATGCGTCCGAGAGAAGTACAGATGGCATTTCCCGTCCCATTCCAGGTCTTATGGTTAACGCGTCTTTACGGCGCAATCATTATGACGGCATTTGTTGTTAAACCTAGGTAATACTTTCCCTTGCAAATGGAACCTCCGGACCTATTCATCTTACCATGGTCCCATTTGCCATCCATAATAGGTTACCACCACTCAGGTAGATAGCCAAATAGTCAAGTTATTAAAGAAATAGGTTTTATGCTTTCTTTTGTATAAAGGTGATAGTATAATAAGGTTTTGCAAATAGTTTTATAACAAATATTTCAAGAGATATGAGCAAGTGATGAACTTGCCTGTGATAGAGGTGGCAGTTCATGCCCTTCGAGGTTCTAGGGTGCGTCAGAACCCGGAGATCTGAAAACAGCAAAGTAGTCCAGGTAAGGACTACTGGAAACACTTGCAATATGCTATTATGCATAAATATGAGATGCATCGAATATAACCCAAAATACCCAAACTTACAAGTAAGCGCTTAGCGTTATTGATTACTTTGTTAACGGTGAGATGCTTTAAGTTGTTATAGCTTTTAGACTTAGGTGCTTGCTATGATTATCGAAGTAATGTTTTACATGAGTAATAAACAACTTACAGATGCTCACTTAAGAATTGCATTTATTTCATAAATTTTATTTTACTTAACTACTTTCAAAAAGTAATAACACTAGAGTGATTGATTTTCAAATGAACTCCTTTTTGTGTGTTTTACCTAGGATGAGTAAACGGGACAGTCATTTACAGAATTGTGGTAAAGATTAAGTTTATTTCTAAATACCCAAGTTATTTCTCTTTTATAAAAAGAGTTATTGAAAGAAGTTCATTTCATTTTTCACTTAAAGATCATTGAATTTATTGGAAGAGATTTAAAGTCATATCCACTTAAATATATTTTATTTATTCACACAAGGAATTATTTCAAATTGTTTTAAGAAAATAATTTGTTTTTTAGAAAATAATTCAATTTATATCCATTTAAGGATCTTTGAATTTTTCAGTCAAGAAAACCTTTTCAATAAATGAAGTAAAATTCATATTTGGACTTCTTATAAAATCTAGAGTTGAAAATATACCTTTAGCTTATTTTTAGGAATTTATTTGAATTTTTATTTGTATTTAGCAAACCTTGTAAATCTTCCTTTAACTATAAAATCAAAATTTATTTCAACTTAAAATATATTTTAAATCCAAATAGTATAGGTTACAGAATTCTAAATTTTTAACGTGGTATTGATCTATTTAAAATTATTTTTCTAGTGTTCATTTTCTATTTTTAAGGAATGTATATATATTTATATAAACTATTAATATCTTTGTTTTTAGAGTTTAAGGTCAAAGGAACTTTTTACCCCTCTGGCCGGTGGGCCAGGCTTATGACCGGGCTGGGTTGAACCCACCGGTTCAACCGGACCGGCCACTCCTCTCTCCCTTCTCTGGCTCGATCCCGAGTCCTCCCGATCCTCCCATCGCCTCCACCGTCGCCTCCGATTCCGGCCGCCTCCGGCGGTCTCCGCCGCCGCCGTAGGGCGTAATTGACAGCCCTCGCGACGCTCCTTAACCTCATCCGCGTCGATCTGGATTTCCCCTCCTGGTGTGGCCGTGCGCATCCTCACCCCTAATTAGGGCTTCGGTTGCAGCGCGCCGTCGTCGTGCTCCCGGCCCTTGCTGCTCCGGCGTGGCTGGTGTGGGGCTCCTCCTCCGTGCCGCCGTGGTGATGGGTGGTGCTCGCTTCTCCCCTGGCCCTCCTCCAGTGACCACACGGGCACTGCCCCGTCGTCCTGGCGTTACGGCTTAGGGCGCTGGTAAGCTCCTCTTCCCCCTCTCACTACCACCTGATCCCCTCTCCTGGCCTTAGAGCCATGCTCGGAGATGCTAGCTGTGTACAAGTAATTTTTAGGGTGTGATCTTGTTTAGGTGTTGTGCTGCCCTGCATCTTCTGTGATGAATTCTAGATGATACTCTAGTGCTGCTGTAGCATTTATTGGAGACCATCTATCTGGTGACCCTGGATTGATGTTGCCCTGATCTTGCTGTCAATTGACATCTCCAGAGAACTATCCTTGACAGCCCTAAGTGTGTGCTACTCTGAACTAGGTTCAGAGATGTGCTGCTATGGCTTGGCTCTGCTTTGAGCAAGTGTAAACTGATTTCTGCAGCTAATTAATTTAGCTTAACTTACTGTGATGCCTCAAATTGAGTTACACAGAAGCTAGCTAATAAACTTAGCTTTGGAAATTCCTTTATGCTTTCCTGTGCTTCTTCTGGAGCACACATGTGCCCAAGTTCAGTTATTCTTGTCTCCTGGTTCATGGGATTGTGCTTGAGGTGCGCTCCTTTGTGGATATGTGCCCAGCAACCCAAGTATGGATCTGTGCTTTATGTTGATGCTCTCTCTGTCAGATCTGGTAGTATGCCTTTGCCCAAAATACTTGCTATGACCCCTGCCTATGATGCACAGACTGAGGCCTTCTATTTGATAAGAACAGATGCTAGCTTTGATTTATAAACCCCTGTGATGCGCATGCATAGCATCTCTATGCAGATCTGAGGGAAAAACCCATAACCACTCCACATATGCATCTTTGGCCATGCTTTTACTAAAAGAGATAGAGGTTCAACCTCTTGATGTGTTGAGGTGGTGGCTGTGGGGATCTGCTGCTTGATATCTTGTGGCTGTCTTGATTAACAGATCTAGTGGATCTTCCCCTTGCTCTGCTTGTTGGTCTGCTCCTCCTGCTCCAGGTGCTTCCTTCTAGCTCGTGGCTATCTCTCCTTGCTCCAGCTTGCTCTGGATCCACTCTAGTCCATCTTGCTTTGCTCACAGCAGGTGTTGTTGGTGGAAAATGGATGGATCTGGGGTGTGGGTTGGCTTTGTGATGTGCTCTTGTGTGTGGAGAGCTGTGAGGCTCGAACTGGTGTTCTCTGTGAAAGAACTGGTGCTAGCTGCTGGTTGCTATGACTCTTTGCTCTTATCCTTACTGCTGGTGTGTGCCTGCCTATGTGAGCTGCCTGCCTGCTTGTGCTCCAGATATTTTCACCTGTTGAAGCTCAGGTTCGGCTGGTTTGGTATTATCCCCATGTGGTTCCTTCTTTTGGCTTGCCAAGAGGATTTAGCTGCTGCCCTGCCAGTGATGATCTGAGGCTAAACTGTGGTAAAGAACAAATACTTCACTTAGCCCCTTAACTGTAATCCGATGAGGTGCTTAGCAGTGCATCACACTGCCAACTGAGGATTAACCTAACACTAACCCTCCTGTTTATTTCCATTTGCTTTCTTTTCTTTTTGTTTTGCAGGAGCCAGGTTTAAAGTTAAACTAATCTTGAAGAGAAGATAAATACAAGACTTTTAGTTTAGGAAAATAAATGTATTTGTATTTTTTTGTATTTCCTTTTGTTGATGAAATTATTGTAAAGACAAAGTATTATTGTGATTAATCAATTAAGTTATTTGTTTTGTTTTATTCTGGAATCAAGAGTTGTAATCAAGTGTTTGTAATTATTTGATTTATTATACACTATTAATTCATTTGTTGGATTATTCAATATAAATATCTGTATTTTCACTTTTGCATTTCATTTGAGTTTAAAATTATTTTTATATTCAATAAAGTAAAATTCCCATAGCAAGTAAAATACCTAGAGGTCATGCCGGAATTCATCGAGTTCACCTAGAATGAGCTAAACCCTAAGTCATGAAGGTGATAAGACTCCGATCACTCCAGGGTTTTAGTTTGCGAAAAATTTATTCGGGTTTTCAGATGCATGCATGCAAATGCACAAACTCCTATTTCTATCCTTCATTGGATCCTAAATGCTGGGGTATTACAGTCTTCCCCCCTTAACAAAAACTTCGTCCCGAAGTTTCGGCTCCTCACACGTAGAGATAAGAAGAATGAATTTCTGCTGATATTGATTCACTCAAATTCCCTTCTGACGAGGGCATGGATATTGGTGATCCTTTGTTTCATATGCTTTTCTGCATCATTCCTTGATTCATACTATCCATATGTCGATCTTCATCTAGTGTTTGTCAAATTCTGACGATTCTATTACTCCTTCATGTTTCTTGAATCCTCTATTTCTGACTTCTAGCATTTATAGAACATAAATACTTGATACCAATTCGATCTTGTCTTCGTCATCGTATTCCTTTCGAGCTTCACATCTTGTCCGTCAAGTACTAACCACATATATGATTCACCTTTCCCCTTGGATTTTCCTAAGTTTTCATCTGTACTTGAGTCCGGTTAGGCGAACTTCCTTCTTTCAGCCCCAATCGATCGAGCTTTCTTCAGTCAACTCTATTAAGTCGAGCTTCTAAACTCACCTTTTTGCTCAACTCTTAGCACACCTACCTATTGTTTTCACGAATAACATAGGTATATATCAAAAATATTGTGAATCTCTAGTGTCGTCCTCCGGTAAAGAGATACGATTACCAGGTTTTCAATAATTTTCCAAAGAATACTAGATATATCTACCTTTTGAGAGTGTAATCAAAACATCAATCCACTTAACATCCATCTCTATAGTGACTCTGGATATAAGCTGTAACTATTATACTTTGGCTTCACCAGTGTCAACTACCTTCTTCCAGATGTCTTTGAACTTCCCTTCAGTCTTTCTCAACTAAGAACCTTCACCTTGAGTTCAACAGTCTTGAAAGGACTTCCTGACTTGGTATTCAACAATTTCATAGACTTCCTTCTTGAGTATGTCTCCTATTGTATACTTCCTTTTGTCATCATTAGTAACTCTTTGTCCAATTTCTAGCTACTCTCTTGGTCAAACTTACTTTGTTCCTCCATCATTCCTAACCATAATGAAAATTGTCTCCAATTCCTCATATGAGATGGATTATAGTCCATCCCAACAAATGGCTTCATTTACTTTTGTCTTCCCTTTCCGTCCTTCTCTTCGCGAGCTTTCATTCCCGCCTCAATTCTGATCTCTCAGGACGCTCTCATACTAGCTTATATACCCTCTAGACCAGTAACATCAAGAAAGAACCAAATGTTGCAACATGCATTTGCACATCAGGTTCAGGCTTCATGCTCGGATCTAGTCAATCAAAAATCCAATAAAAACCGATAACACCAAAATATAGTTATATCACTCATGCACCATTAGCCCATAACTTATGTAGTACTTTGAGTAAAACATCTCAAGTACCCAGGCTTAGATGCTATACACAACAAGTTAGGTATATATACTACCTTATAGGCCTATTTCATAAAACAACTCTTGCCTCACTGGCTTAAGGAACAGGTTTATCCTTTACTCAAAGTGTAGTTTATACGAACATTTACCACAATTGTCCATTTGCAATTGGGTAACTCTGAGCTGGTGTCTAAATATGCCTATCTTTATCTTAGTGCAGAAGTAACTAAGTCTTCTTGGCATTGAACTTCGTCTTCGTGCTTTGGCGTACTTCCATACTTCTTCATATCTTCAAGTGTAAACCTCACGTGTTAACTCTCGTGTAAAAACTATTGGTATACAAGAATACCCTAATACTTTACTTCTGGGCAAGTACACTACTCCACATCATCCTTCAAGAAATGGTATCTAGTTATCCAATATCATCATCGGACATGAACCATGCTAAAATGGCATACTTACCATGTCTACCATGGCTTAGTATAACCAGCTCACCATTAATCTACTCTTCTCATAAACTTCCATCACCAACTCTTCATAGGGTTCTACTTCATAGGATGATATTATCAATAATACCACATAGATATCACAGACTTAGATATACTATAACTATTATTAAGGGCATTCTCTCATATGGTATACTAGTTTTAGAAAGAAACATGATAGATAAGTACTATACCTATAGAAGACTAGATAAGAATACTCTATATAAGTATGACGTTCTTACTCTCAAGTGAATACCCATCATAAGTCATAGAAAGATTTAGTTTATATAACATAACTTCCTATAGTCTTTACCAACCTACAAGTCTCCTAAAAGGTTTCAAACCTAAGGTCGCTTTGCTCTGATACCAGCTGCGGTGACCCAGCACACCACTGCATGGTGTAGTGTGCAAGTCGTTGACATAATACTCACAGAAGGACCTATCCATGAATATTACATCCTTCAGAGTGGTACAACAGAAACATAGCAGGTCCAAGGTAACACTATAGGATTACAACAATATTCAATACAAAATCTCGAGAACCTCCTCGATACATAGAGGATAGCCTCGTGCAATGAAATCCAGAAAAGAGCCAGTTCGAAGCACTAAGCTGGAGATTAACTCTAGCTCTAACCCCTAATCCACTACTGCTATTACCACAACCTTAACCTACTCTATCTGGAGTGTCTCTATTTCCTCTTGTATTAATCTTTCCACAGACGTGGTCGCCTCCGTTGGCAGAGTGATCTCCTCAACATCGTTGACATTGCTCCTTAGTGGCCTTAGTTGTCGTTGTGCTTCGGTTGGTGAAGTAGCGGTTGACTCCTTGTTGAAGATCTTGATGTCGTGATGATCCACCGTCACTCCTTTGATGGCTCCACAATTCTAAGCAGGGGGTCAAAAGGGGCAAGGGTGAGTAACCAGCATTACCCAGCAAGTCCATTATGTACGGTGGGAAGTTTGATGCACTAGCTACAGCTTTAGACTCCAGGGAGCCTTAAGCTTAATGCAAGGTTTTCGTAAACATTTCTTCAAGAGATTGCTTTTATTCTGAAAACTATGCCCGTCATCCTTCACAGGGCTAGAACTTTCATGGAGTTCCTTTCCTGCAGCGTTCGCAGCTCCTTCCCGGAACAGGGAGTAACATGTTACACTTTTTTACACTCTGCAGAGGTGCGTTACTTTACCCATAAGAGATCAAGACTTTGTTGCACAACCAGGCTTAAGTTCCTGTCCACACTCTCTTTGGTGTGGGGCCCAATTTTTGATCCAAGTCATTCACCGTGCTTCTCCGCACAACGCATGCCCACCCAATTCATGCACAGCAGAATCACCCCTGATAATCTACCCCGTCAGGTAGAACTATCTAGGCATCCCCTTGCAGACTAACTCATGCATAGCAGAATCACCCCTGATATCCTTCCTCGCAAGGAAGCAATACCTAGGCACCCCCTTGCAGACCATCATAGGCACCAGAAACCGTGGGAGCTATGGGGTCCCACCCATGTTGCATGTAGTCTCGCAAGACCTACAGCGTACGGAACTGGCTGCCCGTTGACATGCGTCCGAGAGAAGTACAGATGGCATTTCCCGTCCCATTCCAGGTCTTATGGTTAACGCGTCTTTACGGCGCAATCATTATGACGGCATTTGTTGTTAAACCTAGGTAATACTTTCCCTTGCAAATGGAACCTCCGGACCTATTCATCTTACCATGGTCCCATTTGCCATCCATAATAGGTTACCACCACTCAGGTAGATAGCCAAATAGTCAAGTTATTAAAGAAATAGGTTTTATGCTTTCTTTTGTATAAAGGTGATAGTATAATAAGGTTTTGCAAATAGTTTTATAACAAATATTCAAGAGATATGAGCAAGTGATGAACTTGCCTGTGATAGAGGTGGCAGTTCATGCCCTTCGAGGTTCTAGGGTGCGTCAGAACCCGGAGATCTGAAAACAGCAAAGTAGTCCAGGTAAGGACTACTGGAAACACTTGCAATATGCTATTATGCATAAATATGAGATGCATCGAATATAACCCAAAATACCCAAACTTACAAGTAAGCGCTTAGCGTTATTGATTACTTTGTTAACGGTGAGATGCTTTAAGTTGTTATAGCTTTTAGACTTAGGTGCTTGCTATGATTATCGAAGTAATGTTTTACATGAGTAATAAACAACTTACAGATGCTCACTTAAGAATTGCATTTATTTCATAAATTTTATTTTACTTAACTACTTTCAAAAAGTAATAACACTAGAGTGATTGATTTTCAAATGAACTCCTTTTTGTGTGTTTTACCTAGGATGAGTAACGGGACAGTCATTTACAGAATTGTGGTAAAGATTAAGTTTATTTCTAAATACCCAAGTTATTTCTCTTTTATAAAAAGAGTTATTGAAAGAAGTTCATTTCATTTTCACTTAAAGATCATTGAATTTATTGGAAGAGATTTAAGTCATATCCACTTAAATATATTTTATTTATTCACACAAGGAATTATTTCAAATTGTTTTAAGAAAATAATTTGTTTTTTAGAAAATAATTCAATTTATATCCATTTAAGGATCTTTGAATTTTTCAGTCAAGAAAACCTTTTCAATAAATGAAGTAAAATTCATATTGGACTTCTTATAAAATCTAGAGTTGAAAATATACCTTTAGCTTATTTTAGGAATTTGTTTGAATTTTTATTTGTATTTAGCAAACCTTGTAAATCTTCCTTTAACTATAAAATCAAATTTATTTCAACTTAAAATATATTTTAAATCCAAATAGTATAGGTTACATAATTCTAAATTTTTAAGGTGGTATAGTTCTATTTAAAATTATTTTTCTAGTGTTCATTTTCTATTTTTAAGGAATGTATATATATATAAACTATTAATATTTTTGTTTTTAGAGTTTAAGGTCAAAGGAGCTTTTTACCCCTCTGGCCGGTGGGCCAGGCTTATGACCGGGCTGGGTTGAACCCACCGGTTCAACCGGACCGGCCACTCCTCTCTCCCTTCTCTGGCTCGATCCCGAGTCCTCCCGATCCTCCCGTCGCCTCCACCGTCGCCTCCGATTCCGGCCGCCTCCGGCGGTCTCTGCCGCCGCCGTAGGGCGTAACTGACAGCCCTCGCGACGCTCCTTATCCTCATCCGCGTCGATCTGGATTTCCCCTCCTAGTAGGGCCGTGCGCATCCTCACCCCTAATTAGGGCTTTCGGTTGCAGCGCGCCGTCGTCGTGCTCCCGGCCCTTGCTGCTCCGCGTGGCTGGTGTGGGGCTCCTCCTCCGTGCCGCCGTGGTGATGGGTGGTGCTCGCTTCTCCCCTGGCCCTCCTCCAGTGACCACACGGGCACTGCCCCGTCGTCCTGGCGTTACGGCTTAGGGCGCTGGTAAGCTCCTCTCCTCCCTCTCACTGCCACCTGATCCCCTCTCCTGGCCTTTGAGCCATGCTCGGAGATGCTAGCTGAGTACAAGTAATTTTTAGGGTGTGATCTTGTTTAGGTGATGTGCTGCCCTGCATCTTCTGTGATGAATTCTAGATGATACTCTAGTGCTGCTGTAGCATTTACTGGAGACCATCTATCTGGTGACCCTGGATTGATGTTGCCCTGATCTTGCTGTCAAATGACATCTCCAGTGAACTAACCTTGACAGCCCTAAGTGTGTGCTACTCTGAACCAGGTTCAGAGATGTGCTGCTATGGCTTGGCTCTGCTTTGAGCAAGAGTAAAATGATTTCTGCAGCTAATTAATTTAGCTTAGCTTACTGTGATGCCTCAAATTGAGTTACACAGAAGCTTAACTAGTATTAATAGCCTTGGAAATCTTTTTATGCTTTCCTGTGCTTCTGTTAAATCACAGATAGGTTCTTTCACAGCTATCCAGCTCCTTGGTTCTCTGGTTTGTGCTTGAGGTGCTCTCCTTTGTGGATATGTGCCCAGCAACCCAAGTATGGATCTGTGCTTTATATTGATGCTCTCTGCGCTAGATCTGGTAGCATGCCTTTGCCCAAAATACTTGCTATGACCCCTGCCTATGATGCACAGACTGAGGCCTTCTATTTGATAAGAACAGATGCTAGCTTTGATTTATAAACCCCTGTGATGACTAAGCATAGCATCTCTATGCAGATCTGAGGGAAAAAACCCATAACCACTCCACATATGCATCTTTGGCCATGCTTTTACTAAAAGAGATAGAGGTTCAACCTCTTGATGTGTTGAGGTGGTGGCTGTGGGGATCTGCTGCTTGATATCTTGTGGCTGTCTTGATTAACAGATCTAGTGGATCTTCCCCTTGCTCTGCTTGTTGGTCTGCTCCTCCTGCTCCAGGTGCTTCCTTCTAGCTCGTGGCTATCTCTCCTTGCTCCAGCTTGCTCTGGATCCACTCTAGTCCATCTTGCTTTGCTCACAGCAGGTGTTGTTGGTGGAAAATGGATGGATCTGGGGTGTGGGTTGGCTTTGTGATGTGCTCTTGTGTGTGGAGAGCTGTGAGGCTCGAACTGGTGTTCTCTGTGAAAGAACTGGTGCTAGCTGCTGGTTGCTACGACTCTTTGCTCTTATCCTTACTGCTGGTGTGTGCCTGCCTGTGTGAGCTGCCTGCCTGCTTGTGCTCCAGATATTTTCATCTGTTGAAGCTCAGGTTCGGCTGGTTTGGTATTATCCCCATTTGGTTCATTCTTTTGGCTTGCCAAGTTGATTTTGCTGCTGCCCTGCCAGTGATGATGATCTGAGGCTAAACTGTGGTAAAGAACAGATACTTCACTTAGCCCCTTAACTGTAATCCGATGAGGTGCTTAGCAGTGCATCACACTGCCAACTGAGGATTAACCTAACACTAACCCTCCTGTTTATTCCATATGCTATCCTTTCTTTTTGTTTTGCAGGAAACAGGTTTGAAGTTAAACTAATCTTGAAGAGAAGATAAATACAAGACTTTTAGTTTAGGAAAATAAATGTATTTATATATTTGTATTTCCTTTTGTTGTTGAAATTATTGCAAAGACAACGTATTATTGTGATTATTCAATTAAGTTATTTGTTTTGTTTTAAACTATAACCAAGAGTTGTAAACAAGTGTTTGTAATTATTTGATTTATTATTCACTATTAATTCATTTGTTGGATTATTCAATATAAATATCTGTATTTTCATTTTTGCATTTCATTTGAGTTTAAATAATATTATTATATTCGGTAAAGTAAAATTCCCAAAACAAGTAAAATACCTAGAGGTCATGCCGGAATTCATCGAGTTCACCTAAAATGAGGTAAACCCTAAGTCATGAAGGTGATAAGAATCCGATCCCTCCAGGGTTTTAGTTTGCGAAAAATTTATTCGGGTTTTCAGATGCATGCATGCAAATGCACAAACTCCTATTTCTATCCTTCGTTGGATCCTAAATGCTGGGGTATTACAGAATGTGCCGTCTCTTGGCGACGCCGGATGAGATCCAGGTCAGAGGTCCACTTCGACCCGTCACGCAAAGTCTTGAGCATGTCGAGGTCGATCCCCTCATACCAAGACAGCACATACATCAGTGCCTCGTCTGCACCGACTCGGGCGGCGGATGACCGCCAATCGTCGAGTCGCTCCTCGCTACCCATCAAGCACTTGGCCATTTCGGCAACTGACTTAGGGGGCTCGCATTCGGGCCAGAGAACGTTGTAAACCCGGATCGCAGAGGTGAGGAGTTCTACTCCGATAGTCCTCAGCGGCGACATCCGAGACTTCAGGGCCACCAGGTGGTCATCCATATCCCATTCGGCCAAGACAGGACCATCTTTGATCTTCTTTTGACGGAACTTGTTGATGTTGTTGTCTGCGGCAGCCTTGGAGTGGGGGAAGTGCTCTGAATCGAAAAGGGCTAACAACAAAATAAGTCACGTGGAGGTGAATATGGATTATCGGGTAGTAACAGAAAAAGAGGGGACTTACTGTCGAGCTGGCCGTTGATGGAGGCAAATTCCCCACCCATCGGGTAATCTTGGCCTTCAGGGCTTGCAGCTCACCCTCAGCCGAGGTTATGCGAGACTCGGACTCCCCAAGGGATTCCTTGAGTTTCCGAGTCTCTTCGTCTCGGAGTTGTTTCTCCTCGGTGGCGGACTTCTCCAGCTCGGCGGTGCGACCCCGAGATTTCTCCAGCTCGGCCGTCAGCCGGGACACCTCGTCCTGCTCCTTATTGAGCTCGGCCTGATGCGCAAGCTCGCGCTCCTTCTGTGCAGCTGCGCCGAGACATCAGAGTCAGCATGCAAAAATTGATGCAAGTGCAAGTTGAAGGACAGGATGTGACTTACCCTCGAGGTCCGAGATCTGTTTCTCTAGCTCTTCATCCTTGGACTCTGAGTCGGCCATCATGTTCAGCTTGGCTCGCAGCAGGTTGTAATTGTCAGAGAGCTTTTTATGCTCCAGCAGGAGCCTGCGGTGCACCTGAGTGCGTTTGGTCATGCAAACCTGAAAAGAAGAAGTGTTAGTCTTATTGGTGAAGATTCAAGCTGAGTAATCCTTACTCAACCGAGTCTCAATTACTCGACCCGAATCTCGGGGACTGGGAATAAGTGATATCTTTTTTAAAAGAAATGAACCGAGTCATCTTTACTCGGCAGAGCTTACCGCGGCTGCTTGGTCGGCTGCGAGAAGGGTGGCCTTTGCTGCGTGCATCTTTTGGGCCACCAAGCTCGGCCCCGCCGGATGCGCTGAGATCTGACCTGCTGGCGACTGCGAGCTCACTTCTCTTAGGTCGGCAGCGTTCCAGTCCATGTTATAATGCTCAAGTGAGCCTAAGCTTTTCCCGCTGAGGGTTCCCTGTGGGGCAAACCCCCAGCTGGTGGTCTGGATACTGGATGATGTCGCTGCGGGTGCACCTTGGCTCGGTGGCACAACCAACTGCCTATCCGGGTTGACCGGCACAGTTTTCGCCGGAGCTTTCTCGGTTGTCTTCCCAGTTGCAGGAACTGGAGCTTTCGATGTCTGCTGCTGTGGCTGCGGCTGTGTCGGTGGCGGCTGTGGCTTCACCGGCAGCGTCGACTTTGCCGGCGATGGCCGTTGTTGTTGCTGTTGCATTGGTTGCTGTAGCTGCTGCTTTTGCTGCTGCTGCTGTGGTGGTGGTTGTTGCTTCTGCTTCTGCTGCTGTTGTGGTGGTTGTTGCTTTTGCTGCTGCTGTTGTTGCTGCTGAGTCTGCTGTTGTTGCTGCTGTTGTTGATTCGGTTGTTCCGAGTCCTCCGGGACCCTGGTCGTCTCTACCTCGGGGGCCGAAGAGTTGGCCCCGAGAATCTCATCCCGGTTGGTCGCCGGAGTCTCGGTCGCGACCGAATCCGCATTCCCGGCACCGGATCCCGGAGCCGATGTCTCGGCAGCAGAACTCGTCCTTGGCGGAGGCACCCGAGTGTCGTCGGGCCGAGGCGGTGTCGGTGTCCTCAGAGGGACCCGGTCGTAGGGACCTCCAGAGGAGCCATGCTGCAAGGCAAAACAGCAAAGTGTAAGGTCAGAAGGAGAAAAACAGGAAAAACAAGTGTAATCAAGAGTATAAGGTTTATGTCGGCAAAAGGGAATCTTACCCCTTGGAGACCGGGCGATCTCGACGCTTGACTATCGTCTTCACTCGCACCCTCTTTTGCGCGGGACCTGAAGTGCTGGAGGGCCCGACATCTGCGGATGCGGCCGCTGGGCGCTTCCGAACCGCACCCTTGGGTCCTACTACGAGGGGTGCCACCTCGAGCACCTCGTCCGAGTCAGCTGGGGGCGAGGACACCGGATATGAGAACGCAACAGGACGAGGGTCATACACCTCTAAAATCCGACAGTCGTCATCTTCGTCCTCAGACCAATCTCGGAGGGAGGAAGCACGAGTCTTACCCGTGGCAGGAACTGAGCCGACGTCGGGAATTGGCACGTTATCCTCGTCGTCTGGGTCTTCCGAGTCGGCTTCGACCCGGTCCTTACCCCAGTTGGCAGAGGGGTTCTCTCCGTCCTCCTTCAACTGCCGTCCGAATCTCTGCATTATGGAAACGGAGAATGGTAAGTACAAAGGAGAAAACGGCACTAACATAAGAGGTTATGTCGGCGGAAAAGTTATGTCGGCTGAGGTTACTTACTTTGGGTGGAAGATTGTTCCGGCTGTGGGGTTCTTTGCCCCATTCCCATTCCTCCGTCATCTTCGTCCGGGCTATGGCCTTGATGCGCCTCCGGATCTGGGCATTGTCCAGCTCGACGGTGCTTATCCGGGTCGGATCCAGCGGTCCACTCATATGGCAAATCTTGTGGACTCGGCGCTGGAGGGGCAAGACCCGGCAGCTGATGAATGTTGCGAGCAGGTCATCGGCCATCATCCCTTCGCCCTTGAGGTGCTCGACGATTTGATGGATGTGGTTGACTTCCTCCACCTTGTCTCTCGGGTTATACGTCCAGTTGAGTTGTGCGGTAGGGGGGACCCATGGAGAATGTCGGCAGGTTGATCATGTCAACCTCGGTCGTGTTCTTCACGTAGAAGAAGGAGCACTGCCATTTCCGGCATGACTCCAGACCGAGGATCCGAGGAAAGATGGAACCACGCCGGGGTGTGACTGTGGCAGCCCCACACTAAGTCATCTCTTTGGGCGTGTCCGGGTCAGCAGGATTCGGAATAACTTGTTTTTGGAAATGGAAGTACTTGGACCACGCGTTGAGGGTGGGCCAAAGGCCGAGGTAACCCTCGGTGAAAGAGACAAATGCAGATAGAGTGGTGATGGCATTAGCCGGAAGATGATGAGGTTGGAGGGTGAATTTGTTGAGGAAGGTGTGAAAGAAGACACTGGTCGGGAGACCGAATCCTCGCTCGAAGTGCGCGATGAAGACTACGTGTTCTCCTTCTCGGAGATCCGGCGCAGTCTCTGGACCCGGTAGCCGACACTCCACTCCGGCCGGGATCCGCCGAGTCCGGATCAGCCAATCGATTTCCGAGCGGGAAACGTCGGAGCCTTCCCAAGCTGCCCGAGTGGATCCCTCCACGACTCCCTCTTCTACCACCTCGACCACCTCGAGGGCGGAGTTGTCCGACATATCGGGAAGAGATGCCGAGATCTACAAAGGGGGTTCACTAGCGGTGAGATTGAAATCATTGCGGTGAAGAGAGAAAAGAAACAAAAAGGAAAGAACAGCAAGCGCCAGTGGCGAAGGAAAGAAAACGAAGAGGAGAAGAGATGCAACGGCGGCAAAGCTGCGAACCCACCGGCGGCGCCCGATGCGTCACGGCGGTGAAGAAAAAGTAGAACAAAAGGAAGAAACAAGTACAGAGACTACTTCTAGATGCGAAATGCTAACAGGGAAGAAGGAAGAAGAGGAAATCTTACCGGCGAGCGGCGTCGGCGGGCGGCGGTGCGTCGATGCGTGCGAGCGCGGCGTTGGCGTCCGGCGGCTCGTCGGCGTGCGCGGGTCCGTGCGGCGGCGCGTTGCTCTATGCTCTGCGTGCAGGAGGAAGAAGGAGAGCGAGAGGAGAAGTGAATGCGGAGGGAGAAAGAGTTGCTTCCTCCCCCCTATTTATTAGCGACCGGAGGAGATCGTGGGTGCGTGATCCTCTGCGTACGATCCCTGTAACGGACGGGGAATAACTACCCTACGATCTCCGCCACGATTCCCACGGTGGCGTAACTGCCGCACGATCTGCCCCACGATGGGCCACAGGGAGCCAACGGCGCACCTGATCGGGCAGGACCCGAGGCGACGCGCAAGCGGTGCAGTCAGGCGTGCACTTGAGTGCTTGCGTGGGCACAGTGTTCAAGGTGACCGGCGGGACGAGGTGGCACGCATGCCAGTGGCACGTCCATCCGTGCACAAGAATCGAGGCGGCAGGCAGAGATGCTCTGCCACGTTGGAGAACCGATAACTCGGATAAAGCTGAGGAATTAATACGTATATCAGAACGAACCGACATAAAGTCGGATATCATGGTTGGATGCAATTTGCTTTCCGAGATCTAGGTTTCGTCGGCATATGCTATGTCGGTGATCAGATAAAGATGCTGGCTTTCGGGTAAACCTGCCGTGGCCCTTCATCCGAGGCTGCAGGACCGCGCCAGCTTCAGGACTAATGTCGGGGGGCAACCCCCAGATAGGGTCAATATGAAGAGATATGTGTGGACCCGGAGTTGACCGGGTCAACGATAACCGACATACCACACAGGCATACCCGGAGTCGACCGGGTCAGAGCTGACCGACATACACGAATGTCGGATCATACAATTTATATGCCGGAACCTCCTTTGTTCTTCTTATGTGTAGGGAGGGTGAAACCGAGTTATGCAGCATCTGGCACGCCTATGCCGGATCGGGAGAAATGGAGCTCTATCCCGGAGGGCGGTCAAGACTCACGTCTTGTCCCTACAATCACGGGGCAGGCGTCCTGCCACTGGCACGATGGGACGCGCTGCCTAACCCTTGACTCGGAGGCCACGGTATGGGGAGTCAGGTCTCCATGCTGCTGACCGAAGCGGTACGGGGGAGCAGTGCACAGGAGTTGATAGATTGGACATGCCACGCAGGGATGACCGAAGCAGTCAGAGGACCGGACGTGGCCACAGTGCGGGCTACGCCAGCATCTATGTCAGCCCTAGCTTGTGCCCTGGGCTTCCCTTTATAAGGAGCACCAGGGGCTCCTCTTACGGGGACGATCCCAGACAATCCTTTGCCTCACGCGCATACACTCTAGACAGTTTCCACCAGAGCCAACAAGGAGCCAGGGAGCCTCCCCAAGACTCGGTGGAGAGCCTTTAGTTCATAGTTATTCTCATACAGCTCAAGGAGCATTGTGTAGCTCGAGGGTGATCCAATATATATAAGAAAACAAGCGGGAGTAGGGGTGTCGGTACAGTGGAAACCAGGATACCACGGGCCGGCCTGCCAGGGCCCACAATGTTCTTCAGAAGATTTGGCTAACGACCAGGCTCTCCAAGCCTGGCGAGCCTCGCGAGGGTTTATCCCTCGCGAGGGACCTCACCTCCTCGCGAGGGCTTTTTCCTCGCGAGGGACCCTTCCTCGAGGGGACATCTCCAAGGATCAAGCGGAAGGGCTTGCCGAGGGTTTCCTCCCTCGCCGAGGGTTCCTTCCTCACGAAGCCAGCTCTGCCTCCGCGGCAGAGCGCACATGGGCTCTGCACCCTCCGCAGAGTGACGACCGCGCCAGCGCGCGGTGATGGCAGTGCCACAGTTGCCGTTCTTATGTATAAAGCAGCCAACAAAGCTGCACCAAGCAAAGGAGCCCCAAGGATTGCCACTTTGGTGATAAGGGAACCGTCTACAGCTACCCTCCAAAGGCGACGTCACCGTGGGACACATCCCGCCTCAGCAGCGCCAGCCCACTGTCCTGTTTGGACGATGGCTTTTCAGCTTTTGTGACGCTGCCCCCTGCCGTGGACCGCGTCCATGGACTTTACCTTTATGGTGGACTCTACCTTTATCGTGCACCGCACCTCCTCCTTCGTCGCCATGAGGTAGCCCTTCCCGCAAAGACATTTGGGCGGAAGAGGCCCGAGACACCTATAAAAGGAGGGGGTGCATGCTCGGGCAAAGGGTTCGGGTTCGACTCTTAGTAGTTCACAATCCTGGAGCTTAGACCAAACCCTAGATCTGAGTTCTGCAGTATCCATTGTAGCCACCTCGAGCTCGCCAAGCTCCCTCTGTACTCAAACCTCTCCAAGCAAGTGCAATACATCCGAAGCAGGACGTAGGGGTTTTACCTCTCCTAGAGGGCCCTGAACCTGGGTAATACTGTGTGTTCCTCTCTGCAGTGCCTCCCCGCGACGATCCAGGCGAGCACCGTCGCTGTGGCACGTTGAGGGTTGTTCGACTCCGTGTTCAGCCCCTTACTCGATCCTTGTGAGACACACCCAGTTCCTGGGACAGTTCACCGACATTTGGCGCGCCAGGTAGGGGGCTGAGGCGCATCTTCAACCTCGACACAGCCATGGCCGGCATCTCTCGCGCCGAACGTCTCGCTCCCTGGACGGCCAGCGCCGCCACCGCTCCCGTTGGCACCCCGCGCGGCCGCCAGCGCGGAAGTGCTGCTCCGGAGCGCCACATCGACCCCGAGCCCCGCGTCGAGCACCCGGAGGACGACAACATCGACCACGCTGAGGACGACCTCGACGAAGAGGAGGCCTCCTTCCTGCACCCGTCGCGGGACCGTGCTGCCTCCTCGCTGGGCCGCCCTGCGCCCAGCCCGGCGACTGCGCTTCTCATGGCGCAGGAGTTGCTGCAGTACCGTCCCACGCCGGAGGCCCAGGAGGCCTGGCTCAACCGCCTCTCCGAGCTCGTCGGCGCCGCTCGCATCGCCGCTCCTGCACCATCTCGTTCGCTGGTCCTCTCTGCACGCGCAGGGAAAGTGGCACACATGGCGCCGCATGCTCCTCCTCGCCACCCCGCGCCCGCTCCAGCTCCACCGGCTCCACCGCAACCTGCTCCAGCCGGGGCTCCTCCTCGCGACAACCGCGCCGCGTCGCACATGTTGTCGCCGCACGACTGCCAAATCGTGCAGCGAGCCCCGGAGGATGCACGCGTGAGCATCGAGCGCCACCAGGATCGCCACAACCGCGCCATCCATGATGTCGCCACCGCGGGGCGCCACCTCCGCGCCACCCTCGCCAACGGCCCGGTCACCTACGGCACGACGGCCGCGTTCACTCACAGCCTCCATCGCGTCATCTGGCTGGTCAAGTTCCGGCCGGATCTTCCTCCGCGCAACGACGGCAAGAACAACCCCCTGGAGTTTCTGCAGCTCTACACCTTGGCCATCCAGGCCGCCGGGGGCGACGACAAGGTCATGGCGAACTGGTTCCCCATGGCCCTCAAGGACTCCGCGTCCTCGTGGCTCACCAACCTCCCCGCCGAGTCCATCAACACCTGGGAGGACCTCTGCCGGTGCTTCGTCGCCAACTTCAAGGGCACGTACGAGCGCGGACTCACGTACAACGATCTCCTAGCCGTGCGCCAGAAGCCTGGCGAGACCCTCCGCAAGTACATCTAGCGCTTCAGCCAAGTGCGCAACAAAATCCCCAACGCCACCGACGCGCAGGTCATTTCGGCCTTCCAGGCTGGGGTCACGGATGTGCGGATGCTCGAGAAGCTTGGCATCCACGACAACATCACCACCGTTGTCAAGCTCTTCGACTTGGCGGACAAGTGCGCCAAGGCTGAGGAGGGCCGCTTGTTCGTCAAGAACGAGCCAGGGGACCCCGCCGAGGGGTCCAAGAAGAAGAAGAAATCCACCGAGAAGCGCAAGACCACTGCGGTCCTCGCGGATGAGCCTGACGCCAAGCAGCCTCGCGCTGCCACTCCAGCCGCGGGACCCGAGAAGAAAGATGATCGTCCCTTCTGCATCTACCACAACAGGCATTCCCACGCCACCGAGGACTGCTACGACCTCAAGAGGCTTCGCGAGGCGCGTGAGGCTCGCGAGGCAAACGATCGGCAGCAAGGCCGCGGAGGCTGCGGCGGCGGCCGCGGCGGCCGTAGGGGGCGACGCTGGAACAACAACTACGACGACAACTACTAGCAGAACCCTCAAGCCAACGCCGCCCAGCCCACGAACGACAACCTCCCTGCCGAGGGCTACTAGGTTCCTCGCGGGGCCGCTTGCATCCTCGGCGGGGCTCAGGTCCCCCGCTCCAACCGCCACTTCAAGCAACTCGCTCCCGAGGTCGCGGTAGCCCTTCCCGGGGTTGAGGCCTCCAGGCCCCTCAAGTAGTCCCAGTGCCCCATCACCTTTGACTCCGGTGACCACCCGAAGTCCACCTCAACTGTGGGCACCATCCGGCTGGTCTGTACCCCCACCATCAACAACATTGCAGTCTCCAAGATGCTCATCGACGGCGGCGCAGGCCTGAACGTCCTCTCTGCCGAGACTTTCAAGAAGCTGCAGGTGCCCTACGAGCGGCTCATGCCCACCAGGCCCTTCTCGGGGGTGACTGAGGGTCTCACCACCCCCTTGGGGCAGGTGAGGCTCGCCATCACTTTCGGCACCCAGGCCAACTACCGCACCGAGCTGATCGATTTCGACGTCGCGCACATCGGCCTGCCCTACAACGCCATCCTCGGCTACCCCGCCCTCGCCAAGTTCATGGCGGTGACCCACCATGCCTACAACCTCGTCAAGCTCCCTGGCTCGAGTGGCACCATCGTCATCCGCGGCGTGGTCTTGGACACCCGCTGGCGAGGATGAGGAGCCCCTCCCGAGGCCCCCCGCGAAGAAGAAGCAGCTGTTCTCTCAAGAGAAGGCCGTGATGAAGCAAGTGCCTCTTGAGGCAAACGGCTCGGGGGCTAGCGTCACCATCGGCGCCAACCTGCCTCCCAAATAGGAAAGCGCGCTCGTCGCCTTCCTCAGGGCAAACGCTGACATATTCGCATGGACACCGTCAGATATGTCCGGAGTACCGAGGGAGGTGATCGAGCACCACTTAGCCGTGTGTCCAAATGCACGCCCCGTGAAGCAAAAGGCGTAGCGCCAGGCGCCAGAGAAGCAAGATTTCATCGTCAAGGAAGTAGAGAAACTGAAGAAGGCCAGCATCATCAAGGAAGTGGTCCATCCCACTTGGCTCGCCAACGGTGTGGTCGTACCCAAGCACACCGGAGGAAGCCGCCTCTGCATCGACTTCACTGACCTCAACAAGGCCTGCCCCAAGGACCCTATCCCCTCCCGAGGATCGACCAGATCATGGACTCCACCGCCGACTGCACGCTCCTCTGTTTTCTGGATGCCTTCTTTGGCTACCACCAGATCAAGATGGCGAAGGAGGACAAGGAGAAGACAGCATTTCTCACCCCTTGTGGTGTGTTTTGCTACGTCTGCATGCCCTTCGGCCTGAAGAATGCCGGCGCCACTTCCAGTGCCTCATGAGGATCGCCTTGGGGGCTCAAATGGGGAGGAATGCAGAGGCCTACGTCGACGACATCGTGGTCAAGACTCGCGAGGAAGACACGCTCATCCAGGACCTCGAGGAGACCTTTGCCAACCTGCGCAAAGTAAACATCAAGCTGAACCCCGCCAAGTGCGTCTTCGGGGTCCCTTCGGTCAAGCTCCTCGGGTTCCTGGTGTCTCATCGCGGTATCGAAGCAAACCCTGACAAGATCAAGGCCATAGAAGAGATGCAGCCTCCTCGTCGCCTCAAGGACATGCAGCGCTTAGCGGGATGTATGGCCAGCCTTGGCCGTTTTAAGCAACAATCTCATTTGTATATTTATGACTTCCTTTTGGATACCTTGTTATCTTTTTCCCGGACCATTTCGTATGTATATGTTTCTTTACGGATGTATATCTTCAATGGTTTGTCTAATAAGAAACCTATACATATGAGAGAGGTCATCTTTTAGTTGGTATCCTATTTCTTTTGAGCCACCTTGTTTTTCATCTATAATTCTTTGGTGGTTCCAAATTTGTCTCATGAGTGCTTGTCTTATTGTTTATTGGTATCTTTGCACACTCATGTATTTCTTGAAGATCTTTGACTTCATGCCTACCATGGTAAGCATGTTGAATTTTCATTTGACTAAATGCTCTCACTAGCTTTTGGCATTTTCAATTGGTTTTAGTTTCCAATTGGTATCCCTAAGCTTGTGAAAATGTTTCTTTAAAAGATCGTCTTTTTATCTTGGTTGGGCCTATCTTATGTTGAATCGTTGAAAATTGGTATCTTCTTTTGGCTCAACCACATCTTTGGTGCAAGTGCTATGATTTGCTTTTGCATTATGCACTCTTGCACTTGTTGAGTGTTCTAGATGATTTTGGGGGAGCAAGGATGCCATTTTTATGCACTCCTCAATTGTGCATGAAAATTGGGGAGCTTCTCCGTTTTCATTTAGAACTCTCGCTTTGGATTTTTTTATTGCTTTTCTCCTTTGTGGAGGTGTTTAAAACGATTTCATCTTTCTGCAATCTTTTGATCCTCAATATAGTTTGATTTCCTCTATTTTATTCGTTAAAAGGCTTTGCCATCACCTTTATGGAGGAACTCATATTATATTGGCTCTCTAAATTTTTCTTCCCATTTCGGCAATCGATGCCAATGGGGGAGAAGTTTAGAGGGTTTAAGGGAATTTGGATTTTATGCTTTTGTTGCATTTGCCTTTAATGCGCTTTGCATTCTTGCTTGTTTGTCATGCAAGGATGCTTTATTCTTTATATAAACCCTCTTAATAAGGGATTGTCATCAATTACCAAAATGGGGGAGATTGAAAGTGCATGGTTGATCCCATGCATGGTTTTGGTAATTAATGACAATCTCTATGGACTAATATTTGCATTGAGCTCTATGTGTAGGTTGTCCTTTAGCTTGTGTCAAGATCATTTGTTGATCAAGGCCAAGCTTGCTTGTCTCCATTGGTTGGAGTCAAGGTCAAGGTTAGAAGATCATTTGTTGATCAAGGCCAAGCTTGTCTCCATGTGTTGGAGTCAAGGTGCTTTTCTTGATCTCCATTTGTTGGAGTCAAGCTCAAGGGAAGAAAATATTTGTGTTGATCAAGGCTAAGTGCGGGTTGATCGACACTCAAGTCCAAGTGAAGATATGCCGAAGAGTGCTTTCCCCATCTTGGTGTATGGGGGAGCGTCATGTGAATCTTCACCAAGCGAAGCGCAATGAAGAAAGGTGGTGCGTCTTGAGGAGTTGAAGATCGTCTTCATCGACCTCAAGTGGTTTAAGCGCAAGGCAAAGGTATGATCTTGCTAGGGTTTCTATTTTACCGGTCTCATGATGTTTAGTGAGAGACCGGGTTATAGGATAGATAGCCGTACTATCAAGAGGGGCTCTCGACCGAATATCGTGATCGTATCGTCGTAGAGAGCTCAAACCTTTGCATCCATGCAATCATCTTTATTGGTTCTTATTTGGCTTTTATCCATGTGAGAATTTAGAGCTTGTGTTCATCTCCATACCAAGCTCTAGTTCATCAAAAACGGATCTCATGAATATCTTCTTGCGTTTTTTATATCGGAGGTTTTACCGGTTTGTCTCTTCTACGAGAGGTCAAACTCTCTCCTTATGATTTCCTCCTCACATGATAGACCATGATGTGTATATGCATGATCTTGTAGGGCTTGTGCTTATCTTCGAAACAAGCCAAAGATCATAGAAAACGGAGTCTTGATGAAAAACTTGTGCGTTTTCGGTGTTGGAGATTTTGCCGGTTCATCCGCTTGGAAAGGTCTCACCATTCCATCCCTTTGCACAATCTCCCTGGCTTGTTTCAATATTTTCATCCTCTTTCCAACAAAATCAAGCCCAAGATTTTGACTTTTTGTAGTGTAAGCTCTTGTCGTCCTCTTTCCAACAAAATTGGATTCACTCGATTCGGAGTTTCCATGCAAAAGTTATTCAGTTTCAGGTTTTGATGTTCTTCAGTGACCGGAAGTACCGGCCTCACGGGCGGTACTACCGCTAGGAACTTCCGGAGGTACTTCCGGAGCCCAGTACCGCTTACGAAAGTTGGGTACTGGACTCAAACGGAAGTAGCACTGGAAGTAGTACCAGAACTACCGCTAAACCGGAAGTACCGGTGCTCCCAGCGGTACTACCGCCCGGAACTTCCGGGGTTACTTCCGGAGCCCAGTACCGCTTGCGAAAGTTGGGTACTGGACTCAAACGGAAGTAGCACCGGAAGTCGATCCGGTACTACCGCTTAACCGGAACTACCGGCCCTCTTACCAGAAGTACCGGTCCCGCGGGTTTTATCTTCTAGCCGTTGGTGCGCGTTTTTGTGTGGGGCGGTAGTACCGCCCTTTGGGCCGGTACTACCGGTCCTGCGGGTTTTGTACCCAACGGCCAGATTTCTGGGAACCTATTTAAATGTGCCTTCTTCCCCAACGGTTCGAAGCTTCTTGGTGAACATTTTGCTCTCTCTCTCCTCCATTGTTGCACATCTTTGAGAGCTTGATTCCTCCACTTCCCTCCAATGATTCTTGCCCATCTTTAGGGAAGCAAGAGAGGAGATTTAGATCTACCATTCCACCAATCAAATTCTCCTCTAAGTGAGGGGAACCTAGTGGATCTAGATTTGGGGGTTGCTTTGTGTTCATCCCCTTTGTCCTTCCTCTCTTATTCCCCCCAAAGCATTTGTTGCTTGGTTGGAATTTGAGAGTGAAGGACTTGACCACTTTGTGTGTTCTTGCCTCTTGCATTAGTTGCATCGGGTTGCTCTCCCTACGGTGATACGTGAGGATCGATGTTGAGAAGCTTGTTACTCTTGGGTGCATTGTGTACCCTAGACGGTTTGGAGGTGCCGCGAAGTCTTCGAGTTGTGAAGCTTCGGCACGAGTTTGGGAGCCCCCAATTGAGTTGTGGGTGTGTGCCCCAAGAAGAGCTGTAAAGGGCTCCGAAATCCGCCTCGAAGGATTCCGATAGTGGAAGGTGAACCAATCCCTTGGGTGAGGTTCATCGGAGAATAGGGTGAGGCCTTTGTGGCATCTTGAGTAGGCCTCTTGTGGCGAGCTCACACCCCTCCAACGAGACGTACTCCCTTAACAAGGAGGAATACATCCTCGTATCCGCGTGCCTCGGTTATTTCTATACCCGAGCTTTACTTATGCAATTTACATTGTGATAGCCTTCGTGCTTGAAGTTCTTATCTTGCTATCTCCTTGTTGCTTGAATTGCTTAGCATAAGTTGTTGGTGCACATAGCTAACCCTAGCATATTAGGTTGTTGGCTTGTTAATTTAAACACATAGTTTTATTCCGCAATTATCAAGCCCCTAATTAGAAAAAGTGTTAATCGCCTATTCACCCTCCCTCCTCTAGGCAACATCTCGGGCATAGTTGTTCTTTCAGCCTCCACAAGTAGGACCTCCAGAAAACCTCGCCGAGGACCCCACCAAGCCTCGAGAGGAGCCGACCGCTGCCACGCCAACAACTGCCCTCGTCGAGCATCCCGTCTACTTCGTCAGCACAGTGCTGCGGGACGCTCGCGAGCGCTACCCCATGCAGCAAAAGCTCCTCTTCTCGCTCCTCAGCGCCTCCAGGAAGTTGCGCCACTACTTCCAGGGCCACCCCATCAAGGTGGTCACCTCATACCCCCTGGAGCAAGTCCTGCACAACCCAAACGCGACAGATCGCGTCGCAGGCTGGGGCATCGAGCTACAACCTTTCGAGCTGGAGTTTGACACCACCAGGGTCATCAAGGGCAGGGTGCTGGCGGATTTCATGGCCGAATGGACGGACACGCGTGAAGAAGAGCCTCAAGAGGAGGAAGCTGCAGCCTCAGGAGGGACGGAACCAGGCCACTGGACCATGCATTTCGATGGTGCCTACGCGGGCCGGAGTGCAGGGGATGGTGCTGTCCTCACCTCGCCGACAGGCGACAAGCTCTACTACGCCGTTCAGCTGTGCTTCAAGGACAACGACAAGGTCTCCAACAACATTGCTGAATACGAAGGCCTCCTCGCCGGGCTCAGAGCTGCCATTGCCCTCGGCATCAAGCGCATCCTCATCAAGGACGACTCTCAGCTCGTCGTCAACTTCTCCAACAAAAGCTACACGCCTAAGGACACCTACATGGTGGCCTACCTTGAGGAGGTACGCAAACTCGAGAAGCATTTCAGGGGCATGGAGCTCAAGCATATCCCACGAGGAGAGAACCAAGAAGCAGATGAACTCGCCAGGCGAGCAGCACGAAGGGAAGCCTAGAAGCCTGGAGTATTCGAGGAAAGACTCGCCCAGTCCTCCGTCAAGCAACCAACTGTCAACATGAGCATCAATGAGGAGCTCCCACCAGCCCCATCAAGTGGAGCACCAAACTGCGGGCTGCCCTCAGGCGATCGCTTGCTGATGACCTTGGTACGCCAAGACACCGGTTGGATTGACGAGATCAAGAACTACCTACAAGATCGAGTCCTCCCCGAAGAAGACGCAGAGGCTGAAAGGGTTGCTCGCCAGGCCAAGTCCTACTGCCTCCACGACGGAGACCTGTACCGTAAGCGCCCCAATGGGGTTGCCTTGCGGTGCGTCCCTGCCGAGGAAGGCCGCCAGCTCATCAACGACATCCACAACGGAGAGTGCGGCCACCATTCGTCCTCGCGCACCCTTGCAGGCAAGGTCTTCCGGAGTGGCTTCTACTGGCATTCAGTGCTTCAAGATGCAGCCGCAATCGTCCAATCCTGCGACGCCTGCCAATTCCACGCCAAGCAGATCCACCAGCCCGCGCAAGGACTCCAAACCATCCCGCTCTCCTGGCCGTTCGCGGTCTGGGGGCTGGACCTCCTGGGACCCTTCCCGCGAGCGCTCGGGGGCTACCGCTACCTCTACGTCGCCATCGACAAATTCACCAAGTGGCCTGAGGTGGAACCTGTGCGCACCATACCGACGAAATCAGCGGTGAAATTCATCAGGAGCCTGGTCTGCCGCTTCGGCGTGCCCAACCGCATCATCACCGACAACGGCTCACAATTCATCAGCGGCGCCTTCAAGTCCTACTGCGGCAGCCTCGGCACCCAAATCTGCTACGCCTCGGTGGCTCACCCACGAAGCAACGGGAAGGCCGAGCGAGCCAACGCCGAGGTGCTCAAAGGCCTCAAGACGAGAAGCTTCAACCGCCTCAAGGACAGCGGCAAGAACTGGATCGATGAGCTCCCCTCGGTGCTCTGGTCCATCCGCACCACGCCAACAAAGCCAACTGGTGAGACGTCGTTCTCCCTCGTCTATGGCGCTGAAGCCGTTCTCCCCAGCGAGATCACCCACGGCACTCCTCGAGTCTTGGCCTTCAAGGAGGCTGAGCTGGACGAACTCCGCAACAACGACCTCCTGCTGCTCGAAGGGCTCCGCCGCAATGCGGCCCTGAGAGCGGCAAGGTACCAGCAAGACCTCCATCGCTACCACAGCCGTCACATCCGCCAGCACACTCTCGAAGCAGGAGACCTCGTCCTGAGGAGAATCCTCTCCAGGGCAGGCCTCCACAAGCTCTCGCCAATGTGGGAAGGACCCTACAGGGTCGTCCACATCGCCAGGCCTGGCTCCGCGTGGCTAGAGACGGAGGACGGCATCCCTGTCGCCAACCCCTGGAACATCCAGCACCTGCGCAAGTTCTACCCCTGATCGTCCTCGATGAGCAATTTTTTGCATCAAGGGAGAGCCTCGCGCCATCATCCTCCACGAGGAAAAATTTCGGGCTCCCCTCTCTAATATACGTTGCCGCAGGCCGTTCTAAAAGACTCCCAAGCCACTGCGCCTCGGCAAGGCGACTTCTTCAAGCACCATGCCTTGGCGAGGTGGATCCCCATGCCCAGCCATGGTGGACCGCAGGCTCTACAAGCCACCCCCGCATAGGGGCCCCCTCTCTGAGCTCTCTCTACATGCGTCGCCTTGGGCCGCGAGAGTCTCAGCCACTCCATGTGGAACCCCATGCCTGACATGGCGGATTTTGTATTTCTGGCCACGCTAGTGTAATGAACCTCTGTTTCAGGTCACTTTGAACCTTTGCGTTCGCGCCAGCATATGTTGTTGCTTCGGTAAGCATTTATGTTATTGCTGATTCATCCTTGCTCGTATGATCCCTCCTGTGTATCTCGCGAGCAGGGGCCGGACATGGTGCCTCTGCCTCGGGAGCATCCCAGCAGCGCCTCAAACCCAAGGGATCCGAGCTCTGAACTCACGGGTCAGCTTTCATGCATGTCAACTCCCAAGAAGCTCTGAACTCATGAGCCGGCTCCCGTGCACGTCAACTGATCACCAAGGACCTTGGTGCCTATTCTCCTCGCGAGACACACATGAAGGAACCTACGAGCACGCATGAATCATCTAGCTATGTATTGCTTGTGGGTATGCCTATCTGTCAAAACGCGGGAAAACAGGTCCAAAGCATGCGCCAGGGAACCAACACCCTCTCCAAGGCGAAAACACCTCGTCAGGGAACCAACACCCTCTCCAAGGCGAAAATACCTCATCAGGGAACCAACACCCTCTCCAAGGCAAAACGCCTCGTGAAGCTAAGTCCAAACACTTGGTTGAATTTCCTTTCGCTGGTTTTCGTCCCTCGAGCCTCTTTTCTCTCTCCTGCGCCTCATGGGCTGCTTGCGCGTTGAAGGGGAGCCCCAAGCATCGCGACTTGGGAGCTCTTACCTCTCGAGGCCTCACGCACCCCCCGGCCTTGTGGAGCCCTGACTCTCACATACCGAAGCGGCGGTGGTGTAGCGCTAAGAGAGGGTCCTAAGACGTAGAGCGAAAAAGACATGAAAGGGAAGACAAAAGCCTCTCGAGGGATATTCACCGAGCACGTTCAAACAAAGCTTAAAGCAAGTCTTTACAAAGCTATTACAAATAAAATGCTAAGATAGTTCGTGCCCCTGCACATCCAGATACAGGAGGGAGCTCAGGCCGTCGCGCCTCCTGAGGTGCCCGCTCCATCCATGGCAGCCTCCGCCTCCTCCTCCAGGGCATCCTCCTCGTCATCGCCTTCATCTTCATCGACCACGACTTGGTCAAATTTCTTGGCGTATGCCTCGGCGGCCTTCCGCGCCTTGTCGCTGATGTCGACCGGCGCCGTCACGGCCTCGAGGTCAAGCGAGGGCTGGAGCCTCACGAGGTTGCTGAAGATGCGGCAGGTAGCGATGACGAGGAGATCGCGGCTCTCCTCCACGACGTGCTCGTCGAAGCCCTTCGCGGTCTCTTCAAGCCTTCCGAGGAATTGCTCGAAGAAGAACGAGTACGCGGCCTCGTCGTCGCTCCCTGCGGAAAAGGGGGGGACCTCGATCCTCAGGTCGTCCCCAACGGCGCGCGCACGGAGTACCAGGTCGTGGAGCATGCGCTGGCGTTGGCGCGACATGGTCCGGCCGACCTGCGCGTTGTCCCGTGCCTGCTCCACGAGGTTCATGACCGGCCCCACCTGCTGCTGGAGCTCGCTCAGATCCCCCTTCAGGGCGGCAACCTCCTTTTCCGCGCGGGCCTGGGCCTCCTTGGCGCTCTGAAGGTGGGAAGCCATCTGCTTCTCCTCCTTCTCGAGCCCCTGGATGCGGTCCTGGAGCTCCTTACGCTTTGCCTTGAAGCGCTCCTCCTGCTTCTTGGCCTTCTCGTCATAATCCTTGGCGAGGTCTAGGCGGATGAGCTTGACCCTGTCGTCGGCCTCCTCCTTCAGCTTTTTCTCCTTCTCCGCGAGGCTGGCGTTGGCCTTCGTGCGGCGCTCGGCATAGGTGCCTTCGTCCCTGGCCACCCGGCCCTCGCGAGCCTTCAGCTGCTCCTCGCGGGTGGCCTGGTCCGCCTCAAACTGCTGGACCTGCTCTTTGCGTTGGCACAGCTCCTCCTCGCGGGGGAGAGCTCTCCCTCGCGTCGCGTGAGCTCTGCCTCGCGCTGCGCTTGCTGCTTCTCGCGGGCGTACAGCCTCTCGCGGAGCTCCTTCAAGCTGCTCTCCACTGTTTTGGAGTGCCTGATGAAGGATTGCTCCAAGGCCGCAACCTCCTGTCGCTTGGAGGCAGTTTCCGCCTCGAGCGCCTCCCGAGCGGCGTCCAGCTGCCCCATGGTCTCCGCCGCCTCCCGCTTCATGCTGTCGCGGGTCTCTTCGGCGAAGCGCATGGCCTCTTGGCGTGCCGCCAGGGCCGCCGCGTCCTGCCGGTGGCAGCTCTCCACGCCCTCGCGGAGGAGGGCCCAGCCCTTGTCGAGTCTCGCCCGCTCCTCTGCCTGGGCGAGTTCCTCTTCAGCGAGCTGCGCCTCCAGCTCATCAAGCGTCCGCCGCGCCTGGCCGAGGACGGCTTGGCGACGAACCGCTTGGCGTCGCGGCTCCCGCAGCGCCAAGGTCCCCGCATCACTGCGGGGTGCAGGGGTCTCGCTCCTTGGCTGAGCGCTCGAGGCACCCTGCCTTGGGCTCACGGCCGCCTCCGGTACGGCCCGGGGGCTCGCGAGGGCGCCTTCCTCGCCTCCCGCATCAGGGGCCCTCTGGGGGCTCGCGTGGGCGCCAGCATCGTCACCCGCGTCTGGAGCCCGCTGGGGGCTGGGCGTCCTCTCACCCCCAGCTCCAGTATCTGTTAGCTCCGGAGGCGCCTCCTCCTCCTGCCCTTCGGGGGCGCCTCCCGCCCCCTCCGTGGTGGCCGCGCCCGCCGCGGCCGCGGGCACGTCTGCCCTCTGTGTGGGAGCCTCCTCCTCCTGAGGTGGCTCCACGACGATCTCCTCGATCGCCTCCTCCTCCGCGTCCGGCCTCGCCGAGGCTCGGGCTGTCTCAGCCACCACCTCTTCCTCCGTCGCCCTCTGCAGTACGGGAGGAAGAGTGGCCTGGGCGGGCGGCGGTGCCACCTCTACGACGTCGTCGTCCTCCTCCTCGCGGCGCTCGCCCGTGGGAGGAGCAGCCGCGTGCTGCGGCTCGTCAGCCACCGGCGGCGCTGCGGGGGCGTCAGCGGCCTCCCCAAGCTTGCGGAGCCGCCGCTTCTTCGGCGCCGCAGGATTCCTGAAGACAAACAAGCAGAAGATCCGTCAAGAGGATTCTCAGAAGCAAAATGCTAAAGGAAAAGAAGAATCAAGGCTTACTCGTCGGCTATCCTCCACACCCTTTTCTTCGCCTTCGGAGGCTGGGGGCTGCTCGCCCTGGCCTCCCCTTGAGGCCCTCCCGCATCCTCTCGGGGGGCGCCCCTCCCTGCCGAGGCGTTCCTGTCGTGGAGGGCCTTGGTGCGGGGCTCGCGGCGTCCTCCCCTGTTGCCGCTCTCCTCCTCCTCCCCCTCTACGATGCGTCGGGAGCGGGCCACGCGGAAGGCGTCCTCGTCGCCGCTGGAGGAGATCTCCTGGAGGTCCTCTTCAGGCGGCGCGCTCCTCGGGGAGCTGACGGAGCCTCCCGAGGGGTTTGCGCCTCTCGAGGCCCCATCCTCGCCAGAGGGGTTGTCACCTCTCGAGGCCTCGCCCTCGCCAGAGTCTTCAGCCTCGTCCGGCTCCGGCGATTCGCCCACCTGCTCCAGCTCCGCAGCCCACGGGTTGCTGCGGGGCCCGCGGAGTCCTGCAGGCCTGATGCCCCATTCGTCGAAACTGGGCAGGAGTTGACGGGCTTCGCGCACGCTCTCCTCCACATAGGCGAACAGCGGCAGGGCATCTTCGTTGGCTGGGGACGGGATGGACGCCGTGGCGAAGAGGACTCTCATGACCTGCTTCAGCTCGTCCGAAGTGAAGTTATCTGCGCACAGGCGCATCCTGTCTCCCGAGCCTGAGTACGTCCACATCGGCTCCGAGTGCCACTGGAGGGGAGCAATGCGGCGTTTGGTGAAATCCTTCACCACCATCTGGACGGTGAGCCCGGCCTTGCGGAGCACCCGAATGCGCTCGTACACCGCCTCCAGCTTGGGGCCCTCGAAGTCGCCGCTCGCCCAACGCGCCCACTTCTTTGGGGGTGCCATGGGAGCCTCTAGGAGGCGATTCGACGACCTGGTGTCGACGAAAAACCACTTCTGGCGGAAATCCTCCATTTTCTTCGTCACCTTTGTGATTGCGTTCTCACCAAGCCACGCGATGGGGATGTAATCTTCGCTCCTGGCGGCGGCGATGCGGAAGGAGACGCACCCGATCCGCTCGTTCTGCGCGGTGGACCGGAGGGCGTAGAAGCTGCGGAAGAGATCCACCGAGGGATGGATGCCGACGTACGCCTCGCAGAGATAGGCGAAGATAGTGAGGATGAGTACGGAGTTTGGGTGGAGATGAAGGAGTTGGATCCGGTACGCCTCAAGGATCCCCATGAGGAAGCTGGAGAAGGGAGGAACGAGGCCAGCGTAGAGGGTGTGAAGGAAGATGGGGTAGTACCCCGCGCCGACCTTGCTGCTGCCAGCCGCCTCCATGTTTGTGGCGCCGAGCTCATGGGTGTTGGCGGCCGCCAGGTGGCGCACTTTCTCGACCGCCACCGCACGGACGCGAGTTTCCGGCAGCGCTCCCTGGGGTGCAGCACCCGCGCCGCCACCGCCGACGTGCTCGTCTGCATCACGGCCTTGCCCTTCTGGTCGGCGGTTGCCTTCTTGGGCGCCATGGTCGCTGGAGAAGGGGGGTTTTGGAGACGGAGCGCTCTGGAGAGATGGAGGCGTTGGGAGGAGTGTGCGGAGGCGTAATGGATGAAGTGAAGGGCGCCGACCGCGCGCCCAGGCTTTATTGACCGGCCCCCGAATCGTGGCGGGCCCCGCCACGTCGCCCGTTGAAGACGAGGAGATCGTGGCCTCAGGCGCAACCGCTGCGCCCCACGTGTCGCGGCCCAGGCAGGCACCGTTGGGCCCTCGACGCTTCGCCTCCATCCATGGGCTTCGGCATGCCCATCGCGGGCCCGGGGGCTACTGTCGGCACAGTGGAAACCAGGGTACCACGAGCCGGCCTGCCAGGGCCCACAACGTTCTTCAGAAGATTTCGCTAAGGACCAGGCTCTCCAAGCCTGGCGAGCCTCGCGAGGGACCTCACCTCCTCGCGAGGGCTTTTTCCTCGCGAGGGACCCTTCCTCGAGGGGACATCTCCAAGGATCAAGCGGAAGGGCTCGCCGAGGGTTTCCTCCCTCGCCGAGGGTTCCTTCCTCTCGAAGCCAGCTCTGCCTCCGCGGCAGAGCGCACATGGGCTCTGCACCCTCCGCAGAGTGACGACCGCGCCAGCGCGCGGTGACGGCAGTGCCACAGTTGCCGTTCTTATGTATAAAGGAGTCAACAAAGCTGCACCAAGCAAAGGAGCCCCAAGGATTGCCACTTTGGTGATAAGGAAACCGTCTGCAGCTACCCTCCAAAGGCGACGTCACCATGGGACACATCCCGCCTCAGCAGCGCCAGCCCACCGTCCTGTTTGGACGATGGCTTTTCAGCTTTTGTGACGCTGCCCCCTGCCGTGGACCGCGTCCATGGACTTTACCTTTATGGTGGACTCTACCTTTATCGTGCACCGCACCTCCTCCTTCGTCGCCATGTGGTAGCCCTTCCCGCCAAGACATTTGGGGAGAAGAGGCCCGAGACACCTATAAAAGGAGGGGGAGCACGCTCGGGCAAAGGGTTCTGGTTCGACTCTTAGTAGTTCACAATCCTGGAGCTTAGACCAAAACCCTAGATCTGAGTTCTGCAGTAGCCATTGTAGCCACCTCGAGCTCACCAAGCTCGCTCTGTACTAAAACCTCTCCAAGCAAGTGCAATACATCCGAAGCAGGACGTAGGGGTTTTACCTCTCCTAGAGGGCCCTGAACCTGGGTAATACTGTGTGTTCCTCTCTGCAGTGCCTCCCCGCGACGATCCAGGCGAGCACCGTCGCCGTGGCACGTTGAGGGTTGTTTGACTCCGTGTTCAGCCCCTTACTCGATCCTTGTGAGACACACCCAGTTCCTGGGACAGTTCTCCGACAAGGGGTTTATCTCCTCACGAGAGCCCTGAACCTGGGTAAAACCGTGTGTGTATGTTTCTGTGTGCGTCTATACACGCGCTAACCCTCCCCGGTGCCTCCAGCGTCCATCGGCCCCAAGTTAAGCCTACCTATGACATCTGTTCGTGCACCACCACGACAATGATGCTGGCTGTGAAACAAAAGTATGATAATGTGTTTTCGTGGTGGCTAATTTGTTCTGCTTATGAAGAACTGATCTTCTCCATTCAGGTAACCAGATACAGGTCGCCCGCGTTACTGACACTTGTGAACAAAATTATCCGCAAAATCAATCAGAACGAGTTCATCACATGTGTATGCATTCCGCTCTCAAATGCAGCTAGCCGCATATTGATTTCCTGAAACGAAGCAATCATACAAGCACCGGACAGGGCACCGACGCAACTTTAGGCTAGTTTCTGCAGGCATATTCTCGGGTAGCGCCGTGGAGCATCGATCCCTTGGGCTCAACTCACGGGTCTGGTCATCTATGATGTGATGGAGCCGAGCTGATGACAGATAACTGTTTGCCCCTACACGGGGACCCAACACGATACCTCACGGTGGACCATGGGCGACTACAGGGGCAGAGTAACCTTGCGCTACCAGTCTGACGCCTGTACGCGGAGGGCATCCTGACGAAAGTCCAGCACTTGGATCTTAGCACTCCTACAATTTTGTGGATTAATAGAAAAAACTTTGGATAAGATATGTACTTACAAGGGTTCAAATCCCAGTAGATTTACAATACAGGCATCCTGCTATAAATAGTGTCCCGAATTTGTTTATGGGCTTTAGCCTTCTGTGACACTTTTTTTTTAGCGAGCGCTACTTCCATTATTAAGAGAAAATGGCAGAGTCAGAGTACAAAAACAAATACAAAAGTTGTAACAGAAACTATGTAATGTAAAAAGCTATACAGAAACTAGTATGGAGGAGGGCGAAAGGCAACAACTCCAGAGAGGCCAACCTGCTTCCAAGAAAGCAGCTCATCGAAGATTTTGCTTGCAACAGCATCAGAGATAGAGGCTTTGCTGTAAAAAATTCTGGCGTTCTGTTCCTTCCACAGCAACCACCAAGTTAACATGATTAGAGAATTTCTAGCTTTGCGGGTAGGCCCAGAGGAACCATGCAGCGAGTCCAGCCACCAGGTTGCAAGTTCTTGAGTTTGCTGGGTAGGGGTTGCCGGCAGAGGCAGATGAAGTTTTGAGTGAATCTTTGTCCAAACGGCTTGGGAGAACGAGCAAGACACGGCAAGGTGGGCGGGGGTTTCAGGGGTGGTGTGGCACAGGCTGCATATTGGATTGTGAGGCCACCCTCGCTTGGCCAGGTTGTCAGCAGTAAGACACTTCCCATGCACCATTAGCCATGCGTGAAACTTGCATTTAGCAGGTATTTGCGTCTTCCGGATGTCGTCAGAGATAGGCGCTCTGATAGAACCCTGAAATTGCATATCTGTGACACTTCTCAGCTAGATTTGTCTTCCTTTTTGCTTCTCTATATTTGATCTGAAAATTTGTCTCACTTACTGTTCTTTTTACTAAAAAATTAACTACTACCTCTGTTTTAAAACATTAGACATTTTGTTAGACTATTTTAGATTACAAAAACGACTAAAATTTTGGAATGGAGGTAGTGCTCTTTAGGGGTGTTACGTGCATGTGCAACAGAGTAACCCAAGTTGCTTGTGGCAGTAGAAATCTTGTGTGCTACCATGCATGGTTCATTCACGGTTGTAGCCATCAGAGGTGGCTAACGAGAGGTGGAGGTTGTGTGACATTGGAGATTCAGGGGACGAGAGTGCTACCAGAGGATGTACCTATATTATAGCCCTCGCTCTGAAGGTAAAGACCTACTCAAGTTTTGCGGTACTAATGATTCGAGTATCAGACGATCCCTGCCGACCTTATATACTAGGTTGACTTAGGGTTACTGTTGGTGTGTAGACTCTTATGTAAAGCCTCCAGGAAGGAGGACTAAAGTGAAAAACAGTGTAATAAAAAGGAAAGGGATGGAAGGGAGCCTGTGAGCTCGAGTATTCTTCCCAAAATGTCTCTCCCTGTCTCTTTTCTGTCTCAATCTTTAATCTTCTAATTCCTACTGCAAACAAGATGGTATCATAGCGATCCTTGTTGTCCCCTTCGTCCTCGGCTGCAGCAAGCTCATGTACGAAGTGAATCAACCAGAAAAGGTTCTCTCTTTAGCCTCTGTCATTCTCCCGTGAATCTCAAGGGTTGAGGTGATATTACCTAAGAAATTCTTAGCCTGGCCGTTAATCTGGATTCTGAAGAGTATTGTTTTTATCTTTGTTCTATTCTTGTTGGAATCTTGATGGGGGANATATCATCTAGAGAAAGAAAGAAAAATAAGTTGTAGGAGTACAATGCATAATCTCTTAATGTTATTTCTAACTATTACTGAGAACTAATTAACTTTTAGTAGGAAATTGTATTTTTTTAAGAAAGATATATGGTGTAATGAAGAAAATAGTCCTTTCTTGATTTTTGGAAGAGATCATTTCATTAGCTAAGGGAAGACAATCTTTTTTTTTTCCCATCATTCTCTCTTATCCAACTAAGCGAAAATCCAACGTTGTAACTCTTAAGAGAAAGATAATATCACCCCCCATTATACATGCTCTTAAGTCCTCATGTTTCCTTGACAGTGACCATGAAAACGCCAGGAAATGTGAAGAGGGGCCACCAGCGGACGCCGAAATTCCCTCGCACCGTTCATGTATGTACCCCTGATACACAGCAAAGAATCATGACATGGTGTGCAAGTGCACGCACGGGCGTCAACAAGTCGCTACGTCCGTCCGTAGATGCGCCGAATGTAGCTTTGCCTCTCCCATGTGCAGCGTCTCCTTCCCCAACCACCAGCCAAGACTCACACACGCACCCTTCGGTCTTGTGGCGCACGATCATCATATCTCCTCTCCCTTTCACTCCACCTCAGGCACCAAATATCTCTCACTAGCTAGTATATATACGCGTGCATCATACCAGTAATCCACATGCAAAACGTAGCACAGGGATTACCACGTTTCATGCATGCCAAGTTCGTGATAATTAAGATTTTTTAGCTATATATCTCGGCGTCTTGTGGGCATGCAAGGCTCGAAGCAGTTCAAGCGGGCGTTGCTCGAGAGTCTGCTTCTCGGGATCCGGAAGCGTGCGCCGAGGGGCACGGGTTTCCACGACAGGAAGCGCGCCATCAGGCTCGCCGCCGACGCCGCCCTCGCAAGCGCGAGGGGCGCCGACGCGACGCGCTGGAGCCGGACCATGCTGGCGGCGTCGTCGATGGAGCTCGCGCACCCGCGGCAGCTCACTCGGGGCGCCAAGTCGGCGTCAGCGTCGAGCAAGCTGATACCCGGGAGGGTCTTTAGGAGGAGGAGCAACCGGACAAGGCGCCCGGCGAAGAAGGCGTGCGACTCCGCCGGCGTCCTCGCGAGGGCCATGGTGAGGAAGAAGACGAGTGTGCTGAAAGGGCTCGTGCCGGGAGCGGAGGGGCTGGACGATGAGTTCACGTTGCTGAGTGAAACACTGGACTATGCCGTGTGTCTCAAAGCTCAGGTCGATGTAATGCAGCTTCTCGTGAGAGCTCTTCAAGCTGCAAAACAGTAGTAACAAGTCGTCCTCTTGTTGAGTTCGTGGAGATAAAGCTTGTAAGATATCATGCCTTTTGATCTCCCATTGGTAGTGTGAGAGGGACATCATGAAGGTCTTAGGGGTCAAGAATATATATGTAGTTTAATTAGTATGTTAAGTACACAGTATGGTGTACGTATGAGGCTGAAGCAAAGCTTAGGCGCTCTTGATAGTTCTTCACTGTATTCTCTGTCTTGCTTTCATCCTGAGGGTTTGAAATGTTGAATTATGTTTATGTTTCTGGTGGGTTGTGTTGTGGTCGACAATGTAGTACTTGGTTCTTTCAATGGAAATCGGGGAGTGATCCCTATCTTTCAAAAAAAGAAAAAAAGACGTGCATATCCATGAGTTATGTGATATGCTCGGTCAGTTCAACACAACTAACACATGTCAAATTTTAGTTTGAGATGATTTCTGTACCGCAACTTTTGATTGTAAAAAGAGGCCATCATACGATTCATATATATGAGAGATATTTTCTTGACAAGTCTAATGACAACAATATTTTCACTTTTGAGATACATGAATAGTCAAATTTAGAGATATCTTAATGGGGCCGGTTTTAGTCTACACATTTTAGGATCAGGATCTTATCTAGTATTTCTGAGTAGAGTCACCAATAATTGGAGAAAACAGCTCTTGCAAGTTGCAATGTGTTCACTGGTTCTGGACTTCACTATAACTATTGCTATGTACGTTGTATATGATTGAGTGGATGCACATGCGCATAGTGTTAGTTTCATTTCTTTAGGATTACATAATTTGGATCTTAATATGTGTAGGGCTAGGGGACAAGGCCAAAACCAATTTGTTGCATTAGATGCCCCCGATCAGGGCATGTATGTTGGGAGTGGGTTCCCCCGTTTCTCTCAATTTGTCATAACTGAAGAACAAAATTCCAACATTCTTTTCCTCGATCATAATGTTAACAAACATCTTGACCCCACACTCAATAGAAATAACGTACCAAGATGAAACATAATTTAAATAGTTTAGGCAACACCATTTAACTTGTTTTTATTCAATAAGAAACTGTGAGATCATAATTGGAATTTGGAACAACTAGTATAGAGAGATGTTGTCTACCACTCTGATTTCAGGAATTAAATTCCTTCGACGTACAACCTGCCTGGTAGCAAGGATTTGGTTACCGATCTGAAAATAAATCTCGGGGGCAGCGAGATTTCCGGTAACCGTGGTTACCGGAAAAATACCGGTCGGTTACCAGACGATATTCTCAAAAAAAGAAAAAAAAATCGAACATAAAATGTAAAAAAATCAAATATTAGAATTTATGAATAAGAATTCAGCTCAAATTTGAATGGAATGAGATTTTTTTGACCGATAAACTAATTTCTCGGAGGGGATCAAGAAATCCGGTTACGGGCCGGTAACCGTGGTGTTTCGACTGGTAACCAAATCCCTGCCTGGTAGCCTCTTAACATTCCACGTGATGTTTATCGGCGTGGATTAGCACCTAATTAATGTGTGTTATGAAATCCCGAGTCTACTAAACCCGTATACCCCCATTCGTCATGGGCCCTCTACACGAGAAGTCTCATCTCACCCCCGATCTGGTATTAAACCCAACAAATCTCCCTCTCACCTGATTAACAGCAATGTTCTAGCCCATCAACCATGGCCAACCGCCATGAGTACACCGAGATTGGCATCCAGAAAGTCGGGCTCTCCTACCAATTTTTACGCAATCTCAGGTCCCCTTCACCAATATCCTCGACCCAAATTTGACGTGGGCCAGCTATACCCCACCAACCAAGCCCAACTGGAAAACAACACGGGCTTACAAGAGATTTTTGGGCCTCTCCTTCAAAATACTATCCTCATAGGAGAAAGACGTCTCACCCTTATAAGTTGCTCTCTATCTCCTCCCACAACTAACCTGGAACTAAACCTAAGAATGTGCATATAGGAGATATATTTTGTTACCTTATGGAAGGTTGACCGCTAATTGTACTTACATCTCCTGGTTTCACGTTACACCTCTCACATTACAAGTATATATCATAACAGTATCATGTAATGCTACGTAAGAAAATGCCAATGCAACATTTCAGTTAAAAACGAAAGAGAGGATTCTCGATGGTATCATAGCGATTAATCAAATGATAAAGGTTAATAATAAGTAGATCGTTCCACAAATTCGTGTTTGGTTTCTTTCTACCAATGAATAAGTGAAGAGCACAGTGAAATACTCGATACTATATAGGCAGGGTGAATATAATAACTGAATTATTATTATGCACTGTGATAGCCGATCATCATACTCTATGCAACGCCACAGGTCTTGACGTCAATGGCAGTACGGCAGATTTCCAACGGCGCCGCCCCATCAGGCAAAGACAGATACCAGCTTGCATGCATGTTAATTTGCCTATATCTTCACTCCGGATGGCACCTGCCGGGTTCGGGGCCGGATTGGCCCCCCCATACCCGCACCGCCCCCGAACCCGTCGTCGGGTCCAGGTCTCCACCAGACCCGCCACCCGTCGGGTACCCGGGACCCGATGGGTACCCGCGAGAGAGGAGGGCATGGGTGGCGGGCGGCCGTCCTTGGCGACGGTCGGCATCGAGGCAGCCGTCCTTGGCGTGTACTGGAGCCGTGGAGGCGGCCACGGGGCGGCGGGGTGAGAGGCGGCGGTGGCGGCGTTAGAGGCGGCCGCCGCGCCAGATCCGTAGGTGGGAGAGCCATGGCCGGGAGGAGGGAGAAGGCGAGCAGCGCGGCAACTTGCAGCAGAGATGCGAGGAAAGAGTGAGGGTGCGTCAGCGGGCGGCGGATGGGAACTTAGGAAGGTAAGAAGAGAGCAGGCGACCTGGTGCGTGCGTGCCGCGTGCGTGGAGTTTGCCTGCGTGCGTGGTGGGTGTTGTGTGGTGCGTGCGTGGTGTGTGCTATGTGGTGCGTGCGTGCGTGGTGTTTGCGTGCGTGGATGCGTGCGTGCGTGCGTGGTGTACTGCTGTGTGGTGTGTGTGATGTGTTGTGGTGTGACGCAATGACATGTGGGGTTCACATGTCTTAGTCGGGTCTGCGGGCTCGCGGGTCCGGGTTTGGCACCCCCATACCCGCCTCCGCTAGACCCGGCGGGTCTGAATCTTTACCGCTAAGTAGCCCCACAGGTATAGTTTGCCACCAAACCCTCCCCATTTAGTGCGGGTACCCGTCGGATTAGCAGGTTTCAGATACCCATTGCCATCGCTAATCTTCACACGTACATATGGGGCTATGTGTGTACACATGAAACTCCGGACAAACAATTAATCATGCATGGGGACAAGTTAAGCCAAAATGATCATGGCATCTGCAAGTGACCTACGAACGGACGTGCGCACGTCGCTGGGTTACCTAGATACGTTGTCGCTGCTATACATAGATTCACCGAATGTGGGCGTACGTGTGGGCCTAGCTTTGCCTCTCCCTTCCCATGTGCTCGCATGTGCACCGGCCGTCTCCTCCTCCTCCTCAGCAACCAACCAAAACTCACGCGCGCGCACCTTCGATCTTGTGACACATGAATATACACACACACGCACGATCATATCCCAAACTCCGGTGATCATTTAAAAAAAAAAAATCCCCAACTCACGCGCCAAATCTCTCGGACTGGTATATACTCTCTCCGTTTCAAAATATTTGACTTCTATTTGTCTACATATGTATGTATCTATACACTAAAAGGTGTCCAAGTATATGCGTGCGTCATACTGTTCATCCACAGTAGTACACACGAGCTTGCAATCCACAATTCGAGAAGTAGCGTACAGATACTGCGGTTCACGTAGTACAGATACTACGGTGCATGATACTGTTGTCCAGGCATGCAGATGCAAGGCCCTAAGCAATTCAAGCAGGCGTTGCTCGAGAGCCTGCTCGTCGGGCTCCGGAATCCCGGCGTCGCGTCGACGGACATCACGGGCTTCCACGACAGGAAGCGCGCTATCAGGCTCGCCGCCGACGCCGCCCTCCTGAACGCCAGGGGCGCCGACGCCACGCGATAGAGCCGGGCCATGCAGGCGGCGCACCGGCGTCAGATCACGCAGAGCGCCGAGTCCGCGTCGAGCAAGTTGGTCTTGAGGAGGCGCCACCGGCCGAGATGCCCACCGAAGGCCGGCATGGCGAAGGCACCCTATATTTCAGCCGGCGTCGTCGCGAGGGCCATGGTCAGGAAGACGACGAGGGTGCTGAGAGGGATCGTGCCGGGAGCGGAGGGGCTGGACGACGAGTTCACGTTGCTGGGTGAAACTCTGGACTACGCCGTGTGTCTCAGAGCTCAGGTCGATGTGATGCAGCTTCTGGTGAGAGCTCTTCAACCTGCAAAAAGGTGCCATCGCAAATAATGTTTGCGTGTGCGGAGTCCGTGTGCAAATAATGCTTGTCAGATATCAAGCCTTTGGATTCCCAATCGTTCGTAGGCAGTGTGTGAGATGAGGTGAGAGGCATGTACTTTTGTATGTCAAATACGGAGTACAATGTTGTGTACTTAGCGAGTACCCTTTATATATGTACAAGCAAGACCAGCATCCATGAGTTAAGTTGTACTCGGTCTGTTGGTACTAAATTGTAATAGTGTCAGTATTCAGTGTATACAACTGGTAACACATTTACTTGTCTACTCCCTCCGTTCCTACAAGTAAGCCGTATTTTTTTTTAAAGTCAAACAAAGTAAATTTTAACCAAGTTTTTAGGAAAAGAATATCAAACAACTGTAATACCACTAGTAGAAAAGAGGGCTTTCGTCCAGACCGAATCGGCCCATTAGTCCCGGTCGCGTTACGAACCGGGACTAATGTTGGCATTAGTCCCGGTTCGAACGGAACGGGGCTCGGGAGGTTTTAGTCCCGGTTCGTACGGGAACTTTAGTCCCGGTTGGAGCCACCAACCGGTACTAAAGGGGTGGCGTCAGCGCGAGGTCATTTAGTCCCGGTTGGTGGCTCCAACCGGGACTAAAGGCTACACTTTTATGATGTAGGGTTGGCCAGATCTTCACGGATTTGAGGGGAAAAAGTGATGAACGCAAAGAACACGATGAACACGAGGTGGGAATCGGGGGAAAACGTGGGCAAACAAAGAGGATAACTAGCAAAACCTGCTGAGATCTCCACCCAACAACAACCCTCACAAGAGAAGCCTTTGGATCGAAGAATCAAAGCCAATCTTTCTTTTAATGAAACCGATTGCTCTTACCGGCTGGTCCACCGATCCAATAGAATCACCGCAGTGAAAGATTGATTTGCACTACTAGAGACAACTCAGTGAAAGAGTAGCAACAACAAGATCCATCCTCAAAGAGGAACCCTAGCAACGAGGGATGAGGAGCATAGCTCACAAGTCTCAAATTCAGTCTAACCTAGAATGGGGAAAGGGGAGTGCTATTTATAGTCTAGTACAAAACGGGGCAGAAACGCGGGTGCCCGGCCTGAGGGCCGGCCTAGGCCGGCTGGCGCTGGGGGGGGGGGGGGGGGGGGGTCCGTCCCGGGGGCCGGCTGGCTCAGGTGGGTGACCGGCCCGGGGGCCGGCCTAGGCCGGCTGGCTCAGGTGGGTGGCCGGCCTGGGCCGGCTGGGAGGCCGGCTAGCTCTGGTGGGTGACCGGCCTAGGCCGGGCTGGAGGCCGGCCAGCCTGGCTCCGCCTCCTTCTTCATCTTTTTGGATCTTTCTCTTGGTCATCTTCTTCATCATCTTGGACCTCCTCTTGCTCATCTTCACATGTGGGGCTACATCATCCCCCTCCCCTTCAGAAAGCATCGTCCTCGATGCTAGCACGTTCTCAGCATGTGAAGGAGATAGATGGCTTGACGTTGATGTAGTAGTAATCATCATGTAGCTTTTCTTGACGCCAAATGTATGGCCGCTCGTCAATGTTCTTTCACCTTTCATTGAACCTATAGAGCTCACAAAGAAGACAAAAGAACACTCAAAGAGTAGCCAATTCTTGAAGTTCATGACATGGGCACTTAAGTAGAAGGAAATCACCTTATCAAGACGACAACATTCCTTTGATGAGCAATCTAGTGCCATGAAGTTGTGGTTGGCGATCCACTCATTTGTACCTACACGCAACAAAGACCAAGCAAAACATGTGTGTGCATGATATAGGAGCAGATCATTGGTGACATGTCCTAGGTTAATCATAGCACCGTTAGCCAAGCACACGTGCATTGGAGGCAAAGCAAAGGCGAGCTCAATGTGCAAGCAATTCCTCGGAACATCCTCACGATGTGAAAACACAAAGGGTGTGTTTGGTAGCCTGTATGGGCTATCTCAACCCATACAGGCTGAGTCTAGCCATGCTTATTAGGTACCAGCGTGTTTCACCGTGTTGTGTTTGGTAGCTCGTATGAGCTGAGCTGAGCTGGAAAAGTGTTTGGTATCCCGTATGATTGGAGCCAGGGCAGAAAATTATAAAAAGCAGTCAGGTCCCTGGATAAAAATAATGAAGCAATCAAGTCCCTGAGAAGGAAATAAAAAGCAATCAGGTCCAAGAAAACGTTGGGCTCCGGCTTCGGCCAGTGGAGCAGCCATCGTCGGCGAGAGGAGCCGCCGCTGGCGAGCCACCATGCGCGCGGCGGTCGATCTCCTGCCCATATGCGCGCGGCGGTCGATTTCCTGCCCATATGCCCGCGGCGGTCGATTTTCTGCCCTTCCATGCGCGCCGGTCGAGCTTCTTCTGCTGGGGCGGAGCGGCGGCGGCAGGCGTAGGGCACGGAGCGGCGGGTGGCGGCAGGTGCAGGGCGCGGAGCGGCGGGCAGGAGCAGGTGCAGGGCGCGGAGCGGCGGCGCCAGGCGCGGGGCGGCGACGGCATGCGACGGGAGCATGCGGGACGAGTTCGGGAAGAATGAGAAGAGGGGCTGGTGGACCGGAGCGAGGAAAGAGAGCGGGGCCCACACGTGGGATTTTTTTCGGGACGAGTCCGGTCGGGCTGAGGTGAGAAGCTCGAATCGAGCTTCTCAACCCGGGAGGGCTGAGGACCCTTTTCCGTATGAGTTGAGCATGGCCCAGGTTAGCAAACCGGGCTACCAAACAACAAAAAAATGGGTGGGGTGAGATTTTCTGAGTGCAACCGGGCTACCAAACACGCCCAAAATCTCCAAGAAGGATTGAGAATGCTAGGATAGCTATCTCAATTTGAGCCATATGATGTCCATTGTATTCCAAACATCGGGAAGATACATTTCGCAACGGAGGGGAGAGTGTTGAAAACACAAGGTGGAAAATGCTCTCAGCAAAATCATGGGTGCCAACAAAACATAGGAAAGAGCAAGTTGTCAACAACTTTGTTGCAACACATAAATCATGTTGAGGAAAGATCATTGAAACATGCATTTCACGAGGGGAAGCAAAGCCATCCACATATTTGCAAACAAACCAAAAGAAAGAGCAAGAGTGCAAGTTGTTTGATGCAAAACGTGGGAAAGGTAATAGAGCCGGGGTCGAAGCAAGCTGTCATTTCTTATGCTTGCCAAAGCTCTTTTGGTCAACTCATGTTGAATGGATGTTGACATTAGCAAGTGGGTACCGTAACACATGAAATTCCATAAAAAGAGAATACGTGCATGGTATATGTACACATCATCCATCATGATGTGTCTCTTCGTTTGCACATGACCAAACACACAAAATTTAAAAGGAAAGTGTGAAGTATGCGAATGGTAATCATGTACAATGAATGAAGAGCAGTTCTCAACATGGTTGAAGTAAGGAACTCCAAAAATTGAGGATGCTATGGGGGCAAACTCATTTTCAAGCATGTTATCATTATTGCAAGCAATACATGTGAAATGTAAATTGTTCGACATATTGCATGCAACAATTGGAGAAAAATGGAAACATGCATAGCAAGGCATGCTCATGGGACAATCATCACAAATAGGGGAATCCATATGATCAACATTGTTTTTAGGCAAGGTATCACAAGGGAAAGAGAAAGTAGCATATGTAATGTCCATAGGAGCATCTACAAGGAGCAAGCGCTCAGAAATCATCATGTCCACTAGTGGGATCATGGCGCGGCATCATCAACACCTATGTTCATACCTTTGTATGTCCTCTCATGCGAAGTAGGTGTTGTGGTGGTCGGAGCGGCGTTCATGTGGTCGAATCGGTCCTCTCGATGTAAACATGGGGTGGCTTCATCTTCGACCTCCATGTACATCTTCTCGAGTTGAGGCATATCGTCCTCCATGGAGCCTAGCACATCATAAGGAAATACACTAGAAGGAGAGGTTATGTCGTTAGAAATCGAAATGGCCTTGCTTGCCCTATCGACTACCTCTCTCAACATATATGGTGTATCACTCATGTTCTCAAATTGGAAGCACTCCATGTCGCATATGGTGTAGTCACTCAACTCGCTTGCACTCAAGTGGACAAGGTGGCTCTCACTCTCGTGGAGGTACGCTCGCTCACCACTCATCTTACTTTTGTTGGCTAACAAGACTACGCCTGGACTCACTCTCTTCCCTCTCTCACTCATATTTGGCTTGTAGCTCTCACTCACGTGAATGTGGTTCACTTGCTCACCACTCAACTCACTAGAAGTTTGTTTTTGTTGTGCTCTCACAAGTGTCTTGGCATTATAGGCAATAATTTGGCTTGGAGTCATTGGGCGGAGCACTAGGATCTTATTGTTCCATTTGAAGCTATAGTAGTTGGTGCGCCCATCATGAGTAATGGCCTTGTCAAATTGCCAAGGACGGCCAAGAAGTAAGTGGCAAACCGACATTGGAACCACATCATAATCCACCGTGTCTTCTTAAGAGCCAATCTTACTTGAACCATGTGTTGAATCTTCACGGTGCCGGAGTCACTAAGCCATTGCACATGGTAAGGATTGGGGTGTTTCTTGTCTGTCAAGTTGAGTTTCTCGCATAGCTCCTTGCTTGCCAAGTTGTGAAAACTCCCACCATCGATGATTACCTTGATTGATTTGCCATTGATGCCGGCCTTTGTTTGAAACAAGTTGCATCGTTGATCATCATCACCTTGGGTGTTTGTACTCAAAACTTGAGTGACAACTAGTGTGGGGTTGGGATCACCATCACAATAGATGTAGGCATCATCGTCATCCAAGCTTTGCATCGGGGCCACTTTGTTCAATGTGTGGTACTCGTCTTCGCTCATAGACTCATAGTCTCCATTGTCATTGACGATCATCACCTTCTTGTTGGTGCACTCAAACGATTTATGCCCTTGACCTCCACACTTGTGGCAAGTGAGATATGACTTGGGGGTTTGTGGTGGAGGCGCCGTCTTCATGAAGGTATTTGGAGGTTGCGTTGGAGCACCTTTAGCACTGCTTTGAGCGTGGACTTGAACCATGGGTTGTGTTGATGATGAAGCTTTTGCGGCAAAGAAGGACTTGGCCTTGACGTACTTGAGCTCTTCCGCGACTTGGTACTCGGCCTTCATGGCTTGATGCACTAGCTCGACAAGGTTCTCATAGGGTTGGAATTCCACTATCTTCTTTATGGGGTACGTGAGGCCGTTCAAGAAGCGTGCCATTGATTGTTCCTCGGATTCAACAATGTGTGCGTGGGAGAGAGTGGACTCCATCTCCTTGTAGTACTCGTCAACTGTCTTGATGTCTTGTTTGAGCTCTTGTAACTTCTTGTATAGATCACGCGCATAGTGATGTGGCACAAAACGCTTGTGCATTTCTTTCTTCATGTCATTCCATGTGTCGATTGGGTCTTCAAATGAGGCTTGGAGTTGTTCCCACCATAGTTGCGCATAGCCTTCGAATTCGAGGGAGGCGAGGTCAACTCGTTTTTCTTGTGGCACCTTGTAGACGCGAAATAGTTTGGAGACCTTGGATTCCCATGCAATATAGTCCTCCGGGTCGTTGGTGCCATGGAACTTTGGAATGACGAGCTTGGGGGGATTGAAATGTGGCTTGCGCTCCTCGTCATCATCATCATCGTGGCGATGGCGGTCTCGGTGTCGATGCCTTGGTTGGTGGCGTGGAACATAATCCTCATCGTCTTCAAGGTCAACATGATTGTTGTCCAATGGCACTCGGCGGGCTCGATGTGCGGGTAGGTCATGACGATGATGTCGATTGTCCTCATTGTGGTGTGGGGCGTCCAAGTTAGCATTTGGGATTGCTATTTCTTGATGATGGCGATCTTGATGGTGTTGGGGGTCCAAGTTTGCTTGAGGGTGAGGCGCTTCTTGACGATGTCGGTCTTGGTGTTGTTGAGGATCCATGTTCGCTTGTTGATGAGGTATCTCTTGGCGATGGCGTTCTTGACGATGGCGATGTCCTTGATCATGCTCACTCCGTGCGTGGCTTCTTGCGGTGGAGTGGTGAGAACTGCGTGAACTTGACCTTGAAGAGCGACTATGATCTCGGTCGATGAGCTTGCTCATAGAATCTTGGATTTGAGCGAAACGCTCATTGTTTTCACGTTGCGCGGCTTGATGGCGCTCCTCATAGCGGCGTAAGTTTTCGTCGATGTACCTCTTGAGCGCCTCCTCTTGCTTGCTCATGCCGGCTGTAATGCCCCGGGGTTTTTCCCCAAATTAGATTGTTGTTTCTTTTTATTTTTGCATCATCATGACATCAGCATCATCGCAACACATATTTTTGGCAACAAAAACTATTTTTAATAAACCCTATTTTATTTTGCTAAAATTTGTCAGAAAAGTTTTACTGAGACAGTCGTCTCCGTTTTCAAAAATTAATTGCCAAATTAATTTGCCAGAAAAATAAATGTTTTGAGATGAGAGAGAGTAGCCCAGCTTGTTTGGCCCAAAAGCCCAACAAAGCAAACCCTAGACCAAACCCTAATCCTGCCCCTGGCTTTTTCCTTTCCCACCCCCTGTGTTTTGCAGCCGCCCTCCCCTCGTTTTTCCTTTTCGCAGAGACGCCCTTCCACCTCTTCTCTTTTTCTTTTTCCCCTCCCTTTTCTTTTCTTTCTCTCTTTTTCTTCCTCTCTCTTTTCTTTTTCTTCTCTCTCTCTCCCGTGCTCTCTTCCGTCCCGAGCCCACTCGATCCCCTCCACCCCGCCGGCGCCTCCTCCACCGCGCGCTTGGCTCCGCCCCGCCCGGCTCCACCTCCGGCCGGCCCGCCTCCGCCCCTCCGGCTTCTCCTCCCCGCCGTCCCTCTCCCTCCTCCCCAAGATCCCCTCCCCGCTCTGCCTCGCCCAGCACCGCCGCGACCTCCCCTCCCCCTACAGCTCTGCCCCGCCGTCCTCCCGCAGCGCCGACGCGCGCCCCACCTCCGCCTCCGTCTCCTGCTCGAGCCCGACGTCTCCGCGTCCTCCTCACCTCCAGCGCCGCCGCCCGCGCCTCCCCATCGACCACCGCCTCTCCATCATCCTCTCCTGCCCCGGCCGGCCGGCTCCCCTGCCAGGCCGCGTCTTCCTCCTCCTCCCACCTGACCTGCTCCCCCACCCGAGCTGTGCGTCCGGCTCTGCCTCCTCCCGTCGCCCTGCATCCCCGAAGCTGCTGCTGCAACGTGTTCCCTTCCCGACGCCTCCGTCCCGTTGTTGTGCCCGTGCTGCTGCAGCCCGGCTCGTGGACGCCTCCGTTTCCCGATGAGCGTCCCCGTTTCCGATGTTTCCCGGTTGTCCCCGTCGTGAAGCACCGTGCGGCCTCCGTTTTGTGCGTGCAGCATGTTCCCGATGGTGTGTTCCCCGACAGTCCATGTGCCCGTCTCCGTTGCCGACTCCCGACCGTGGATGTCTCCGTGTTTCTGTTTCCCGACGTAAGATCTCCGGTGCCCGTTGCCGGTTCCCGATGCGTTTCCGTCCCCGTCGTGGATTTTTCCCCGACGTTTCCCCCGTCGTGAAGAGGTTCCCCGATGCCTCCGTGAAGCCGTTCCCCGATGGTTTCCCGATCCAGTTCCCGTTTCCGTTCCCCGTCGTGAAGCCGTTCCCGTCGTGAACCGGAGTTCCCCGTTCCCATCGTGAAGCCTCCCCGACGCCAAGTTCTCCGTTTCCCCGCCAAGCCGAAGACCGAGTACAACGACCACCATGGATACGACAAGGTCTACCCCGACACCGGAACCCGCCAAGTTCTCCGCTTCGACGTCCGTTCGTGTTGGCCACCTTCGTGCACGTCCGTGAAGACCGATCCCCGACGCAGTGAACTCCAACAACCCTGAAGCCCGGAACGCCAAGGTCTGCAACGACGACGACCCGAGTACGACTACTTCCACGACGTCGACTACTCCGACTCCGGATGGGACGACTACTTCGACTACGACGACTACATCGACAACTTCCTCTCTGACCCGAAGACGACGGTTCCGAGTCCGGAGATCCTCGATCCGATGTGTGACCCCAACCCTAACCCTATACCATATATCCGTATATTCTAAAATCATGCATCATTAATCAACATCGCACCTTTATCCATTTAGTCGAATTAAATCAACTAATTATGGGATTTGTACGGTGCATCTATATTGTGCTCCGATCCCATTTAAAATGTTTTGCCATGTGTTAGGGATAAAATTGAATCACAATTAATTTGTCATGCATCATGTCATCAACATGCCGCTTCTTTTGCCGTAGTAGTAAAATGCTCTTTTGCGCTTCCAGTGTTTGTTGCTTCTTCGGGAATAGGACGATGATTTGATGTGAGCAACGACAAGTTCTGCTACCTCTACCGGATTGCAGGCAAGTGATACTCCCTTGCTATTTTCGCTTGTTTTCTGTCTCTCACTCGTCCTATCTTTTGTTCCTTGCTAGCCTTATATTACGATGCTTGTGTCTCGATCCTATTTGCATGTTTACCTTGCAGCCATGATATGCCCCACCCCCCATCCTATTAACCTGTTGTTTGTTTATCTTGTTTGCCTTGCGAGTCGTAGTGCATGCTTAGGCTTGTTTTGCTCGAGTCATGTTCTAGTCTTGTTATAATTTGGTAGTTGGGTTAAATTCACATGATAATCTTTAATGTTTGGCGATGGGAATAATTAATAAAGATAAGGCACCGGCGGAAGGCCAATCGTGGTGATTTGTTCTGCTAGTGTCGCCTAGGACCCGAGTTCTTGTCCTCTAATCCAAGACTGAGCGCACTACCCACATGTGGGAGGAAATGAGACTCCCCTCGACCCAGTACCAGATCTGCAGCCTTGTCCAGGGCGCCACAAGTAGTTCGGGTGTTTCTACGGTTACAAGCACGGATGATATGGTAAGATGGATACGTGGTTACTTACGTAGGGCTTGCGGTATGATGCGAAGTGACCAACTCATGGTAGTTTGTGTCACCTAGCCGTAGTCGCAAACGGTTAAGTCCACCTCGGAGCTTCGGCCGGAATTTCAAGGTGGGTTAGACTTAGCTAGGTGGTTCCCTGGACTTGTGTGGTAGTGAAGGAAAGTGTAGCGTCGGATACCCTGCCGTCACACCTTAGGAAGTGTGGTAATAGCTGGCAACAAGGGTTGAAGTGCGTGTGGTTACATTTGTGCACCCCTGCAGGGTTAAATCTTTTCTAAAAGACGTGTCCGCAGTTATGGACGACTTGGTGATGGGGTCGCAGCATGGAAAACAAAAATTTTCTACGCGGCAAAGCGGAATAAACCCCAAGGATCTAGATCTACGAGATGAAGATAGCGAAGATGAGATCCAATCTCTTACCCTCGAAGATCAACAAACGCGTTTTGTCGGTGCAGGGGTTGGCTAGTCGATCCCCGCAACTAGACTCGTCTAGTCGCGAGGAGATGTATTATCCTCGAGATCCAATCCGGTGAAGTGCAGCAACGGGCAGCACCTCCGCGGCGTCCACACGTACAGCTCGATGAAGACGTCGACTCCTTGATCCCGCAAGCGAGACGACGTGGCCTTGATGATCTCAGCAGCACGACGGTAGTGCCGGTGACGATGACGATCTCCGCACGCGAGGCTTCGCCAAACCAAGCGAGGGGAGAGGGAGAGGAGGAGGTGGCGCAGCCCCTAGGGCAAGGGGGTGCGGCTAGGTGTGGAGGTAGGACGGCGGCAGCCCTTCGGGGTAAGGGGTGCGGCTAGGGTAGATGGGAGAGAGGGGTGCGGCTAGGGGGGTGGTGCGGCAGCCTCCAAGGGGTGTGTTGCGCACCCCCCCTCCCCTCCTTATATAGGTGGCGGCTAGGTCAAGGGGAGGGGGCCGGCCGGCCCCTCCTTGCTTGCCCCCCAAGTTGGAGTCCAACAAGGACTCCTTCTTGGGCCCCTTTCCTAAAGGGGTGGGAGCCCACCTCCTAGTCCAACTAGGAGTGGGACTCCCCTCCTTGTGCCGCACCCCTTCATGGGCTTAGGTGGTGCGCCCCACCAAGTGGTGGCAGCACCCCTTTGCACCATGTGGGCCCCATACAAATTATGCGGTCCCACTTCTAGACTCTTCTAGAACATTCCGGAACCTTCCGGTACCCTTTAAATAATTTCCGGAACTTTTCCGAAACCTCCGGAAACCACTTTCCATATATGAATCTTATTCTCCGGACTCCTCCGGAACTCCTCGTGATGTCCAGGATCCCATCCGAGACTCCGAATCACCATTCGTTCACTTCATCATTTAATTCATCGCAAAACCTAATTTCATCGGAACGTTAAGTGTGTGACCCTACGGGTTCGAGAATGCATAGACATGATCATATCAATAATTAATAGCGGGACCGGGATGTCCATATTAATTCCTATACACTCAACGAAAACCTTTTCTCGATTGAACCACAATGCCGGAGATTCAATTAATCTCATATACGATTCCCTTTGTCTCACGATATTTTACTTGCCCGAGATATAATCGTTGACATCCCCATGTCTAGTTTAATCTCGTTACCGGCAAGTTCTCTTTACTCGTCCATAATATAGGATCCCGGTGATTACAACTTAATCACATGTCTGCAGACTCTTGATGCTATATTACCGAGAAGGCCTGGAGATATCTTCTCCGTCACATGGAGGGACAAATTCCACTCTCGATTCATATCACCCAACAACCCACCATCGGAGATACCTGAAAGCCACCTTTATAATCACCCAGTTACGAAGTGACGTTTGATGTCCACAAAGTATTCCTCCGGTGAACGGGAGTGATATAATCTCATGGTCTAAGGAAACTATATTTGGCATATTAAAAGTGTTGACAACAAAACTTTTGTGACACGATTAATTGCAACTCTTTATTTGGGTCATGTCCATCACACCATTACTCCTAATGATATGACTCCGTTATCAAGTGACTATAACAAGTCCATAGTTAGGAAACTCTAACTATCTCTTGATCAACGAACTAGTCCTGTAGAGGCTCACTAGGGACACCGGGTGTTTATATTCCACACATGTATTATGTTTCCATTTAATACAATTATAGCATGGATAATAAACTATTATCATAAACTTGAATATGCTTAATAAACCATTTTATTATTGCCTCTAGGGCATATTCCCAACAGTCTCCCACTTGCACTAGAGTCAATAATCTAGTTTACATTTCCTCGATCCAACACCCATGAAGTCTCACTCATGAAGTCTCAGTGCTGATCATGTTTGCTTGTGGAAGAGGTTCCGTCCGTACTCTGTACCTTTACAGTTCTTTATGTCCTTTGCAAAAATTGTAACTGTCACCTAATTTGACATTACTTTATCATCACATGATAAACTTCTTATCATCCCATGATAAAACCATTATCATATAATGTATATAATATGTTTGGTTATAGAGTGAGGTACTCATATCCTTTCATGCCTATATGTATGTTCAGTCAAAAAGACTTTCCCACAACATATGCATCTGGAACTCACTCAATCTTGAAACACCTTTCTCAAACCAAAATATTATATCTTATTTCAATCCTTGAATTAATCATATACTCCTATATGTTGTAGACTTAACAAATCAACAGTGAACCTTGTCACTTTGATATTTCCGATCATGCTTTCGCTGTGCTATTCTGATATAGAGAGATCCCTAATTTAGCCTGGCTTTATGACTTCAACCAAGTCCACCATTTTTCTAAATTTATCTCGATCTCATGAAAAATGACTCCTCATTCAACATGTTCTTACAATTAAGAACTTGGGTCACATATCGTCATATACAAACATATGGTTCTTATATGTTGAGATCTATGAACAATTCATATTGAATTCCAACATATCCTCCAACCATCAATTTTGTACTGAGTTCTCTAACTCAATGCTTCACCTATATGCCACAATGAGATGAACCATTCTTCTCTTGTTTCATTTTGAACTCCTTCAAAACTTGTGTAGGTAAAACACCCTGACTTTGATATTTATCAAATTTATCTATCCTCCATAGATACATTCATCTACATGAATATTTGACGTTCAAACTAACTTCATAAGTTATGCATTGGTCCATGACAACATTTACAACATTTATGAAATCTCCATTTCACTAAAACACTATGTTGTAAACTCCCACTCAAATATACCTCATACACATATTAAATTGTGAAAACACAGTGGCTCCCACTCAGAAATATGTTATCTTTATATTTGACCATGATTAACTAGCTCCCACTCAAACATATGTCACCACATATTTTGATTATGGAAATTAATTTCTGCTCTAACTTAATATATGTCACCACATATCTTAATTAGATCTCACTCAGTTCCTTATGCACTTTCTCGACACTTTGGACTCCTCCAAAACTCTTAACTTTTAAGATTCGAGAACTCATATACGAAACACCAGCACTTTGCTAGCTCTAAGTTTTATTTATTCCACGCAAACTCTTTTGCCAAAATAAATATGTGAAACATTCTTTTCACAAAATCAAGTAACAATTACTTTATGATTTAAACTTAAAGTAGAATGACTCTTAGTCACTTTCGTATTTAAAGTTTCTATTTCTTCTTTTGTAGTTTTGTAGGTATGTCTTGTTTCTCAAACACGACAAGTAAATCATGAATATTATTTTGCAACTTTTGACAAAATTCATATTCTTGAAACCTACATCTCTTTAGACAAGCTAAACCATAATTCAATGATCACCATCATCAAAACCTTTATGTGTCAAGTTTTAACCAACATAGCACTTTACATATGTGCCACTTGATACATAAACATGCAAGGTTTAAGCTTTCTAAACTTATTCCAACAATCTTTTATCCATGAAACAATTTCACGATAAAACCACTAAAATACATAACACAACCAAACACATTGGTTTGTTCCTTTTAGTCTCACATTGTGGAATCTCTATTCATAATCTCATATGAACATTCTACAAAACTTTATTTGCTTTGGCTTTTAATTATCTCATAATTATTGAAACCACTATTTCACATAACTCATATGCGAAATGCAAATCATTAAATAGATCCTTTATTTAAAACAGGAGTGTTATCAAAATAAATCTAAATGATACTAATGAAACCTTAAAACCAAGAACCCTTCTTTATGACCACATAATATCAAATATAATGTGACTACAATACTTTAGGTTTATCAAAACACTTTTGAATAATCTCTAAACATTGTAATTTGTGATAACACTTGTCACAAGTCACCATACTAAACAATAACTCAAATATTTTGTCTCTTTTGATCAAATCGAAAAGACTCAATTATCTTGTTAACTTAATATCCTTTACTTCCAAAATCTCATCATGACATGAATAAATACTCCTATTCACTCATCCATGATAAAATAATGATGTCTTTTATTCACTGAAAAATACAACCAACACTTGTGTTTATTTTCAGCAACTCATGGCATTTTCAGAAAATGGCATTTTTAATCATACTACTTAGTGATGCGCATCAACATGCTCTTCAGCACTAATAGTACAATTAAAACAATTCTCATCATTAAGTATTGGATATTTTAGTATGTCTTTATTTTATAAGTGTTTAACTAATTATCGTTTAAATCTAGCAAAGGACAATAATCTCATAATCGAAACGTGATCTCCAAAAAGGATTACTCATGAAAATAGAACAACCACTTGTCTTTAACATGAATGACCGTCTCACAAACCGAGACACACTAATTTAAGATCACACTTAATTCGATTACAAAACTCATTCAAATCCTCTAATTTAAAACGATAAATGTAGAAGTAGAACATCGCCAGCATCAACTCCTTGATTGCCATCTTCCCGCGAAATCCACTCAGTCCCTCCATGCACTTCTCAAACGGCAGGCCCTGTTTTCATAAAACAGCACAAGTATCAAATACTTAGCTCACCATAAGTGTAAATGGGACATTAAACATTTATAACTAGTATATCAAAATATACCTTCTGCGTTGGCTCCTCCGCCTGCTACGGGATTCCTTTCGATCTGACGAAGTCGAGACATCAGTTCCGGATAAGTGATCGAATCCCTTTCCTTGACATAGTCTCTGACACAATTCTTGAATTTGGGATGAAGCGAATGCAACAACCCATCTATCGCGAATTCGTCACTCATCTCCATATCCCAAGCATCAATCAGAGTGTGATATATCCTATACATCTTCTTCAGATGATCCTCTAAGCGATCATTTTCTTCCATCTTAGTTGAAAGAAACACACCCAGACCTTCAAACCTTGCAATTCTCACTTGTGCTATGAACATTTCCTTTAGCTTAGTGACAGTCTCAATGGCACTCAAGTTCTTGAATTGTTTGGATAGGTCTGAGTTCATGAAGACACTCATCAACCAATTGACTTGAATGTGAGTCTTACTCCGACTGAGCCAATCCATACGTTTGTTGTAACTCGCAGAATCATCGGGTTTTTCTTCTAAGGGTTCATGTAACACGTAGAGCTGATCATTGGTTGATAGGACTTCTCTAAGACGTTCGTACCACTCGATGAAGTTTGACCCATCGAGACGCAGCTCCTCAGCAAGAAACATACTACTGTAGTCGGCCATGATCTACAAGGATTTTGCAAAGACATCTTTAGGACACTTGTTTATGATAATTTTAGTTCAATTTAATCAAATTAACGAACTCCCACTAAACTCAACATCTCTCCGGTTGATTAGTGACACACGATCCAAATCCACTACACCACCACCGATCATCACGTGAGATGATGTAGTTTCAATGGTGAACAACTCAGTGTTGATCATATCATTTATATGACTCGTGTTTAACCTTTCGGTTCCGTGTTCCCGAGGCCATGTCTGTACATGCTAGGCTCGTCAAGACAACCGTAGTATTTCCGCATGTGCAAACTGGCTTGCACCCGTTGTATGTGAACGTTGAATCTATCACACCCGATCATCACGTGATGCTTCGAAACGACGAACTTTCGCAACGGCGCATACTAGGGGAGAACACTTAATTATCTTGATATTAACATGAGAGATCACCTTATCATGCTACCGTCGCGATCACATCTAAGCATAACAATAAGGTGCATAAAAGGGATTAACATCACATGCAATTCATAATTGTGATATGATATGGCCTTTCTTCATATGCTCTTAGATCTCCATCTTCAAAGCACCGGCAAGATCTCCATCTCCGGCATGATCTCCATCATCTTGGCGCCATCACCATGGTTGTCCACCAACTATTGCAACTACAACTAATGCTACTCTTAGCAATAAAGCAAAGCAATTACATGGTGATTCATTGACACGCAGGTCACATAAAATAATAGACAACCATATGGCTCCTGCCGGTTGCCGTACTCGTCGACATGCAAGTCGCGAAAAATTACAAACATGATCATTGCATACATTATCACAAATCACATTGGCCATATCACATCACTTGACCCCCTCTGCAAAAACAAGTTAGACGCCTCTACTTTGTTTATGCAAATTTTACGTGGCTTGGGTCAACGAGTTAGAACCGTTCTAATCTACGCAAAAACCACAACGGTGATATAATAGTTGCTTATTTACTCATCCTTTTGAAAGGCCTTCCATTGAAAATTGCATCCTCACTAAAGCAAGAGAAACAGACACCCGCCAGCCACTTATGCAAAACAAGTTGCATGTCAGTCGTGGAACCGGTCTCTCGTGCGTGGACGAGTAAGGTTGGTCCGGGCCGCTTCAATCTCACAATACCGCAAAGATGCAAAGTGCACGCGAGAAGGTAGCAACATAAAATATCAACGCCCACAACTCCTTGTGTTCTAATCGCATCAACACCTACGATAGATCTAGGCTCTGATACCACTGATGGGGTCGCAGCATGGAAAACAAAAATTTTCTACGCGGCAAAGCGGAATAAACCCCAAGGATCTAGATCTACGAGATGAAGATAGCGAAGATGAGATCCAATCTCTTACCCTCGAAGATCAACAAACGCGTTTTGTCGGTGCAGGGGTTGGCTAGTCGATCCCCGCAACTAGACTCGTCTAGTCGCGAGGAGATGTATTATCCTCGAGATCCAATCCGGTGAAGTGCAGCAACGGCAGCACCTCCGCGGCGTCCACACGTACAGCTCGATGAAGACGTCGACTCCTTGATCCCGCAAGCGAGACGACGTGGCCTTGATGATCTCAGCAGCACGACGGTAGTGCCGGTGACGATGACGATCTCCGCACGCGAGGCTTCGCCAAACCAAGCGAGGGGAGAGGGAGAGGAGGAGGTGGCGCAGCCCCTAGGGCAAGGGGGTGCGGCTAGGTGTGGAGGTAGGACGGCGGCAGCCCTTCGGGGTAAGGGGTGCGGCTAGGGTAGATGGGAGAGAGGGGTGCGGCTAGGGGGGTGGTGCGGCAGCCTCCAAGGGGTGTGTTGCGCACCCCCCCTCCCCTCCTTATATAGGTGGCGGCTAGGTCAAGGGGAGGGGGCCGGCCGGCCCCTCCTTGCTTGCCCCCCAAGTTGGAGTCCAACAAGGACTCCTTCTTGGGCCCCTTTCCTAAAGGGGTGGGAGCCCACCTCCTAGTCCAACTAGGAGTGGGACTCCCCTCCTTGTGCCGCACCCCTTCATGGGCTTAGGTGGTGCGCCCCACCAAGTGGTGGCAGCACCCCTTTGCACCATGTGGGCCCCATACAAATTATGCGGTCCCACTTCTAGACTCTTCTAGAACATTCCGGAACCTTCCGGTACCCTTTAAATAATTTCCGGAACTTTTCCGAAACCTCCGGAAACCACTTTCCATATATGAATCTTATTCTCTGGACTCCTCCGGAACTCCTCGTGATGTCCAGGATCCCATCCGAGACTCCGAATCACCATTCGTTCACTTCATCATTTAATTCATCGCAAAACCTAATTTCATCGGAACGTTAAGTGTGTGACCCTACGGGTTCGAGAATGCATAGACATGATCATATCAATAATTAATAGCGGGACCGGGATGTCCATATTAATTCCTATACACTCAACGAAAACCTTTTCTCGATTGAACCACAATGCCGGAGATTCAATTAATCTCATATACGATTCCCTTTGTCTCACGATATTTTACTTGCCCGAGATATAATCGTTGACATCCCCATGTCTAGTTTAATCTCGTTACCGGCAAGTTCTCTTTACTCGTCCATAATATAGGATCCCGGTGATTACAACTTAATCACATGTCTGCAGACTCTTGATGCTATATTACCGAGAAGGCCTGGAGATATCTTCTCCGTCACATGGAGGGACAAATTCCACTCTCGATTCATATCACCCAACAACCCACCATCGGAGATACCTGAAAGCCACCTTTATAATCACCCAGTTACGAAGTGACGTTTGATGTCCACAAAGTATTCCTCCGGTGAACGGGAGTGATATAATCTCATGGTCTAAGGAAACTATATTTGGCATATTAAAAGTGTTGACAACAAAACTCTTTGTGACACGATTAATTGCAACTCTTTATTTGGGTCATGTCCATCACACCATTACTCCTAATGATATGACTCCGTTATCAAGTGACTATAACAAGTCCATAGTTAGGAAACTCTAACTATCTCTTGATCAACGAACTAGTCCTGTAGAGGCTCACTAGGGACACCGGGTGTTTATATTCCACACATGTATTATGTTTCCATTTAATACAATTATAGCATGGATAATAAACTATTATCATAAACTTGAATATGCTTAATAAACCATTTTATTATTGCCTCTAGGGCATATTCCCAACACTTGGTGATGATGCTGGCTAACAAGATCATAGACAACTTACACCTAATGATAATAACTTGACTAGTAAGATAGATTACTTAAATAATAACTTATAAAATTGCCAACTCTGTGAGTGCCTTTGGGCTTGCTGCTCGTAGGATAAACGGGCTGTAAGGAATTGGCTGGGTATGTTTGGTGTTAGCATAGTTGGTTACCTATGCGCTCTCTTACCCCCTCTCTATTAGCCGAAAGTTGTAGCGTGTCTCTATAAGTTGTTAGTGCTGCTTGCCGCCGCCTCAATCGCTAACCCTCTTTCCCCGGAATTCCAGCTTTGATATCTTGTGAGTATTACTTGCCAGTACTTCTACTAGTACTGACCCCTTCGGGGCTGCTATTCCAATGCAGCCAACAGGTTTGAAGTCTGACGACGTTAGCTTGGGAATCCCTCTGGCTTGGCCTGGGCAGGGATATGGTGCCTTTGCTTATCTTCAGGACTCTTAGTCCAATTTGTATCTTGTCCGTACTCGGACGTTACGCGCTTCCGTTGTTAATTGGATCTTTGTATTGTATCTTTGGTTCTTGACTCTGTGAGTCGTTGTTTTATATATGTTCTTTTGTGGGTTCCGTCGAGAACTATTGTAATGTTATCATAATTCCACCCGTATAACGTGTGTGTTGCGACGTGCACATTATGCCTGGTGGGCGTCCTAGGATCGTTATTATGCGGATTTGGCGGAAATTGCTAAGTCTACATAGTACCGATCCGCGGGGCGTTACACCGGCGTCTTGTTCTTCCCTAGCCATGATAAGCAAACACAAGTGATATGTGGAATATGTGGTGGCTAATAACCGCTCTTTCCTTTGGGTGATAGTATTGGACAATTAGACGTTGCCTTCCGAAGCAAAGGTATCACAAGAGTAAGAGTGGTTTGATTAGCAATCCAAAAGCGACTCACACACACACTTATGAGGAGCTTAGGTATGGCAAAGTGGCAAGAAATCGAAACAAAGCAAACGATAAGGCTATTGCAATAAGTGGAGGATAACCACAAAGATGAAGTAGCAAAAGAGACTAACCACACAATCCAAGAAACAAAGAAAACTCACACGTGGAGACAAACGTGGATGGTGCGACTATGGGGAAGAGCAACTTGGACCTAACGAAGACTATGCTCGTGCCGCACCACCGCTCGAAGGACAACTAGCTCAAGTGTATAAGAGGGAGCACCCGATTTGCACAACTGGACATGTTTGTCTATTGGGTATTGGAGCTTTGAGGTGGTAAGGAGGGCTAGGATCACGGCTCGGCTTTTTTTTTGAATCTTTTCTATTGCTCTTTTGCTTTATACTTTTGCCCGAGCAGAGTTCGCTACACGTTGATGCTCGCTTGGTGTCACACTAGTGCAATGCTCACACTTTGAAGAGCTAGCTCCTAGGAAAAGTTTCGTGAAAAGGAAAGAGATGTGTCGCAAGTTATACCTTTGGTTGCGTCGAGGAAGCGAGGAAGTGACACGAGATGCACGTCGGTGAAGAAACATGCTGCCGGTAGTACCGCTGGGCCCGAATCTGCACGGGCTACTCAAGCTGGGAGCGGAAATTGGCTCCGGGAAATCTTCAATCCGACGAATTTTGGGCGAAATTGGCACAAGGAAACACCAAAGGAAGGTGGGGAAAGGCCTTAAGCACGAGATCCATGGATCAAAACCACAAATCTCTCACCAAATCGAGAGATCGAACGAAATCCATATGGGCTATTTTTATTTGTGAATTTTCGAATTTGGTATGGGAAAGAAAACTTTTGGTGGAAAAATGGCTAATAAAAGGTGGAAACACGATCCAAATCCGTGGAAACCCTTGCTCTTGATACCATATGATGTAGGGTTGGCCCGATCTTCACGGATTTCAGGGGAAAAAGGTGATGAACGCGAAGAACACGATAAACACGAGGTGGGAATCGGGGGGAAAAACGTGGACAAACAAAGAGGATAACTAGCAAAACCTGCAGAGATCTCCACCCAACAACAACCCTCACAAGAGAATCCTTTGGATCGAAGAATCAAAGCCAATCTTACTCTTAATGAAACCGATTGCCCTTACCGGCCGGTCAACCGATCCAATAGAATCACCGCAGTGAAAGATTGGTTTGCACTACTAGAGACACCTCAGTGAAAGAGTAGCAACAACAAGATCCATCCTCAAAGAGGAACACTAGCAATGAGGGATGAGGAGCATAGCTCACAAGTCTCAAATTCAGTCTAACCTAGAATGGGTAAAGGGGAGTGCTATTTATAGTCTAGTACAAAACGGGGTAGAAACGAGGGTGTCCGGCCTGAGGGCCGGCCTAGGCCGTCTGGGAGGCCGGCTGGCGCTGGGGGGGGGGGGGGTCCGGCCCGGGGGCTGGCTGGCTCAGGTGGGTGACCGGCCCGGGGGCCGGCCTAGGCCGGCTGGGAGACCGGCTGGCTCAGGTAGCTGGTCGGCTGGCTCTGGTGGGTGACCGGCCTGGGGCCGGCCTAGGCCGGGCTGGAGGCCGGCTAGCCTGGCTCCGCCTCCTTCTGCATCTTCTTGCAAATTCTCAGTAAATGGCAATAACTTTTGTGTACGAACTCGGGAAAATTTATTTAATATATCAAAACGTTCAGCGCGAAAATACGCATCCGCTCGCAATCGGGTTTACCCGTTTGGGATTTTTTAGATTTTCAAAATTCCAAATGGAAGTATGAAAGCAGGAAGATTTTTCTAGAAATTCAAATTATTTTAATTTTTAATTTCTTTTTGAAATTAATAATTAATTTCTACAAATAGATTAGTATTAATTAATCAATGTTGTTTATGTTAATATAGGTTTGGAATTCAAAAAATAATATCATGTGCCATCGTGCAGGAAGATTTAAGTTTTTGCCAGAAATTCAAATTATTTTATTTTATTTTTATTTTTTGAGAATTAATAATTGATTTCTGCATAAAGATTAGTATTACTTAATCATTGTTGTTTATGTTAATATAGGTTAATATAGGTTTGGTATTCACAAAATAATATCATGTGTCATCAAAGTGTAGGGGATAATAAGATTGATAGCATAGTATTATCAAGATATACTCAATGTAATGTTGGAAGCTACTCCCTCCGTCTTTGGACATGTGTTAAGTCAAACTTTATTAATTTTGACCAACTTTCTCGAAAAAAGTAGCAACATTTATGACACTAAATTAATATCGTTAGATTCATCTTGATATGTAGTTGAACAATATAGTAATTTGATGTCACATATGTTGCTAATTTTGTGTAAAAATGTAGTCAAATTTAAAAATGTTTGACTTCCAAAAATGGAAAATGTACACTTATTCGCGGACGGAGGGAGTAGTTGGGAAGGAACTCAAAAGTTAAGCGTGCTGAGGGTGCAGCAGTATGAGGATGGGTGACCGATTGGGAAGTTTGACTACAAGTGTGAGGATGGGTAGAGCAGTGTGAGATTAGGGGTGATTCGAGATTAAACTGACAAACAATTCAAAGATTCAAAATATCGAAAAAATTCAAATTTAAAAAAAAATCGAAAAAATAGGATCTTTAGTCCCGGTTGGTGTTACAAACCGGGACTAAAGGTCCTCCAGCCGCCGCGCCCGAGCGTAAAATGTCGGAATCTCGGTTCCGTTTAATTTGGTTAAGTGCATCTTCTCATTTCGCCATGTCATGCATTCATGCCATCAACATGCCGGTTCTTTTGCCGTAGTAGTAAAATGCATCTTTTAAGTTTCCGGTGTTCGTTGCTTCTTCGGGAATAGGACATTGAGTTGATGTGAGCAACGATAGGTTCTGCTACCTCTACCGAATTGCAGGCAAGGACTACTCACTTGCTATCTTTGCTTGTTTTCTGTCTCTTACTCCTCCTATATGTTGTTCCTTGCTAGCCTTATGTTGCGATGCTTGTGTCCCGATACTATTTGCATGTTTACCTTGCAGCCATGATAAGCCACACCCCCACATCCTATCACCATGTTGTTTGTTTACCTTGTTGGCTTTGCGAGTCGTAGTGCATGATTAGGTTTGTTTTGCTCGAGTATTGTTCTAGTCATGCTTTAATATGATAGTTGGCTTTAAAATCACATGATAATCTATAATGTTTGGCGATGGGAATAATTAATAAAGATAAGGCACCGGCGGAAGGCCAATTGTGGTGATTTGTTCTGCTAGTGTCGTCTAGGACCCGAGTTCTTGTCCTCTGATCCAAGACTGAACGCACTACCCATATGTGGGAGGAAATGGGACTCCTCTCGACCTAGTACCGGATCTGCAGCCTTGTCTAGGGCGCCACAAGTAGTTCGGGTGTTTCCATTTGCGCGACACTTTATTTATCTACACCCGAACTACTTGTGGCACCCTGGACAAGGCTGCAGATCCGGTACTAGGTCGAGGGGAGTCCCATTTCCTCTCACATGTGGGTAGTGCGCTCAGACTTGGATCAGAGGACAAGAACTCGGGTCCTAGGCGACACTAGCAGAACAAAACGCCATGATTGGCCTTCTGCCGGTGCCTTATCTTTATTAACTATTCCCATCGCCAAACATTATAGATTACCATGTGAATTAACCCAACTATCATATTAAAGCATGACTGGAACAATACTCGAGCAAAACAAACATAAGCATGCACTACGACTCGCAAGGCCAACAAGGTAAACAATCAATAGGGTAATAGGATGTGGGGGTGGGGCATATCATGGCTGCAAGGTAAACATGTAAATAGGTTCGTGAACTATTGTAATGATCATCACAATTCCACCTGCATAACATGTGTGCTGTGACGTGCACGTTGTGCCTGGTGGGCGTCCTAGAATCGTTATTATGCGGATTTGGCAGGAATCGCTCAAATCTACATAGTACCGATCCCGGGGCGTTACAGTAGCTTCGAAGGTGAACATCGCCATGTTGATCATATCGTCCATATGAATCGTGTTTAACCTTTAAGTTCTTGTGCTCCGAGACCATGTTTGTACATGCTAGGCTCGTCAAGTAAACCGTAGTATTTGCATGTGTAAAACTGGCTTACATCCATTGTATGCGAACGTAGAGTCTATCACACCCGATCATCACGTGGTGCTTCAAAACGATAAACATTTGCAACAGTGCATACTAGGGGAGAACACGTCTTGATATTAGCTAGAGAGATCACTTTATCATGCTATCATCGCGATCACATCTAAGCAAGTAATAAGGTGCATAAAAGGATTAACATCACATGCAATATAGAACTTGTGACATGGTATAGCCTTTTCTTCTTGTGCTTTTGATCTCCATCTCCAAAGCACCGGCATGATCTCCATCATCACCAGCATGACGGCGCCTTCTCCATGGTTGCCATCACCAACTATTGCAACTACGACTATTGCTACTCTTAGCAATAAAGTAAAGCAATTACATGGTGATAGAATTGGCACGCAGGCCACAAAAAATAATGGGCAACCATATGGCTCCTACTGGTTGCCGTACTCATCGATATGCAAGTCGTGACAGATTACGAACATGATCATTGCATACATTATCACAAATCGCACATTGGCTATACCATATTACAAGACCCTGCAAAAACAAGTTAGACGTCCTCTACTTTGTTTCTGCAATTTTTACATGACTTCTATGGGTCATGAGATAGAACCGTTCTAATCTACGCAAAGCCACAAAGGTGATATAGAAGTTGCTTATTTACTCATTCTTTTTAAAGACCTTCCATTATAGATTGCATCTCACTATAGCTAGAGAAACAGACACCCGCCAGCCACTTATGCAATACAAGTTGCATGTCAAACGTGGAACCAGTCTCTCGTACGCGGACGAGTAAAGTTGGTCCGGGCCGCTTCGATCAAGCCATCATGCAAGATAGAAAATACACGCGGAATGGTAGCAACAAAGATATCAATGTCCACAACTCCTTGTGTTCTAATCGCAACAACATATACGAATAGATATAGGCTCTGATACCACTGAAGGGTTCACAGTATAGAATTTTTTTCCTACGCAATGAGGCGGAATAAAACCCAACAAGATCACGATCTACTAGATGGAGGAAGCAAGAAGGAGATCGAATCTCACCTCGAAGAAAACCAAGCGTGTTTTGTCGAGGCAGGGGTTGGCTAGTCGATCCCCGCAACTAGACTTGTTTAGTCGCGAGGAGATGTATTATATATCCGATGCGTCGCACGAGCAACGCCTCTGAGGTATCTACACGTACGAATCGCTGAAGACTCCATGTTCTTGATCCCGCAAGAGGTGGTGGAGAGGCTCGTGAGACCAACAGCACGACGACGGTGTGGTGGTGGATATGGTGGAGATCCGACAGGGCTTCGCCTAAGCGTCTGCTAGAGAGGAGGAGGAGAGGAGGAAGCGGCAAGGGGGCGGCGGCTTTGGGAGGATATGGGGTGCGGCACCCCTTGCCCTGCTCCTCCTTATATAGAGGCCAGGAGGTGCGGCCTCCCCTAGGGCCAACGCTGGCTTGGGGGGCTTAGCCCCCAAGCAAGCCCTAGGGTTTGGGGCGCCTCCCCTTAGGCCCTTGTCGCATGAGCCTTAGGTGGCTGGTGCGGCTGGCCCATGTGGCTGCTGCACCACCCCTTTGGTCCATGGGGGCCCCATACACCTGTGAACCCCATTTCTAGACTCCTCTAGAACCTTCTAGAATCTTCCCGTACCCTGCCGGAAAATTGCCGAACTTTTCTGATTCCTCCGGAAACCACTTTCCTTATATGAATCTTATTCTCCGGACTCTTCAGGAACTCCTCGTGATGTCTAGAATCTCACATGAGACTCCGAATCAATATTCGTTCACACCATCATTTATCTCGAGCCCTAACTACATCGAATGTTAAGTGTGTGACCCTGCGGGATCGAGAATATGTCATATTAATAACGGGACCGGGATGTCCATATTAATTCCTACATATTCAACGAAGTTCTTTATCGGTTGAACCACATTGTCTGGGATTCAATTAATCCATATACGATTCCCTTTTGTCTCACGATATATTACTAGTCCGAGACTTAATCACCGATATCTCCATATCTGATTAATCTCGTTTCCGACAAGTTCTCTTTACACGTTCAATAGGATAGTATCCTTATGAATAGCTACTTAGTCATATGCTTGCAAGCTTTTGGATGCTATGCTATCGAGAGGGCCCAGAATATCTATCCAACGGTTGGACGGACAAATCCCAGTCTTGATTCATGTGACCCAACAACTTACCATCAGAGATAACTGAAAGCTACCTTTATAATCACCCAGTTACGAAGTGAAATTTGATGTTCACAAAGTATTCTTCTGGTAGGTGGGAGTAACATAATCTCATAGTTTAAGGAAACTATATTTGACATCTATTAAATTGGGTATGTCCATTATATCATCTCCTATGATATAACTCCGTTTATCAAGTGATTCATTAATCCTTGGTTAGGAAACTTCTAACCAACACTTGATTAAATGAACTAGTTATGAGAGGCTTACTAGGGACACTTTTCCGTTTATATTCCACACATGTATTTGTTTCCAATCAATACAATTATAGCATGGATAATAAACATTTATTAGGAACGGGAAATATGATAAATAATAATCTTTATTATTACCCAGGTTTGGAACCCTCTCGTGAGGTAAAACTTCTACTCCTACTTTCTTGTATTGCACTGCTCGGAACGATTACAGTACAAGTGTTGCTAGAGTTTCTTGTTGTGAACCCTCCACTAGGAGGAGGCCCCTATTTATAGTGCTTCGGTCCATTTCCTCTATGCGGGAATGTTTTCACATATCAACAAAAGGTGGGCTAGATCTATGGCACATGTCTATCTCCGTGAACTCGGTTCACGGTCGATTAAAGCGTCGGTCCATGGCAGGGAGGTGGGGTGTGCCGGTGACGCCCCGGGTGACGCCCGCCATGACGCCACTTCGGTCTTGGTCTTGATTCACCAAAGATGAACACTTTGGCTCTTGCTTTGGACGCAACATTGGTCGGCCACCTTTTATACATGAAAACGGCAAGTTTTGCCATCCGCGCCACTGCAGGCGTGATTGTCTCGTCAGCCGTGCAGAAAATCGTGCGGCGCTCTGCGGTCTGCGTAGTATTATGTGCTCACCTGACAGGGGTCCTTTGAATGTAGTCCGTAATCGAGTAAATCTTCGTAGAGTTTTGGTGCAGCACGAAAGATATAGATCGGTGGAGAAGTTTTTGGAAAACCGGCGGGGAGTCTTAAACGTCGTGGGCTCCAAAGTGGTGCAGCCCCATAAGATTAAGGGCTAAACCCACCACTATCCGACACACATGGACTGCATCCGCAACACATTCAGATTAGTCCCTTGTAATGCATGATGTAAAAACATTATAATATTCGCAAATTTGAATTTGCGTATATGTACAACATCACAAAAATAACTTAAAAGTGACTAGTTAGTACACAAATTCATCTCAAAGATATAAGGCCATGCACAGCGCAAGACGCTTAAGCGCCCAAAATAAATATCAATTAAATTGATTATCACTAAGCACCTGACCCCTACAACGCTAGGCGCTAAGTATTCTGTCGCTAGTGAACAGATCGCTTGCCAATCCAATCGTGACCGAGAGAAAAACAAGCGCTAGCGCCCGGCACAAGAAGAAGCGCCGACGCAAGATTCAATCCCGGACTCTGCAAGGAATCAGGCGTAACGGCAAGGATTATATTCCCTAACGCCTACCTTTTTTTTTTGAGGGTACCCTAACGCCTACCTAAGTGGCCGCGTTGTACATGTCCTAAAACCTAAAAAGAGCGACAATGAAAACCTAAAAAAAACTGGGCCGCAGTTTTTTCGTTAGTTTATTTGCAGTGATGTTTCTCCGACTCAAGTATAGGTGGCCAAATGGGCCGTGCCAACTGGGCCGGCCCGAGGCACGGGGATTTTGGCCCGGCCCAGGCACGACACGGCACGAAACTAAACGGGCCGTGCCGCGGCACGAGCCCGGTAGTGCCCGGGCCGGCCTCCGATTTGAGGCACGCTGGCCGGCCCGGCACGGCACGATTAGCTTTTTATTTTTATTTTTTTACCTATTTTATTTTTTTTAGTTTTTCGGCCGCATTTGTGCTAAATGGGCCGTGCCCGACGGGCCAACCGTGCTTAACGGGCCGTCGGCGTGCCTCCCGGGTTGTGCCGGAGGTCGGGCCGCGGCACGCGGGCCGGCCCCGGCACGTTTCTAATCGTGCCCAACGGGCCGTGCCGTTGCCGGGTCGTGCCGAGCGGGGCCGGCCCGTTTGGCCACCTATAGTCTCAAGCCGAAGCTGGAAAGAACCTGGGTCCTAGATATAGGTGGCCAAATGGGCCGTGCCAAACGGACCGGCCCGAAGCACGGGGAATTTGGCCTGGCCCAGGCACGGCATGTCACGAAACTAAACGGGCCGTGCCGTGGCACGGGCCCGTTAGTGTCCGGGTTGGCCTCCGATTTGAGGCACGAGGGCCGGCCCGGCACGGCACGATTAGTTTTTTTTTAGTTTTTGGGCCGTATTTGTGCTAAATGGGTTGAGCCTGACGGGCCAACCGTGCCTAACGGGCCGTCGGCGTGCCTCCCGAGCCGTGCCGGAGGTCTGGCCGCGGCACGTGGGCCGGCCCGGCACGACACGAATAGTAATCATGCCTAACGGGCCGTGCCGTGCCAGGCCGGGCCGGCCCGTTTGGCCACCTATAGTCCCAGACCTAGAACACCCACCGTGTCTCTGTTTGTCCTCCCCTTCTGCGCCGCCACATCCCCCACCCCACCCCACAGTTATAGGTGGCCAAACGGGCCGGGCCCAGCATGCCGGCCCGAGGCACGCTTCTTAAAGCACGGCACGGGCACGGCCCGACACGGATCTTAACGGGCCGTGCCCCGACACGGGCCCGCTCCGTGCCGTGCCCAGCTCCCGATCGAGGCCCGTGGGCCGGCCCGGCATGACACGATTAGTTTTTTTTATTTTTTTAAATTGTTTTACCTATTTTTATTTTTTTTATTTTTGGGCCACATTTACGCTAAATGGGCTGTGCCCGACGGGCCAACCGTGCCTAACGGGCGTCGGAGTGCCTCCCGGGCCGTGCCGGAGGTCAGGCCGCGGAACGCGGCCGGCCCAGGCACGGCACGATTCTAATCGTGCCCAACGGGCCGTGCCGTTGCCGGGCTGTGCCGCGCACGTGCCGGGCCGGCCCGTTTGGCCACCTATACCCCACACACACAAACACCCACCCACCCTGACCTTCTCCGCCCCCCTTCGTTGGACGCCATGGCCGCCGCCGCCTCCTCCTCCTCATCTGCCGTTCTGAGTCCGCCTCTACTCCCCGAGGGCGATGGCCACGAAGCCCCAAATTGGGTCCTCCTCGACATCCTTGGCTATATGGGTGACTACCCCAATGCCAGCGTCGCCGAGAGCTTCACGAGCACCGGCGAACGCATCGAAGTGTCCTTCTACACCGCCCGCCCGCCCCAAGTCTCCCACTTCTGTGTCCACTCCCCAGATATTGGACCCGCCGGTTTTGTGGTGCCTCCCAAGGTTATCACCGCGGATTCCGATCTCATCCTCTTCCAAGTATCCGTGTGCCCCCAGGCCCGGTTCAATCCGCGTTTCTGCGACTACTTCGTCTACAGGGCGCACCCACGGAAACCATTGCTCTACCTTCTTCCGCACCCGCCCCCGCACCCCAACAGCTTTAGAGATCGGGAGGTCGCCCTCCTGAGCTTCGGCAACAACGACGACTACGCCGTCGCCGCTCTCACAAGAAGGTACCAGAATACGACGCCTAACAAGAAGGAGTTCAATCTCTACCTTTACCGATTCTCCAAAGCTCACGACGGGTGGACCTCCAAGGTTGTGTCGGTGGCAGAGCCACTGAGGGAGAAGGTGTGCCGTTTGGATTGTGCCCCGTATCATGATACAACAAAGGTGATCATACTTGGGCGCGGCTCGCTTGGCACGGTTGGCTGGGTTGACCTCTGGCGTGGCATCCTCGTCTGCAATGTGCTCGAGAAGGATCCCGTGCTCCTTGACATACCACTGCCGCTGCCATTGAGGGGTAACCAGAGACTCTACCACCAATGCTGCCCAAACATTGTTCGGGACATCACCGTCAACCTGCTTAAAGATTCCATCAAGTACATTGAGATCGAAAACCCATGGGAAAAGGTGGTAAGCCCTGATCAGCTTACAGATTCCGATGTTCACCAAATGCAGTGCATAGTGCCCAATAGAGCCTGGAAGGCCACCACATGGAGCCGACCGATCCCGATTAATTCACGGCAGGACTGGCATGCTGACTGCACCTTCGATGTTTCTGACATCATTATTGACCCAATGCATTCTGAGCAGCTGCCTAGGCTGTGCAGTGCCGACGACAGCCCCTCCGAGGCAAGATTACCGGCAGACCTCATTGGTTTCCCCACCATGAGCATGGATGATGACATTTTCTACCTGCTGTATATGGCCTACCGCACGGGGCAGAAAGATGTGCTGATTTCTATTGACATGAGGAAGAACACACTGCAAGGATTTGCCAAGCTTGCTACAGGAAAAGACTTCACTTCTACACGTGTGTGCACCAGTGAAATCTCCAAATATCTTATTAAGAATGAAGGTAATTCTGCTATACTAGTACCTGCTCCGTGTTTGTGTGAGATCTATATGAATGGTCTGCTTATTCTGTATGCCGAGTCTTGATGGAATGAACCCCTATACCTATGGGTTCTTGAAAACCTAGTTTCCGTACTTGTTGAGCAGTCTAATGTCTTGACTTTTCCAAGTAAACTGATTGTTAGGAGACCGGAGCTCACCAGGACTGAAAATCTAGACACTATTGTAAATAGGGTTGCAGTTGCACCTTGTTAATTTTGAAAAAACCTTGTTAATTTTGAAAAAAGCTAACTGCTATAGCCTTATCATATTACTCTGTTGCTTAGGATACGAGTTTAGCCAATCGTGGCCTTGTTCAAGGCTGTTCTCCCTTTTTGTTTTTGCTAAAGACAACTCTAGAAGTTAGTGGACTTAACTCAGGTGTGTTAGCTTGATTACGATGATGGTGTGCGATGAGAGGGATGGCTGTTCTATTTCGAAGTGTGCAGTCTGAGTTGTTACATCAGGTGGTAAGACAATTCTTGAGGCTCCAGGCTGTAGTTTGGAAAAAATAAGTAAAATATGCCCAACTGATAATGTATAACTTTTATATGTTAAGCAGTCATTTTACAAGTAGGATGGCGGAACTGGTGTATGAATAAACTTAGAGGACTTCTAGATTTTATTTAATGGTGGTTAAGAAGGATCTACACAACATGTTTTGAATTGGCATGAATGACAAAGCTTGCATTTTCATTATAGCGGCCGAGGACATTCATTCAAGTAATGGTGCTCATCATACTCCTAGCCAGACGCATGACCATATAGGGTATTTGAGTGCCATTTGAGACAAGTATCAGTTGGGTTTAATAGGTCATGCAGATTTTTCCAGATACCGTTTTTGTATCTATGCAGTCATCATACCGCATACCTAATATTTTACTGCTAAAGTGCTAATATACATATAAGTATCTGGATTTTGCTATAATCAAATGTTATATGTGGATTTGACATAAAAATATTTGCACTTTGTTATATATGTTTATCTGGTAACATCTAAATAGGTAAATAGTTGTCAAATGTGTCTGTCGAACAACTTGTTGATTTCCAGAATGACAAATATAAAGAACATATGCAGGAACACTTTGTGATCAAAACAAACTTTTTTAGAAGTTTTTGTTCTGTAGTTTCTTTTTCCCTATCTGGATCCTTATTTGATTGAAAACAAAACCAGAGTTTTTGTAGGTTATTTTGTTAAATCCTGAGCTGTTTTATATGATACAGGCGCAAGAGAAGCTTCAGGAACAAGCTTCCTAGAGGAAAAGGCTTCACTTTTACGTGTAACTACACCAGTGGTATCTCCAAATATCTTAGTAAGGATGGAGCTAATTTTGCTGTACTAGTACCTGCGCCGTGTTTGTCTGACTATTTTATGAATAGTTTGCTTATCCTATGTGTCAAGTTTTGATGAAATGAAACCCTATACCTATGAGTTCTTGGCAAGTCTAGTTTCTGTACTTTCTGAGCAGTGCAATGTCTTAACTTTTCCAAGTAAGCTGATTATTAGGACAGTGGGGTTCACCAGAACTGGTTTTGAAAGAACTAACTGCTATCGCCTTATCATATTACTTCGTTGATTAGGATATGAGTGTAGCTAATTATGGATAGATTTTCAACTTTTCAAGGTTGTTTTCCCTTTTTGTTTCTGCTACAAGACAACTCTAGAAGTTAATGGACTTAACTCAGGTGTGTTAACTTGATTACGATGATGTTGTGCGATGAGAGGGGTGGCTGTTCTATTCTGAACTGTGCAATCTGAGTTGTTACATCAGGTGGTAACACAATTCTTGGGGGTCGAGGCCTGAAAAAAAAACAAGTAAAATATGCCCAACTGATAATGTGTAACTTTTCTATGTTCAGAAATCATTTTAGTAATAGGATGACGGAACTGGTGTACGAATAAACTTCTAGATTTTCTTTAATGGTGGTTAAGGATCTATGCAACATGTTTTGAATGGACATGAATGACAAAGTGTGCATTTCAGTACTAGCAAATATGCCTGTGCTATGCTACGTGTTAATTTTAAACCTTTTTTTGTTCATATACTGGAATGATCACATGCATAAGCTTAACACTTGCACGCATACTTGCTCAAAATGAGACATTAGGATTCTTTTGGTGTATTATTCAGAAATATTTAGAATGATGGCAGCAGGACTCTTTTATTGATGTCTGTCTTTGTATCTATGCAGTCAGCATACCTGAAATTTCACTGCCAATATACATATAAGCATCTGCATTTGCCATGCACAAATGTTATTTGTGGATTTGATGTAAAAGGATTTTCACAAAGTTACATATGTATATTTGGTAGCATCTAAATAGGTAAATAATTGTCAAATGTGTATGTTGAACAACTTGTTGATTTACTGACAAATAAAAAGAAGATACACAGCAATCATGTGTGATCAATTTTTTTTTAGAAGTATTTGTTCTGTAGTTTCTATTTCCCTATCTGGATTCATTATTGCTGTAAGTTTTATTTGCTATTTCGTACAGTACTCATTTTTTGATTTTAAAGAGAACCAGTGTTTCTATAGGTCATTTTGTCACCCTGAGCTCTTTTGCATGATACAGGCACAAGAGAAGCTGAAACATAAGGTGATGGATGCAGGAATTTGATATGTCGAAAGAGGCGTGCTGTCAGCTGGCCCAGATGAGAGCTATTGAACGAATGGAATATTCTTCATTGAGGACTTTACTGAGTTTTATCGACGCTGCACAAACTTTTAGTGCTATCTGCATACTAGAAACACATTGTAATTGTTTGCTACTTGTTTTATGTAATGAATTCTTATGGTACGTACTCAATGCAATGTCGGATCCTGGAACACCAGCTTTGCTCCTGTTGCCTGATTTCTTGAATGCGTTACGAGATTACAACATCTCTTCTTCCGTACTCTCCAATTCTAGGAGGCGTACTCGAGGCCTCGAGGGTACACCAAACAGCGGCAAACACGGGCTACTCAACAGTCCTGAGTGCGTTAGCAATTGGCGCATCCCCTACGCCTCACTTGCCTAGTAACCAGCTGGCCTCGGTTGTCCAACGCGTGCCACCAGTGTAGCAACTCACCCTCCCAGCCGCGAGAGCATTAGCGAGGACCCAGAAATATTTGAAAGCCCGGGCAAACACTTGATTCCAAGGCTAATGATGATAATAATTTGTTAAATGATCATCAAAGTACACTACGCCGGCCGGCCGGAAGCGCGGGCAGCCGCCCGGTAACAGGGGCGCTGGTCCGCCAGTGCGCGAGAGTCGATACTTATTCTACCCCAGTGGTTAACATGGGTATGATATAGAAGAGACGCCCCTCCAACAGGAGCCAAAAGCTGATCAGCCGACAAGTAAGCATTGTCGTCACGTCACCATTGGCTACACCTGAGTACCTCAACGGGTCCGAACGATCGGCGCCCAGGGACCCGGGGTCCTCCGGACGGCGGGCGCATGGACCAGCTCGAAAAGATTGCACGAAAGGTCCCTACTACTGGTTCCCAAGAGTGGAGAAAGACTCGAAGATAATGGATTAGATTCGGTGCCGGAGGCTTCCCCCGGGGACGGCGGCGGGAAGGAAGCACAGCAGATCCCATGAAGGAGCCCGCGGCTGACGCCGCGACGTGACGGGCCCCTGCACGTGTCGGCCCGGGAGGCTGGACGTGGCGCGGACACCCTGCACCCGCTTCCCGCGACAAGAATCGCTTACCGGGCACGTCTGACGGACTTGTGACGGGACAAGACACGCCGTCCACTCGACGTAGGCGAGGTGCGACAAGTAGGCGCCCAGTTGGCACCACCTTCGTCCATGGGTGACACCTCAGTGCTGCCCCGATGCGTGCCCTGCCTTGTTGGCAGGCATGAAACCCCACCACCTGTGGTTACCCCTTGTGTTTAAAAGGAGGCCCATGGTCAAACAAAGGAGAAGGCTGACTAGGTACGAAGAGAAGGCTCAGACGCTGGAAGAAGCGAACACCCGGGAACCCCTGGTGTTCGCCTCCCGCTAACCATCGAGCGGTAGATAGGGCAATCCACCTCTCCACAATAACCAGACAAGCAGGATGTAGGGTGTTACGCGCGGCCTGAACCTAGGTAAAACTTTTGTGTGCTTGTGTCTTGCACGGAACCGAGTTCGAAGTATTTTGCGCCCATCCTACCGAACAATAGGGGGTGTCCCTGTCGAGGCATTGTCGATTCTAGCGGAGAAAGGGTGCCATCTGGCAAGATAGAGACGTGGGTGGAGACGTAGGTGGTTCCGATGACGGGATAGGTACGAGTTACCCAGCTTCGGATCTCGCAACGTGACGAAACCCTACGTGCTGTTATAATTCACTATAAGGCGATGTGAGCCGATTACAATGAAACTTAGAGTGTGCCCTGAGGGGTCCCTCCGTTCAACTTATAAAGTCACTAGGACTAGAGTTTCCAGGAGAAAACCTAACCGACTAAGATACAGAGTTCTGTACGAATCCGGCTTGGGCCGTGCCTTGAGCTCTAAGTCGAATACAATGCAGACCGCCTTCTGGAACCTTCCCTTAGCTGGATGGGCCTCCTGTGCTTCAATATACTGGGCAGCCCGGTAAGCCGGATTGGCTTTCCACCACTATGGGCCACCCTGGTATGTTGGCTTTTGTCACCTCCATGAAGGTATCTATTCGGCATATCCGCAACATTAGCCCCTAGAAAGCTTTAAGTTTTTTAGCGGACGACTCCTGTTTTCGGGCTTTTGACTTGACCGGCAAACTCTTCATCCGTCTATACAACTTGGAGCCTTCCCAGAACTTAGTCTTCAAGACATGTCGAACAACATGGCAATTTGCCGGCTTTTCATATGCCAAATTCTTATGCCGGCAAGCACTTGAGTGCTCATCGACAAGTTAATACGTCCAAAACGTATGTATAATTTTTGATTATTTCATGATTGTTTTTATATTAATTTATGCTTTATTTGGACTAACCTATTAATAGTTGCAAAATTGCACAATGTTCTTGTTCACACTTTGATGTGTAGGAATTACTTGGAAATTGACAAAAACAGAAAAGGAGCATTGTTGGAGGTGGACTCTGACTTTTCTGAAATCTGTCCTCCCTAAAGATTTCAGAGATCGTCAGTTTGCAACCATAATACCATGTCAACTAAAAGTCATTTTTCCTACAAAGTTGTGGTAAATTTCCATACCTTCATTTTAAGCCGAAGAATAGCCCAATCGGAGGTCTAAAGTTCTCGGAATACTCGTTTTACTGAAGGCCAAATATCTGATTATTGGATTTCGAAAGTTTGTGACGTGTTTGACTTCAACTCTTACCAAACTTGGAGGATTCGACCAAGCCACGACTTTGGGGCCTCATTAGAGATGAGAGCGATCCCTAGGAAGGTTCTAGAGGTACCCAAGAGCCTTTGGATCAAATGTCCATTGATCGGAAGGCAAGGAGACATTGTTTACACCTACATAAAGAGAGGAAACCCTAATTTTGGGGCAGCTACCAAAAGCCACGAATTTGCCTCCTTCTTGGCTCTCATCTACAAGGGGGAGGGCTCCTCTACAGCCCCAAAGTCATGGAGGAATGGGGTTAGGGGGCGGCACTCCCCCTAGCCGGTCGTCCGCCACCATGCGCCGCCGCCGCTACCGGCTACCAGCACCGCCTCCGACTTGCCCTTTCCTCCATGGCCGCCGCCTTCACCTCCATCTCCGTCGTCAATTCCTCCTTGTATACAGTGGTTCATCTTCCCACGCACCTCTGTACCTCTCTATGTAAACATGGTGTTTGATGATATAAAGTATTATCCTATGATCTATGTCAAGTTTGTGTAGTTCCTTTTGTCCTATGGTTGAATTATTGAATATCTTTGGTTGATTCGAGTTGTATATTGATATAGTATAGTCCTGTGGTGCCAATTATATACTTGTGCGCGCATGGATCACATCATAGAGTTTGTAGTGTGTGAAGGAGGCCGGAGGGTATGGCTGCCGGAGTGACAGAAACCTGAGCCCCATCCCGGTTTTTTACATCGTATGGGATAAAGAGGATCTTATGATCTTAATGCTATGGTTGGGTTTTACCTTAATCAATGTTAGTAGTTGCAGATACTTGCTAATGTTCCAATCATATAGTACATGTAATCACAAGTAGTTGAGAACGTGTATGCTTTGCCTCTCCCACATAGAAAACTGCATCGAAGACAATAAACCGAGTAGCTTCACTAATTAATTAGGGACAATTCCGCCACTCCTTTCACCACTTTTTCACACTGATGGTTCTGTTATTTTGTGGTCCTTTAGTGTACTTTATTGCTGCATCAACTAACTTTTACTTTATTGTTTTTTATTAGCTTGCAAAGCTATCCTTTCATACCCGTTTTGTTCCTATAGTTTTATTTCCTAGATAGAGCCAACGTTCGGTGTGCGTAGAGTTGTGTCAGTGGTTGATAGAACTTGAGAGAATATTTATAGTACCTTTAGCTTCTCGTTGGGTTCAACACTTATCGAAAAAGCCACGACTTGTAATGTTCGAGGTTTTTCCCCAAATTAGAAATTGCCTGTTATTTTATTTTTGCATCATCATGACATCAGCATCATGCGCCATCGCATTTTTTTGGCAACAAAAAATATTTTTATCAAACCCTATTTTATTTTGCTAAAATTGTCGGAAAAGATTTTACCGAGACAGTCATCTCCGTTTTCTAAAATTAATTGCCAAATTAATTTGCAAAGAAATAAAATGTTTTGCGATGAGAGAGTAACCCAAACTGGCCCAAGACCACCTATCCTCCAAACCCTAGGGTTTTCCCCTGGCAGTTTTCCTCCTACCCCCTGCCTTCTTGTAGCCACCCTCCTCCGTTTTCATCGTTTTGCGAAAATGTCCTCCCACCCCTCAAAACAGGTCCCTTCAATTTCTTCCGGTCCTTTTTCGTTGCAATCAGGTCCCTGGACCTTATCTCCTTCTCTTTTTTTCTTTTTCCTCAACCTTATCTCTTCCCTTCCTACTCTCTTTCTTCCCCGACGCAGCGCTCCCGCACCCTCTCTCTTCCCCTACCTCGCCCCTGCTTCTCCTCCATCGGCCCTCCCTTCCGCCGCCGCTCTGGCCGGCCTGCGCCTGCGCCTCCTTCCGCCGTCACCCGACGTCCTCACCTCGTCCCGACCCGGCGATCCCTTCCCGGCACCAGCTCCCGATCGCCGCCGTGGCTGCTGCTCTCCCTCGCCGCACCGTCCTCTGCCTCAGCCGCCGACGGCCGACCCGGGTGCCCAGCCGCCCGCATCGGCCGAATCCCCATCGTGCCGGGTGATACTTGCATTTTGTATCATCATTTTTACATCTTATATCATCATATTAGAATGTTATTGGCATTGTTATATCATTGTTTTTACATGTTTTAGATGATTTATGGGACTTTCATACAAAGTCCCTATTTTTGGTATTTAATTTCTGGGAGGCAGAAAACCTCCTTTTTCTTGTTTTTAATGTTTCAGGAGCTACAGGGACCCAAATGGAAAAAGGAAAATTGCACAGTTGGTATTTCGTCGGGAGAACATCAGAGGGAAGAAGAACTACGCGAGGAGAGCCATGAGGCCCAAAACAAGGGGGCCCATGCGGCCAGATTCTCTGACCGCGTTGGACCCACCAAGTGGAGCCTCGGGCACCTCCTCACCCGGGGCTTTTTAGCACATCATCGTCTCGCCGAAAAAGTAACGCCCTAATTATTCCAAGTCCATCCGAGGCGGCGGCGGCGAAACTCCTGATTCCCTTCGAGGGGATCAGATCCTGCTGCTCAGGAGCTCCGAAGAGGGGGGAAATCGCCATCATCATCATCACCTCTCTTCCTTGGCGTGGGAGGAGGCCTCTACATCATCCCCATCATCATCACCAGCACCATCTCCATCACCATCTCCGCGATCCACTCCGCCCCCTTCGTAGTTTGAGAGTTGCTATACCCTAGATACTTGTCTTGTGCTCCTATTCATGTGTGTGACTAAGTACTTGTCATTATTTGGAGGTGAAGTTTATATTTTCAGATTGTGTTGTACCACTTATGCCACTGATCATCATCATGTTTGTGCGTTGTGAGTAGTTCCCATATGTTCCTGAGGGCATAGGATGAATTGACAATGATTTATATATGACATTTGTTGGTATTTGGTCAAGTGTTTATCTTTTTATGTGATTCTATGATGGTGTTGTGCGAACGTTGACTGCACAACACTTCACCTATATGGGCTCATAGGAGAACATCGTAGTGTAATGAATTGAGGGAGACTTGGGAGGATATGTAAACCTGAGACCGAGTCATGAAGTTACTTTATGGGGTATTAATATCATGGACCTTAGAATGTAATGCTATGGTGGGACTTTATGTCTTAATAATTCTTGTGCAGTCATTTACTTGGCCACATGATCCATCATAAGGGGTTTAGTTTATTTATTTAGCTATACCTAACAATGGCTCCGTCCAAAGAAGATTAAAACTTGACAAGATATTCAACGTGTTGTTTAATAAATCTCTATGCCAAGCAATATCCACGCCGCCCTTGGGAACGTTTTCCACATATAAGACACACATCACTTGAGCTTGTCCTCTTGCCACATAGAGGATTGGGCTTTCTCTCTATTTGAGAGCTTTCTACTTGCTACTATCTATCTCAAGCATTTTATTCTTTTGCAACTATACAACCAAAAATCCCAAAAACACTTGCATCTTTTATTGTTTCGTTTATCATTCTTGCTAACCAATACCTTCAGGTCCTCGTGGGTTCGACAAGCTTTTCTTATTGAAAGGTACTACAATTGATCTCCTGCACTTGGGAGTCATCAGGACACTTTTCTGGCGCCGTTGCCGGGGAGCGTAGCGCTATTGGTAAGAAGTTTGGTAAGGAAACTTGAAAACTGAATTTTATTTACTGCTGTATCTCATTGTTAGTATGGCTTTTATGAATCGTGCCTCGCTGCACCTTGCTCTATATGAAAGTGCTTATGCCACTGCTCCTAAAGTGGTTGAAACTACTGTGTCTGAAGTGCCTAAAGTGGGATATAAAATTCCCGTTGGTCATGTTAAAAGAGTTATGAAAAATCCATTTACAGGTGATGGAACTAAGTCTGCACGTGAACATGTGCAGACAATTGAAGACATATGTGGTTTATTTCGACTTCCTGGTATTTCTGAAGATCAGGTAAAAAGGAAGCTATTATATTTGTCTTTATCTGGTAATGCTCGTGATTGGTACAGGTCTTTGGATGAGGAAGCCACTATTGAATGGAGTATTTTGAGGAAGGTTTTCTTTCTTAAGTATGTTACTCCTAAAGAAGCTTATGAGAATCGCTGCTATATATTTATTTTCTGGCCACATCTGGGAGAGAGTATCATTCAAGCTTGGGGGGAGGTTAAAGGACCTTCTTCGCAAGAATCCTTGTCATGATCTTACAAGGAAAATCATATTTATAAACTTTTATGTGAGGCTATCAAGGAGAAACAAGGAATTTCTGGATAATTCATCTGGTGGGAGTTTTACAAATAACACTGAAGAAGAAGCATGGAATTTACTGGAGACTATTGCTGAAATCACTTGCCACTGGGATCTTGATAAAGGTAATGAACCTTATTTGGACTATGAATATTCTTGTGTAGAGAACTTCTCTACTTCTATTTTGTTTAAAAATCTGGGTGATAATTTTGGTCTTGATCCTTATGTTATAATTGAGATAGCTAAATCTTTTTCTAGTCATATTGGTCTTCCTAAAAGTGGATTTGAAGTTTATGTTGAACCTGTTAAACAATCTATTGTTGTTCCTAAAGTTATTAAACAGGTAGAACCAGTGTCATCTGTGACAATTGAGGAGTATGTTGAAGCACCTCCATATCCAAACAAAGTTAAGGAAAATTTACTTATTGCTGTTACTAACAAGAGTAACAAAAGATGCCCTCAGCCTTATGAACAGGTGGAAGTCAACAATCAAATTTATGTTATCAAACAATTAAATGAAGAAGATCCTGTTGATGTTTATTTATGTGAAGATGCTACTAAAGTCATTAAAGGCAATTCAGCCAAGGTTGGTAAGCCTGTTATATCATGCTCTATTGGGACTTCAAGTTATCATGGCTTGTGTGATATTGGAGCAAGTATTACTGTCATTCCATATTCTCTTTGTCTTGAAATCAAACCTGATATTGATCCTATCATTATGGAAGAGACAGGTATGACAATTCAACTTGCTAACGAAGATTATATTAGTCCATTTGGAATTGTTAGAGATGTGGAAGTAGTGGTTGGTAAAATTAAATATCCTGCTGATTTTATTGTTCTTGGTTGCCCTCAAGATTCTTTTTGTCCTATCATTTTTGGTAGACCTTTCTTACACACTGTTGGTGCTGAAATTAATTTTCCTAAAGAGAAAGTGTTTATTAAGTGTGCAGGAGAAAAGCTTGAATTCAACTTTTCTAAATTTGCTGATAAACATGCAAAGAAAGAACCAATCTCTGGAGACATAATTGAAACTCTTGCTCATATAGCAGTAGCTTCATCAGATGTGGTAGAACGTTATATGCTTAATCAAGATGAACCATTTAATGATGAAGAAAAAGATGCTTTAGAACAAATACTTTCCCAACAACCACCACAATTACAATTGCATATCCCACCTGATAATTTAGGAGTGCTACCACCACCTAAAGGAGATCCTTGTTTTGAATTGAAAACTTTGCCTGAAAATCTTAAATATGCATACTTGGATGAAAAGAACATATATCCTGTCATTATTAGTGCTAACCTTTCAGCTAAAGAAGAAGAGAAATTACTTGATGTGCTCAAGGCTCACCGCTCAGCCATTGGATACTCTCTTGATGATCTTAAAGGTAGAAGCCCAGCTCTCTGTATGCATAAAATTAATTTGGAGGAGGATGCAAAACCTGTTGTTGAGTATCAACGCCGTCTCCATCCAAAAATGAAAGAAGTGGCAAGGAAAGAGGTAATAAGACTTATTGAATCTGGTATCATTTATCCCATAGCAGATAGTAAGTGGGTTAGTCCTGTTCATTGTGTCCCTAAAAAGGGTGGAATGACTGTTGTTCCAAATGCCGAGGATGAATTAGTGGCTCAACGTACTGTTGTTGGTTATAGAATGTGTATTGATTACAGGAAGTTAAATAAAGCAACTCGTAAAGATCATTACCCGTTGCCATTTATTGATCAAATGCTAGAAAGGTTGTCTAAACACTCTCACTTTTATTATTTAGATGGTTACTCAGGTTTCTCACAAATTCCTGTTCATAAAGATGACCAAGAAAAGACCACCTTTACTTGCCCATTTGGTACATTTGCTTATAGGAGAATGCCATTCGGTTTGTGCAATGCTCCTGCTACTTTTCAAAGATGCATGAATGCTATATTTGCTGATTATATTGAAAAGATAATGGAAGTTTTTATGGATGATTTTTCTGTGTATGGTACTTCTTTCGATAATTGCTTGTTCAACCTTAACAAAGTTTTGCAGCGTTGTGAAGACCAACACTTAGTTCTTAATTGGGAGAAGTGTCACTTTATGGTTACTGAAGGTATTGTTCTTGGGCATCGGATTTATGGAAGAGGAATAGAAGTTGACCCAGCAAAGATAGAAGCTATTGAAAAGCTGCCATACCCAAGGGACATCAAAGGTATAAGAAGTTTTCTTGGGCATGCAGGTTTTTACCGTAGGTTTATTAAAGATTTCTCCAAAATATCAAAACCCCTAACCAATCTTTTGCAAAAGGATGTTCCTTTCTTATTTAATGATGATTGTGTTGAATCTTTTAATATTTTGAAGAACGCTTTAATAAGTGCTCCTATTATTCAACCTCCTAATTGGAATTTGCCTTTTGAAATTATGTGTGATGCTAGTGATTATGCAGTTGGGGCTGTTTTGGGCCAAAGAGTTGATAAGAAACTTAATGTTATGTATTATGCTAGTAAGACACTTGATGCGGCTCAAAGGAATTATGCTACAACTGAAAAGGAATTTTTAGCAGTGATATTTGCATGTGATTAGTTTAGACCTTATATTATTGATTCCAAAGTCACTGTGCATTCTGATCATTCTGCTATTAAATATTTAATGAATAAGAAATATGCTAAGCCTAGATTAATAAGATGGGTGCTTCTATTGCAAGAATTTGATATACATATTGTTGATAGGAAAGGGGAAGATAATCAAGTAGCTGATCATCTTTCTAGAATGGAAAATATACCTGATGATCTTATTCCTATTAATGATAGTTTTGCTAATGAACAACTTGCAAACATTAATGTTTCTAGTGCTAAAGTTGCATCTCCTTGGTTTGCCAAATATGCAAATTTTATTGTTGGTAAAGTTCTACCTCCACACTTCACTTTTCAACAAAGAAAGAAATTCTTTTATGATCTTAGACATTATTTTTGGGATGATCCTTACCTCTATAAGAAAAGTGTGGATGGTATTATTAGACGTTGTGTACCTGAGCATGAACAACAGGCTATTATAAGAGATTGTCATAACAGTCCTTATGGAGGGCATCATGCAGGAGACCGTACAGGTGCAAAGGTATTACAATCTGGTTTTTATTGGCCTACTTTATTTAAAGATTGTGCTGATGTCATGCCTTGGATCACGGACACTGGGAGTAAAGGATACCATCTTTTTAGGTTCGGTATGGGGCACAAAGGAGGCTGAGAACCGTCTTCCGCCGGGTGACTCCAATCCTCGCTCAAGATCTACGTACTAGAAGGCACCGCAAAGACACAGAGAGTTTACCCAGGTTCAGGCCGCCCGGAGGCTAACAGCCCTACTCCTGCATGTCTGGATTGAGTGGAATATCATGGTGTAGCCTACAAGGGAGGTTGCGGGTGTGAAACCGGGAGGTGCTAGCTAGAGGTTGAAGACGAGCAGATCCTTCCCCGGAGGAGATCACCTCTCGCTTATGCTACTATCGGACTTGTGCGCTACCTAGCCCAGCCTCCAATGCCTTCTGTTTTCGTCCTTCCCCTTTGGGCGCCTTGGTCCTCCTTTTATAGGCCAAGGGGATACCACAGGTGCGCCCTTAGGGCTGGAGGGGTTTTGGCGGGAAAACCCCTCCGAGTTCTTCTTATGGGGCGACGTGGCCTCTTCTCGTCCAAGTATCCGTCTGAGAGAGGTTAGGTGCGGTCGCCCACTTTCTCCAGGGAGGGAGGGCAGAGACTGACAACTTTTCTGTCCCTCTCCCCCCACGGCGCCTCCGTCTTCTTGGCGCCCAAGTCTTCTAGGAGCTTCCAGCCTGGGCTGGCAAGCTTATCCTTTCATCCTGCGGGAGGTGGGTTCCCGGGGGCGTGCCTGGCCTCCTGCCGGGCGTCGAGGCACCCGGGACCTCCGTGTCTTCTGCCGGGTCGAGGGGGGCCCCCGGGGGGTCCCCCGGTCCTTAGCCGTGGTTGTCGATGCCGTGCTTGTCAGGCCGTCGTGGGGCAGATGGGGGGCCCATCTGCCAGTCTTGTGGCTTGGCCTTGATCTCCTTCGTGGTGGGCCCACATGCGATGGAGCTACTTTGACCGCATCAGGGGAACCCCATGTTCCACTGTTGCGACAGTAGCCCCCGGGCATAGTCCCGGTGGCCACGCTCATCTGCCGCCAGGGCTATGACCAAAAAGGAGTCAAAGTGGGTCCCCGGCGTCAGGCCTTGACCGTCAAGTCCCATCCATCAGTGGATAGAGGCTCGGAGTTAACCGCTTGAGGAGAAACTACGCCGGTCTCCTCGAATCTCGCGAGCGGAGAATGCGAGGCGACGGTCGTTGAAGGCGCACCCGAGCCTTCTTAAAGGCAGGGACTCCTCTCCGGATCTTCAATCGTCTTCGTGCCTCTCCCAGCCCTACCTTCCCGCAGAACGCTTGCGCGTCAATGGTAGGAGCTAAGAGAGGTGTCGGCCGCCCGCGCTCGTCCCAAGGGGCAGATATGGAGGCGTCTTCTGGTGGTCGTGGAAGGACGGCCCCTCGAGGCCGCACGGGGCGCAGTCGTAGCGGCGGCCGTGGCCGCGGTGGAGGTAGACCCTCCCCTGCGGAGGACGACCCACACAGGCTTCCCTCCGTTCGAGTTCGTCGTGGATCTGGACAGGAGATTGCGCAGCCGGCTTCCTCTGCCGGACTCCTTTGCGGCGGCGGTGGACACGGGCGACGGCCGACCCACCGGCTACTGGCTGCAGGTGGACGGCTGCCCCAATAGCCCCTCCTGGGTCGAAGTGGAGTTCGTCATTGATGACTCCATGCTCCTGGAAAAGGGGGGAAAGCGTTCGCACGATCCCGCCACCTCCCCCGGGGGCAGTACCTGGTGTTCGTGTTCGATGGGGACGAGACGCTCTCCGTGAAGATCTTCAGGGTCGACGGAGGGCGCGAGGATTGCTGCGTGGAGAGCGACAGCAGCAGCCGCAGCAGCTACTACATCGAAGAGGACGAGGATGAAGATGAAGATGAAGAGTCCTCCCCCAGCATCAAGTCTGAAGGGAGTCCGCTTCCTGGAGGACGCTGGGGCGACGCCGAGGATGAGCCCCCGAAGATGTCCTTGGCCTCCTTCTTGGCGGCCTCGTCCACGTACTTCTGGAAGTAGCGCCTTCCGTTGTGCAGCGGCGCTCTTTGCTCGAGTAGGAGCCAATCTTCACTTGTAAAAAAGTAGGACCCCTTGTAGGTCTTGTGATGATGTCAGGCTTGTACTCTGGCTTCCCTTGGCCTTCAAGGTGAATAAGTGTGAAAGTTTACGGTTTTTTGCAAAACTTCGCCTTGACTCCCGCACCAGTTGTACCGTCAGGGGGGCCGATGGGGAGTGGGAGGCCTATAAAAGGTTCCCCAGCCCCCAGCTCCTCAGTATCTCCTGGTCTTGCTCTTTCCCATTCTTTGTTCTCCCAGCCCCTTCACAGGCTGCTAGCCCATGTCGGGGGAGGCAAGCATGTCCTTCTCAGGGACGTCGACGGCGGCGTCCGTGCACCGAGGCGCGGCGAAGGCTCCCAGTGGAACTGGGGCCCGGGCCGCTGAAGAGGAAGAAGAGGTGGCGTCGCGCCTGGCCCTCGCCATGGGCGTTTCGCGCCTGGCGACCATCTCAGGCCCCGCAGCCCAGGAGGAGGCCCGGATGCACACCCTCCGCAAGGCCCAGCTGCTGGCGGCCTTGAAGGACAAAACGGCTGGGATCCCGGGGGCATCCCTTCTCTGGGGAGAGCTCAAAACCATCGAGCAGGTAAGTGCTGCGCTTCCTCCGGCCCCTCGCTCCTCTTGGGCCTGGTCCAGATCCTGACCGTACTTGTCCCCTTGCCACAGGCGAACGACAACGCCATGAGCGAGGTGGCGGCCGAAGTGCTCTCCCTTCTTCATCGCTTGGCGCCAATGTGCTCCAAGCCAAAGGACGCCTGAAAAAACCTTCCGGGTCTCCCCTCTCTTCCCAGGCGTCCCCGGGAATCGAGAGGTTCCCCGTTGGGCAAGAACAAGACAAAGAGCGTACAACTAGGAGGGCGAACTCCAAGCTGGTTGAGTAGCATAGGGTCGACTAGTTGCATAACCGAATGTAAACTTAGAAAAGTAAGTCAGAATGTAAATTCAGATGAATGCAATCCTAGCCTCAACTCCCGAGGTCATTTCCCAAATCTTCCTTTGCACTAACGCGCCGTCAAGTTTCAGAGGAGGCCACTTAGGTGACAGGCACTCTACCTCCGCATGATAGATGTACCCCCTAAGTCGGACTATACCTTCCGGGAGTCCTTCGCCACTATCCACGGGTACTAGGCCAGAGGGAAACGGACCGTTCTCCGAGGTGACGCCTAACCCCGCAAAGGCTCTCATCAACCGTCAAGCATGCGCAGGTTGATGGTATATTGACTCCGAGCAAGATATCATGCCTAAATGCAGGATGCTGATGCAAGGACTTATCTGTTTTCCTGCCGCGTCCTTGGTCCATCCAGTCCTTCCCGGGTACCCGTCACCTTTGATGTGCACCGCCGTCCCATCCTGCCCCGGGAAGGAGCTACACACAACAAACTTTCAGTAGGAAAAGAACGGACCCTCTCTCCTATCATGCTAGCATGTTATCCGAAGCAAACCGCAAGCACAGTTGGTAGCGCATCTCTGTGGTGACCTTCGTCTCACCACAGCACTGCCTGATTCCCCTTTCCGCGGCAGTACAGCAAGATCGGGTGGCAGTGCCTAGTCGCTGAGGCCACTCGCGTGTCGCTTCAACCCGTCTACCACCGGCACATACCAGCCCACTGCTTACGGGTTGCTAAGGGTAACACGCTTGCATGAAAGAATTGAGGCTCACAGAAATTGAAAGTACTTATCATTTATTCTCCCGGCGACGATTCTCACACCCTATTACGGAACACTAGCCCCCTGGGCGTGCTTTAACGGATCCGACGTTTGCGATTCATGTTCGTAATCAGGGGTAGAATTTCCGAAGGTTCTCGATGTTCCAGGCGTTGCCTTCCGGCCGGCCTTGCTCGTCCTCAAGGTACACCGCTCCGTGTTTCAGGGTGTGAGTGACTCGGAAGGGTCCTTCCCACTTGGATGACATTTTGTTCAGGCCTTCCATTTTTTGCCTCTTGCGGAGTACCAGGTCTCCGGCTTGCAGCTCCCGCGAGCGGACATTACGACTGTGGTATCGGCGGAGTCCTTGCTGGTACCGGGCTGACCGCAAGGAGGCCCGGCACCTACTCTCTTCCAGCAGGTTTATGTCATCTATCCTCCGCTCTTCTTGCGTGTTTTCATCATATGCGAGCACCCGGGGTGATCCGTACTTGAGCTCTGACGGCAGGACAGCTTCGGCTCCATAGACAAGGAAGAAAGGTGTCTCTCCGGTGGCTCTGCTTGGTGTTGTTCTAAGGGACCATAGAACGCTTGGAAGGTGATCGATCCACTTTTTCCCTCTATTCTCGAGCTTGTCAAAGGCTTTAGTGTTCAATCCCTTGAGGACCTTTGCGTTTGCTCGCTCCACTTGTCCGTTGCTTCTTGGGTAGGATACAGAGGCGAAACACACTTTGGTACCGAAATCTTCGCAGAAGCAGAGGAAGGTCTTGCTTGTGAATTGAGTGCCGTTGTCAGTGATGATCCTGCTTGGTACCCCGAACCGGTAGATGATCCCCTCGATGAACTTGACTACGGCCTGGGCCGTCTGGCATGGAACTGGCATCACTTCTACCCACTTGGTGAACTCGTCGATCGCCACGAACAGGTACTCGTGTCCTCCCACAGATTTTGGCAGCTTGCCGACGATGTCCAGCCCCCAGACCGCGAACGGCCAGGAGATTGGAATTGGCTGTAGAGCTTGGGCTGGCTGATGAGTGTTACTTGCGTAGTATTGGCAGGCTTCGCATGTCTTGACTAGTTGATGTGCGTCGTGAAGTACCGTTGGCCAATAGAAACCCTGGCGGAAAACCTTCCCCGCCAAACACCTTGATGCCACGTGACTTGAGCACAAGCCTTCATGTATGTCCTTCAGCAGTTCTCGGCCTTGTTCTTGTGCTATGCATCTGAGCTTGACTCCATTTTCGCGCCGTCGGTAAAGCTCGCCGTCGATTAGGACGTAGAGGTTCGCCTGGCGGGCCACTCGCTCGGCCTCGTGGTCGTCCTCCGGAAGAGCGTGCTCCACCATGTACTTGACGATGTCCTGGGCCCAGGCTGGGTGGACCGTCTCCACCAGCAGTACCTCATGGTCAGAAGGAAGCAGAGCTTCTCCTGTCTCAGGCACTACCGGGTCTTGAACTCCTGGGCTGGCTACCCGTGTTGCTGGTGTAGAAGGGTCACTGATGACGGAATTGATGAGAGTGTTTATCCCTCAACTACGCCAACAAGCACTCTTGATACCCTGAAAGGAAAATAATATATGGGATAGGTTGAGCCTCCAAGTGCAGAGTATGTAGAAATGGAAGTTTTTTCCCCACGAGGGTGACTCGAGGGTTTAATATCGAACTCTCGGGGAATCAGTAGTGGGGATTTTATCTCCTTGTCCTTCTCTAGATTTCCTGCAAACAAAGTAGATTGCTTTGTGCCCTCAACCTCACCAAGTGGTTGTCAAGCACAAGGTGTAAGAATGATATTAAGATAATAATGAATGCAAACAGTAAATAAATATGCAATGGTGGTAAGTAGTAATGCAAGGATGATAGTAATGATTATGGATGATATTTTTGGGGTTTTTATATGTGTATGCAATGAATAAAAGTGTTTTTGTATTTTCTTATTTTAAAATGGCTGAATGTAGAAAATGCTTAAAAGTGGTTGGAAAGTTGTTTCTTATGATTAAAAATGAACCGGGGTTCATGGTTTCACACATGCACTCTCTCCTTAATATAGTGTGGAAAATAAGTAGACATAGGATTAACATATGAGATTGCAAACAAGTTTAATGACATGTTACTAATTATATGGGCATCACATCCTAACATAGAGACCTTTTTGATTATTAGTCTCACTTATACTCCACTAAGATGCGAACTAAATCATAACACCTCAGTAATTAAGATGACTCAGAGTATAGCCTTAAGATTAATGACATGAAGTGAAAATAAGAACATGCTGGATCTAGTCATAGGTAGAGGCTTGTCACTCCTCATACCTTGCAACATGGTATTTTGGTTTATCCCTAGTGAGGCAACAAAGTAAGGTAAACACCCAATGGATCGCGATATTAAGTTGTCAGCTTATCACATCACCACCCCCGTTACTCCAACTAATGCACACGTTCCCCCTCACACGCTCTCATAAACATGCTTGATCAAAACAAGGATACAAGAACGGGGTACATAATATGCATCTACTTTCATAACTGAAATAAACATTGCAATCTCAACATATATTAACTCATAAAAAGATCCACCACAAAGGTAATACAACGATGACCGTAATCATGTTCAGCAGCTCATACGGTGCTAATTAGTGAAGCTCAAGAGAGAGAGAGATACATATGCTACTTCCACAAACCCATAGTCCAGAGGTGGACTACTCCCTCTTCATCATGGAGACGGTGGAGATGTCGATGGAGAAGAAGGAGACCTCTCCGGCCTTCCAAAATAATGATCCCCGTAAATTTGCAGGTCATTATGACGTCTTTAAGGCCCTGCAATAAATAAGGAAAGAAATAGGGGTTTTCTGCCTGCGCAGGATTAATTCCATAAAAAGGGGAAATCATTATTAATTACCAAAAATCATTAAATAACAGTAATATACCCCTTATATGATGCAAATATGAATGGAAAACAAGTGTTATAGTGCAAAGTTCATGTATGCATTTTACATGCATCAACATCCCCCAGCTTAACTCATGCTCGTCCTCGAGTATGAAAGTGATAAAACTAACATGAACTTTGCAACATAATAGCAACATGGATATAAAAGATGATTGCTACTGCTACATAAAATCAAATGATTCATTAATTCAAAGAAGTAGCAATATGCAAATAGCTTATAAAGTGATATCAAGTATTCAATGCAAGGATGTTCAATGATAGTTCACAAAGTGTAACATAAAAGATAGTAATATGGACGTTCTTACTTTTGCATACTTGTGGTCCATAGAGTGTAGATGAAAATCTGAATATAAAAGGTGGACACTTTGGAAAAGATGTATAAATGAGTAGAGCTAAACATGCATAAGTTTCATCTATCCTCCAAACTATTCTACTTAAGTTATTGATTGCAATGGTAATACTTGGTGTCAAGCTCTCATTCCCCTATCATAGCATCTTGAATGATTAAAGTTAATTGTGAAAGCAGATATGAGTAGTGGCCTTGATAAAGTAAAGGTTAGATGTCTCATGCCCCTTGAATACAAGTACCTACACCATGATTACTCAACTTGGGAAACAAAGCAAGTTTAAGTTATCTATCATTGTAAGTAATAATGGTATCATCAAGAGTCTCAACGGGGGTACCTCTTGTCCCATGATATGGATCAAGCCCACATCAAAACAACAAGACAAACAAACATAATGAACAACCTCAACACCCTTTTTATTTACCACTTGATATAGCTTTTTATTGTAGGGTGTATCACAGAAAGGTCAAAATAGCATGTAAGTAAATTTCCACCATGAATGATGCATGGCTTAGATTAGCGGCCCAGGTTTCTCTCTAACCATTTATACAAACTCATTTAAACTTACTCTATTTCCACATTATTTCACCATGATAGGCATCCATAAATAAAAGTACATGATATCAACTAAATAAAATGATGGAACATGTTGAAAGCTTTGCATGTGACAGCACATATGGGCTAACTCCCAACCTTAAACACTTATCAAGCCACTATCATCATAATATTAATCACAATGGTTCATGTTTATTAAATGCAATAAAAATAAAGTGTGCATCAAGTTCGCGAGAGCTTTTTAACCAACTTTTCCCATTACAATAAATAACATAATCATTTTCATTTAGAGGTATAGATAACACAAATAACATGGTAAACATACTTGGAATAGCATAAAGCTAATAGGTAGTTATGGTGGACTCACTGGAAAAACTTTGGTTGAAGGTGTTGGAAACAAGTTTTTACTTGTTGGAATATTTGGGCTAGCAAAAGGGAGAAAGATGACCATCTAGATGCATGCATGAGTGTCCATAGAACTAACTAATTCATGTCAAACAAGGTGAAATAACATACAGCATCAAAACATGAATAAAAGATAGCTCATGATAAAGCATTTGCAAATTATTACTCATAAAGAAACTCATGAATCATGCAACTATATGTGTTATTAAAAATCAACTTAGACATCCCTTTTCCCGATACAACAAAAGCATGCAAGATATTTCAACCCATATTTCCAGTAACTTTCTCATATATAAATGATAGTGTGGTGGTCTCACAAAATAAAAATCAAAGCAAAAACAAACAAAAAGACGCTCCAAGTTTATGCGATAAAGTGTTTCAAATGAAAAACAGAAGTTAGACGTGTGCAAACCGAGAGTATGTTGGTTCAGTGGGGATGTTCTCCACATCCCCAAGATTATGGTTTTCACCATCCTTGGATAACTCATGGTGCATCTCCTCCAATCCCTGTGAAAAAACTTCAAAACACTGTTTCTCCTATTTCTTTTCTGTGGGGTGATATTAGTAGAGATCAACAAATAGGCTTCTTGCTGCATATAATCCATGGACTAAAATTCATATAAATGATCAGAGAGTGCATAATGTTGTATGCCTACTCATAAACTCAATTGGATCAAAAAGATTCAACTCAAAAGTTCAAACTATGCATAAAACAATATGGGACAGAATCTGTCCAGAAAAACAGCAAAAGCAAAACGTATTTTTCTGTCCTACTTAAACTCATCGAAAAATTCTGAAAAAATTCAGGCATACAGAGAATGAAAAGTTACAGTTACAGTTACAGCTAAAATCTCAGCTCAATCGGAGTTACAGAATAAAAATGAAAAATCAAACCGTGCACAGACTTCGTGCAGGAATAAAATCTCCGAACAGAAATAGCAACGTTTTCAAACAAAATAGGTAAAACTTGGCACTTTATTAAAAATTCCAGAAACTAAGCTAAGAAAACAATCTCTTGTTACAGTAAGAGGACACAAACAAAATCCAAATAAAAACAACCGGGTTGCCTTGTAAAGCGCTTTCTTTATAGCCATATAGCTAGGCTTACTTACTTGTTGTTTACCGAAGATGAAGCTCATGAGGGAGCTTAAAAGTTGTGCCCTTCTTCCTTGGGAAGTGTTCCATGCATTTCTTATGTGGAAACTGAAACTTCACATTCCCTTCCTTTGAATCAATAATAGCCCCTGTGGTACGAAGAAAAGGTCTTCCAAGAATAATAGGACTAGAGGTTTTATTCTCCGTATCCATGATTAGAAAATCCACAGGTACAAAAGTCATATGTAACTCTACCATAACATCACTTACTTTTCCTAAAGCACGTTTAATGGTATTATCAGCAAGTGCAAGTTCAACAGAGCATTTTCAAGATTCTTTAATTCAAGTACTTCATATAATTCTTTAGATAAAATAGAGACACTAGATCCTAGATCAAGTATGGCATGGTGTGTCTCTTTTCCAATAGTTACTAGCACCTTGGGGATCCATATATCCCCAAGCTTATGTGGTATCATAGCTTCTTGATTGTATCTAGCAATTTTTTCTTTCAAGACATGATTAGCAATACAGGAACCAAAACCAGATTGGTTAACATCAATAGAAGGATGACTTGCAAATTTTTGTAAGATAGATATTAATTCATGCAAGGTACAATTCTCTAAATCAAGCAAAGGATCTTTAACTTTCTTTTCCTTTTTGACCCAAACTTGTTTTTTAACAGGGGGTACTTCCTCACTTCTAGTTTCTTGCTCATTGTCCATAGAATTGGTCAGTTTGTTTTTATGTAGCCAATCTTTAAAAGACGGACAATTTTTTCTAATGAAAGCTTCTTTCAGATCATTCCAAGTTTTAATGCTATCAGTAGGTAATGAATGCAGCCACTCCTTAGCTTTTCCTCTAAGTGAGAAAGGAAATAATTTCAGTTTTAGAACATCACTTTCAACATTCTTAAAATTTTTCATGTCACAGAGTTCAACAAAATCATGAAGATGCGTAGAGGCATCCTCCACAGCACTACCACCAAATTGCTGACTAGTTATCAAGTTCAACAAACTAGGACTTACTTCATAGCTATCAGCTTGTATCTCAGGTGTGGTAATAGGTTTAGCAATAAATTGATCATTTGGAGTATTTGTGTAGTCACACAACTTAGTCCTATCACCCATTTTAGCAAGTTTTTATGTGTTTTTAATTTTTATGCAAAACTGAAAATAAAATGACACTAAATAATGCAAACCGAATTAACTAATGCAAAACAAAATGCAAAACTGAAAATAAAAAAATGCAAACCGAAATCTAAAAATGATATGCACGACAATAACAAAAAAAATGCTTGAAGGTAAAGATGGACAAGATGATGCTCACGTAGGTGCAACCTCCCCAAGCTTAGGTAGGTTTTAGCACAAGTTGGTGATGAAGTTGACTTTGTTGTGATATCCTTGGATAAAACCTTCCAGCTATGATTCCCCGGCAACGGCGCCAGAAAAAACACGTGATGACGAAATTGATGAGAGTGTTTCTCCCTCAACTACGCCAACAAGCACTCTTGATACCCTGAAAGGAAAATAATATATGGGATAGGTTGAGAATCCAAGTGCAGAGTATGTAGAAATGGAAGTTTTCTCCCCACGAGGGTGACTCGAGGGTTTAATATCGAACTCTCGGGGAATCAGTAGTGGGGATTTTATCTCCTTGTCCTTCTCTAGATTTCCTGCAAACAAAGTAGATTGCTTTGTGCCCTCAACCTCACCAAGTGGTTGTCAAGCACAAGGTGTGAGAATGATATTAAGATAATAATGAATGCAAAACAGTAAATAAATATGCAATGGTGGTAAGTAGTAATGCAAGGATGATAGTAATGATGATGGATGATATTTTGGGGTTTTTTTATATGTGTATGCAATGAATAAAAGTGTTTTTTTATTTTCTGATTTTAAATGGCTGAATGTAGAAAATGCTTAAAAGTGGTTGGAAAGTTGTTTCTTATGATTAAAAATGGACCGGATTCATGGTTTCACACATGCACTCTCTCCTTAATATAGTGTGGCAAATGAGTAGACATAGGATTAACATATGAGATTGCAAACAAGTTTAATGACATGTTACTAACTATATGGGCATCACGTCCTAACATAGAGACCTTTTTGATTATTAGTCTCACTTATACTCCACCAAGATGCGAACTAAATCATAACACCTCAGTAATTAAGATGACTCGGAGTATAGCCTTAAGATTAATGACATGAAGTGAAAATAAGAACATGCTGAATCTAGTCATAGGTAGAGGCCTTGTCACTCCTCATACCTTGCAACATGGTATTTTGGTTTATCCATAGTGAGGCAACAAAGTAAGGTAAACACCCAATGGATCGCGATATTAAGTTGTCAGCTTATCACATCACCACCCCCGTTACTCCAACTAATGCACACGTTCCCCCTCACACGCTCTCATAAACATGCTTGATCAAAACAAGGATACAAGAACGGGGTACATAATATGCATCTACTTTCATAACTAAAATAAACATTGCAATCTCAACATATATTAACTCATAAAAAGATCCACCACAAAGGTAATACAACGATGACCATAATCATGTTCAGCAGCTCATACGGTGCTAATTAGTGAAGCTCAAGAGAGAGAGAGATACATATGCTACTTCCACAAACCCATAGTCCAGAGGTGGACTACTCCCTCTTCATCATGGAGACAGTGGAGATGTCGATGGAGAAGAAGGAGACCTCTCCGGCAGCGCTCCGCCGGAGTTTCCCCCCTCCAATCTGCAGCCTCCTGGTCTCTGTTTCTTGTTTCTCTCGTGTGGCGGCTCCCTCTCCGAAAAACGTCGGGGGGCTCTTTATATAGGCGTTTTTAGATCACGAGGATGCTTCAGGGCAAAGGATCGACGCAAACGGGGCCACGGGGGACAAAAGAGGTGGGCCCACGCGGCCCCTGTACCTGGCCGCGTGGGGCACCCCCTTTTGCCCCTCCGTCCTCCGTTCGCTTGCTTCTTTCGCTCCTAGGTCTTCCTCCTTCCAAAATAATGATCCCCGTAAATTTGCAGCTCATTATGACGTCGTTAAGGCCCTGAAATAAATAAGGAAAGAAATAGGGGTTTTCTGCCTACGCAAGATTAATTCCATAAAAAGGGGAAATCATTATTAATTACCAAATCATTAAATAACAGTAATATACCCCTTATATGATGCAAATATGAATGGAAAACAAGTGTTATAGTGCAAAGTTCATGTATGCATTTTACATGCATTAGTCGCCAGCCCCCTTTGTTGCTGACGAGCTTGATTTTAGCCTCTCGGAAGAGACTGACGGTTGCCTGAGTACCTCGATGTAGATCCCGGGAGGTACGGGCTCCCGCTTGGACGCTAGCTGTGATAGCTCGTCCGCAGATGTGTTCTCCTCCCGCGGCACGTAGTCAGCTCTGAAGCTACTTAAACGCCGCTGGAGTTTCGACACTTCTTCGACGTACGGCGCCATCTGGGGACAGTCGTACTCCTTGTTGACTTGCTTGACGACTAGCTGAGAGTCGCCCTTGACGATGATTTTGCCCATGCCAAGTCCGATGGCCGCACGGAGCCTCGTGAGCAGACCCTCGTACTCCATCGTGTTGTTGGAGATGTTCCCTTGGTACTGCACTTGGACGACGTACCTCAGGCGATCTCCGGTTGGCGAAGTGAGGACGACCCCGGCACCTCCTCGCCCCTTGGTGTAGGAGCCGTCGAAGTGCATGGTCCAGGTGTTGGGATCCTCCTTCCCGGGGAGGCTGGTTTCCTCCTCGGGGCCGTCGAACGCGGTCTCGGTCCACTCGGCTGTTAAGTCAGCCAGGGCTTGGCTCTTGATGTTGTCCGTGTGCTCGAACTTGAGCCCAAAGCCTTAGAGTTCCATGGCCCACGCCGAGATGCGCCTAGTGGCCAGCGGGTTCTCCAGAGGGCTTCTCAGGTTGTACTTGGACACCACCGTGATTTGGTGCCCCTCGAAGTATGGCCTCATTTTGCGGGAAGCGATGAGGATTGCTAGTAGCAGCTTCTGCATCATGGGATACCGCTCCCAGGCATCACGCAGCACCGAGCTGATGAAGTAGATCGGGAGCTGCACCTTGCGGGTCGCCGACCCTTTGGCGTGTTCGATGTCGTCCGTGTCCTCGGCGCCCTGGGGTGTTGTCGGAGTAGCCCCCAGCTGCGTCGCCTCAGAGTGTGCGCCTTCGTCCTCAGCACGGGGTTCGATGATGATGGGAGGGGTCGGGGTGCAGGGGTCTTCGAACCCTTGGGCACCCGGCTGCCCCTTCTTGCTTGATTGCCCCGGGAACGGATCCCCGGGAAGCTTGCCCTTGGTCAACCTCTTTGGAGGTGCATCGCGCTCAGCCACCAGAACGGCGTTGATCACCTGGTTGGTGCCGCAATGTACAGCAGCAGAGGCTCCTTCTCCCTTGGGGCCACGAGGATGGGCGGCGAGGCGAGGTAGCTTTTGAGCGACTGAAGAGCTTCCTCGGCCTCGGGGGTCCACTCCACGGGGCCAGATTTCTTGAGCAACTTGAAGAACGGCAAAGCCCGCTGCCCAAGCCTTGAGATGGAATGCCCGAGTGCCGTGATGCACCCGTTGAGGCGCTGCACGTCCTTGACCCGCTGGGGTGCTTCCATTCGCTCGATGGCCTTGATCTTGTCTGGATTCGCCTCGATCCCCGGTGGGAGATCAGGAAACCCAGCAGCTTGCCTGACGGGACCCCGAATACGCACTTCTCGGGGTTGAGCTTGAAGTTGACCCGGCGAAGGTTGCCGAACGTCTCGTGCAAGTCCTGGACGAGGGAGTCCTGGTATCTCGTCTTGACCACGATGTTGTCGATGTACGCTTCCACGTTGCGGCCCAGCTGAGGCCCTAGGCACGCGTGCATCGCGCGCTGGAAGGTAGCGCCGGCGTTCCGGAGGCCGAAAGGCATCCGGGTGTAGCAGTAGCAGCCCTTGGGGGTGATGAAGGCCGTCTTCTCCCGGTCCTCGACCACCATCAGGATCTGGTGATACCCGGAGAAGGCATCCAGGAAACACAGCGACTCGCAGCCGGCCGTGGAATCCACGATCTGGTCGATGCGCGGCAGAGGGAACGGGTCCTTGGGGCAGGCCTTGTTCAGGTCTGTGAAGTCGATGTAGAGTCGCAGCTTGGAGGTCATCGGCTTCGGTACCACCACAGGTTTGCCACCCAAGTGGGATGAGGCACCACCTTGATGACGCCAGCTTCCAATAGCTTGCTGGTCTCGGAGATGATGAACGCCAACTTCTCCTTGCTCTGCTTTCGCAGAACCTGCTTCACGGGGCGGGCGTCCGCTTTTATCGCCAGTTTGTGCTCGATCACCTCCCTTGGTACGCCGGGTAACCCCGATGCTTCCCAGGCGAAGACATCAGAGTTCTCCCGAAGGAAGGTGACGAGCGTGCTTTCCTATTTGTCGGAGAGGTGGGCGCCGATGGTGACGGTGCGAGAGCCGTCTCCCATCAGTGCCACCTTCTTGGTCAAATTCGGGTCGCCGTGGAATGGTGCCTGCTTGGAGGCCACCGGCACCGGCGCCGAGCCCCCAGGGTACCCTCCGTCCCCGGAGAGAGCATCGACACCAGTGTCCGGCACGCCTTGGCGGGTGTCCGCCATTGTAGCCACCGTCTGGTTCAACTTCTGGACGCAGTAGATGGCGTCGTCGACGTCAGCCTTGACCTTGATCATGCCCCAAGCCGCCGGGATCTTCATCATGTTGTAGGCGAAGTGGGAGACGGCCATGAACTTGGCCAGTGCTGTGCGACCAAGTATGCCGTTGTAGGGGAGCGGCGTGTCGGCGATGTCGTAGACGATTTCCTCGATGTGGAAGTTCTCCGTGCCACCAAAGGTAACCGGGAGAGAGATCTTCCCCAGAGGCCGAGTGATGCTCCCGTTCACACCTTGGAAAACGCCAGTGTCTTGCAGGCGAGAAAAAGGGATTTGCATAGTGGCCAGAACCTTGGCCGTTAGCAAGTTGAGGCTGGAGCCTCCGTCAACCAGTATTTTCGTGACCTTGAAGTTGTGGATGATGGGTGACACTATCAAAGGCAGTGTCCCTACCCCGACGGTGCTGTCAGGGTGATCTCCCGGGTCGAAGGCGATGACCTGGTTGGACCACTCCAGGGGCTTCAGCGGTGCCGAGGCAACCGCGTTCAGCTCCCGGATGAGCCTCTTGCCGGCGCTGTTGGAGGGAGGCAGGGAGGCTCCCCCGTGGATGCACCCGACGACGCCGTTGACCTCTTGGAACTGCCCGTTGCCACCACCTTGAGGAACCGGAGCATCACCGTTGCCGGCGAGCTCCGGGTTGTTCGGCCCGCGTCCGCCTTAACCGTCGCGACCCCCACCGCGACCTCCGCCGCGTCGGCCGTCACCACCTTGGCGACCCGTGGGGAAGCTTCGGGAGTAGTGGTCGTGGAGTCCGCAGCTGTAGAAGGCGCCCGGGCCGGGCCTCCCACCTTGACGTTGTGCACGTGCAGCGAGGCCGTTCACCTGGCGGCATTCCTTGAGCGGGTGGTTGCCGTCAGGGTGGACGTGGCACCACGGTTCTTCCTCGCCCTCGGATGTCGAGGCCGGCTTGGTCTTCTTGGAGAGGGGCTCGGTGACAACGACGCGCTTGTCGGATCCGGAGTCCCGCTTCTTGCCTTTGGCATGGGTGGCCTTGTCCTCGGGTTCCTCCTTCCCGGGGACCCGGAAACCCTCCTCTGTGCGGGCGCAGCGATCCGCGAGCTCCCAGAGCTCACGGGTAGTCTCGATGCGACGAGTGCTCAGCTTCTCGCACATTCGAATGTGTCGAACGTTGGCGTTGAAGGACTGGATGACCAGCTCCTCCTTGATGCACGAGATGGTGTTCATCTTCTGGGTGAAGCGCTGGATGAACTTGCGGAGAGTCTCACCCGGGAGTTGCTTGAAATCGTGCAGGTCGCTGGGTACTCCCGGGCGCTGGTACCCGCCCTAGAAGGCTCCCAGGAACGCCTCCTTCAGTGCGTGCCAGGACCGGATGGAGCACTTGGGGAGGTTGAGAAGCCACGACTGAGCGTCTCCTTTTAGGGCCAGCGGGAACCAATTGGCCATCATGATCTCATCGGCCCCGGCGACTACAGCGGCCAGCGAGTACAGCTGCAGGAAGTCCCGGGGGTTGGTGGTGTCATCATAGCGCAGGATGTCGATCTTGAATTTCTTGGGCCAGGAAGTCTGGCGGAACTCGGGGGAGAGCGTGAGGAAGCCCTCCGCAATGTCGTCGTCCCGATCCTCCCGGCGATGGCATTCTCGGCGGCGTTCGATGCGGGTGCGTGCATCCTCGTGAAGGCGATTGTTGAGGTCGTCGCGTAGATCTCAGTTGCGTGTGGAGGAAGATCCGACAGAGATGGCTGGACCGCAGTTGCGGTTCGCCCGGTCAATCGCCAGAGGGTTCGCCTGCGGAGGCACGTCTTCGCCTGGGCGATCACCCCGGGGAGAGTTCCAGGGTTCACGCACGTCCGCTCCCTTGGCTCCAGGACTGTCGACGGTGGGAACATGAACGGGTTCACGCCTGGGACTGCCGTCGGCGAAGTTGAGGAGGTCTTGCATGCGGATCCACCACTCCTGGTAGACCTTGGGGTTGTCGGTGCTCGGTGGAAACTGGAGAAGAGCCTTGGCGGTGATGAGGGCGTCGTGACGAGCCCGTGCCTCCTCCGAGAGGAGCATGCAGGACTTGCTCTTGGTGCCCTGCTGGCCTTTGCTAACGTGGACGCCGTCGCTCTTCTCGCCGACCGTGGGGTCCTTGTCGGTGTTGTCGCCGAGGCTCTTCTCCGTGCCACCACCTTCGTTGCTCCGAAGTGAGCCGCTTGCCCCCTCCGGAACGGTCCTCTCCGGGGGTGGAGGAGGAGCAGCCTGGTTCGTCGTGGTGCCGCGACACTCGCGATAAGCCTGGGAGCGCGAGGGAGAAGTCGGCTTGGCCGGGACGTCGGACCTCTTCCTCGATTGCATGGTTGATGTAGAGCTTGAGACAGATCTCGCCGAAGAACTTGAAGTTGATGAAGATGGATCCAGCGCTTGCGCCCCCTACCTGGCGCGCCAGATGTCGTGCCTTGGATCACGGACACCGGGAGTAAAGGATACCCCCTTTTTAGGTTCGGTATGGGGCGCGAAGGAGGCTGAGAACCGTCTCCCGCCGGGTGACTCCGATCCTCGCTCAAGATCTACGTACTAGAAGGCACCGCAAAGACACAAAGAGTTTACCCAGGTTCAGGCCGCCCGGAGGCTAACAGCCCTACTCCTGCATGTCTGGATTGAGTGGAATATCATGGTGTAGCTTACAAGGGAGGTTGCGGGTGTGAACCCGGGAGGTGCTAGCTAGAGGTTGAAGACGAGCAGATCCTTCCCCGGAGGAGATCACCTCTAGCCTATGCTACTATCGGACTTGTGTGCTACCTAGCACAGCCTCCAATGCCTTCTGTTTTCGTCCTTCCCCTTTGGGTGCCTTGGTCCTCCTTTTATGGGCCAAGGGGATACCACAGGTGCGCCCTTAGTGCTGGAGGGGTTTTGGCGGGAAAACCCCTCCGGGTTCTTCTTATGGGGCGACGTGGCCTCTTCTCGTCCAAGTATCCGTCTGAGAGAGGTTAGGTGCAGCCGCCCACTTTCTCCAGGCAGGGAGGGTAGAGACTGACAGCTTTTCTGTCCATGTCACCCCACGGCGCCTCCGTCTTCTTGGCGCCCAAGTCTTCTAGGAGCTTCCAGCCTGGGCTGGCAAGCTTATCCTTTCATCCCGCGGGAGGTGGGTTCCCGGGGGGCGTTCCTGGCCTCCTGCCGGGCGTCGAGGGACCCGCGACCTCCGTGTCTTCTGCCGGGTCGAGGGGGGCCCCGGGGGGTCCGCCAGTCCTTAGCCGTGGTTGTCGATGCCGTGCTTGTCAGGCCGTCGTGGGGCAGATGGGGGGCCCATCTGCCAGTCTTGTGGCTTGGCCTTGATCTCCTTCGTGGTGGGCCCACATGCGGTGGACCCACTTTGACCGCATCAGGGGAACCCCATGTTCCACTGTTGCGACAGCTGAATATGTTAAATCATGTGATAAATGTCAAAGAGTAGGAAATATTGGTAAAATAAATGAAATGCCTATAAATTATTCTCTACCACTTGAACCATTTGATGTGTGGGGTTTTGACTTTATGGGACCTTTCCCACCATGAAAGACAAAGCATGCTCATATTCTGGATGCAGTGGATTATGTTACAAAGTGGGTGGAGGCAATTCCAACCAAAAGTGCAGAACATGCCACAGCAATGAAAATGCTCAAGGACATCATTTTCCCTAGGTCAGGTGTTTCTAGGATTTTAATTACAGATGGTGGTTCTCATTTTATACATGGTGTTCTTAGGAAAGCATTGGCAAAATATGATGTTAACCATAGAATTGCATCTCCTTATCACCCTCAAACAAGTGGACAAGTTGAATTAAGTAATAGGGAAATTAAACTCATTTTGGAAAAGACAGTGAATAAGTCTAGGTCTGATTGGCCACTTAAAATTAATGATGCATTATGGGCTTATAGATCTGCTTTTAAAAATCCTATGGGAATGTCTCCTTATAAAATGGTTTATGGAAAAGCTTGTCATTTGCCTGTTGAATTAGAACATAAAGCAAGATGGGCTGTTAAACAATTGAACTTTGACTTTAAGACTGCAGGAGAGAAAAGAATCCTTGACTTAAACCTACTTGATGAATGGAGGAATGAAGCTTATGAAAATGCTAATTTTTTTAAAGAAAAAGTTAAGATTTGGCATGACAAGAAAATTAAGAGGAAAGAATTCAAAGTAGGTGATCAAGTTTTTATTATACAACTCTCGTTTCAAGTTTTCTGCAGGGAAGTTAGCTTCAAACTGGCAGGGACCATTGGTTATACAGGAAGTGTACCGTTCAGGAGCTATCCGTCTTCATGGTGATATGAAAGGTAAACCTCACGTGGTCAATGGACAAATTCTTAAACACTATATTGCAGGAAAGAGCTTTGTCGGAACTGTGGAAAAGTTGAACTTACAAACACCGGAGGAGGTAATAGAAAGGGGTCGAGCAGTTTCAGCAACCCTAAATCAATAAAAGGTAACTTTTGTATTAGAAAGTTTCTCGGAATTGCGTAAGATTTTACAGATGTCAATTTTATGGAAATTAACGTGTGGGAAAAGAAAATTGGAAGGAACGGAGACCCGAGGAGGAAAACAAGGGGTCCCACGCGGCTAAATTCCTTGGCCGCGTGGGACTATCCCTTTTCCCCCTCGGAGTCCCGTTTCGTCTCGTTTTCGACTCTGACGTCTTGACCCAAAAACCGTCAATATATACCCCCTTCTGTCGATCTAATCTCGCACCGAGAGTTCTCGAGCGATCTTTGCTTTTGCTGTTTCTGTCTATCTGGTTTTTAGACATGTCTTCGGGAGACTCCTACCAATGCTCCTCCATGGATGGTGACGATGATGTACTCGAGGGCAACAGCCCCACGTCCATATGGAGGAGGTATAGGAAGAGGAAGGACTACTCCGATGATGAAGACTACGAGGAGGAGGTGGAGAAGGAAGAAGAAGAAGAAGAAGAAGAAGAAGAAGAAGAAGAAGAAGAAGAAGAAGAAGAGGAAGAATACAAGCCCTTCGTCGACATCCCTCCTATTGCAACAGCACCATCTTCTCCCATCCCTGTTGCTGGTGTAAAGGTGAACGAGTGTCGGCACAGTGGAAACCAGGGTACCACGGGCCGGCCTGCCAGGGCCCACAAGATCCTTTGGATAATTTTCGCTAAGGACCAGGCTCTCCAAGCCTGGCGAGCTTCGCGAGGATTTTTTCCCTCGCGAAGGGTTTTCTCCTCGCCAAGGGTTCTCTCCCTTGGCGAGGGATCGCTCCTCGACAAGGCGTCTCCGACGCCGCCCGCAATTCTGCTAAGGACCAAGCTGAAGGGCTCGGCGAGGCTTTTTGCCTCGCGAAGCGCCTTCTCGTGAAGCCATCTCTGCCCCGCGGCAGAGCGCACATGGGCTCTGCGCCATGTGCAGAGTGACGCGCGTGCCTACGCGCGATGACGACGACGCCGCAGTTGCCGTTTCCATGTATAAAGCAGTCAACAAAGCGGAGCCAAGCAAAGCGGACAACGAGTATTGCCTCTTTGGTGACAAGGGAACAGTCTGCAGCTACGCTCCAAGGACGACGTCACCGTGGGCCACCTCCCACCTCGGCAAGCACCAGCCCACTGCCCAGCTGGTCGGTGCCCCTTTTCAGCTTTGGTGACGCCGTCCCCCTGCCGTGGACCGCGTCCACGAGCTTTACCTTTATGGTGGACTTCACCTTTATCATGCACCGCGCCTCCTCCTTCGTCGCCATGTGGTAACCCTTCCCGCCCAAATGTTTGGGCAGAAGAGGTCCAGGACGCCTATAAAAGGAGGAGGAGCACGCCCACGCAAGGGGTTCGACGCTTGACTAGGTTCGATCTCAGGTTGGTGCAGCTCTAGCAAACCCTAACCCTAGATCTGAAGATCAGCAAGTAGCCATTGGTAGCCACCTCGAGCTCGACAAGCTCTCCTTGTACTGTAAACTCTCCGAACAGTGCAATACACAAAAGCAGGACGTAGGGGTTTTACCTCCACAAGAGGGCCCTGAACCTGGGTAAGACCTTATGTCAATCTCTGCAGTGTCGTCCGCAGCGAGCCTGACGAGCGCCGGAGCACGTTGTGGATTGTTTGACTCCGTGTTCAGCCCCTTACACGATACCTTGGAGACACCCCTAGTTCCTGGGGACAATCTCCGACATTTGGCGCGCCAGGTAGGGGGCTGAGGCGCGTCTTCATCCTCGACACAGCCATGGCCGGTTCTCGTGCCGAACGTCTCGCTCGCCGGACGGCTAGCGCTGCCACCGCTCCCGCAGGCCGCCCGCGCGGCCGCCCGCGTGGGAGCTCTGCTCCGGAGCGCCGTGTCGACCCCGAGCCCCACGTCGAGCACCCGGACGACGACGACATCGACCACGCTAAGGACGACCTCGGCGAAGAGGAGGCCTCCTCCCTGCCCCCGTCGCGGGACCGTGCTGCCTCCTCGCTGGGCCGCCCTGCGCCCAGCCCGGCGACTGCGCTTCTCATGGCGCAGGAGCTGCTGCAGTACCGCCCCACGCCGGCAGTGTCAGGGGGCAACCCCCGGATATGGGCAAGGCGTCGATATAAGGGTTGACTCGGTGTTGACCGGGTCACTGAAACCGACATAACTGTACCGGCTGACTCGGAGCTGACCGGGTCATGACTAAACCGACATATGGTTATGTCGGATCACGCAAGTTATATGTCGGATGTTATTTGTTCTTCTTGTATGCAGGGAAGGCGAAACCGAGTTACAGGGGATTCGGCATGCCTGTGCCGAATAAGGAAGCTTACTCGGGCTGTGGTCAAGGCGCAGGTCTTGTCCCTACAATCACGGGTCAGGACGCAGAACCACTTGCACGATGGGACGAGGCCACTTGACCAGAGTGATTGACCTCCATGCCGCTGACCGAAGCGGTACCAGGGAGCAGTGTGTTGGAGGAGACAGATGGGACGTGCCACGGCGCGGTGACGGAAGCGGTCAGAGGACCGGGCGTGGCTACAGTCCGGACTACGCCAGCACTGATGTCAGCCCTAACTTGTGCCCTGGGCTTCCCTTTATAAGGAGCACCAGGGGCTCCTCTTACGGGGACGCTGGCACGGATACTTGCCTCGCATATACACTTGAGCCTTTACTTCGTAGCCAGTAGAGAACCAGCGAGCGGCCCGAGACTCGGTTGTGGCCTAGACCGTGCTGTTCTTCCATCACAGCTCAAGGAGCAAGCTTGTAAATCAGTGATAGCCCATATATATCGATCATATAGGCAGGAGTAGGGGTGTTATCTCCTCACGAGAGCCCCGAACCTGGGTAAAACCGTGTGTGTGTTTGAGTTGTGTTCTTCGTGTGCGTGTCTGATGTGCGCAAGCCCTCCCCGGGTGCCTCCAGCGTCCATCGGCCCCACAAATCAAGCCATCTATGGCATCTGCCGTGACACCACCACGACAGTTGGCGCCCACCGTGGGGCCAGCAGCGGCGCTGGCTGGAGTTTTCATCCGGACGGGTTCTCTCATCGCGTCGGGCGAGCGTGTGGTCTGTGGCCTTGTCCACAGATTCGGCTCCCTCAACGTCATCGCCGACAATGCAGGATGTTTCGACAGCAGGCCACTGCCCCGGAACGGATGCCTCATCGACTTCGGCGCGCTCACGGTCTACGTCGCCACCGAGGTCCCTTGCAGGTTCCCCGAAAGGGTGCAGCTGGGAGCGGATCCACCCGCAGTCTGCGCAGCTCGCGGCCGGCGTACCGCTCGCCCTGCTAGTTGCGTGGAAGTCATGATGACCGCCCCGGGTGTCGGTGTCGGCAAAGCCGTGGCGGGCGAGGCTGACCCCGGCACCAGGTCGGCAAGAACAGGGCGTCCCGCCCTTGGAGAAACCGGAGAACCGTGCGGCACAGGCCAGCACATCCAGCGTGCCGGTGACGCCGAGTCCTCTTCAGGACGCGATTCAGAAGCTGGCAACGCCAGTCGCACCGGGTGCAGATGTTGCTCTAACTCAGGCGGAGTTGGAGCAGCAGCGCCAGGAGATACTCCGAGAAGCCCAGGAGGTGGCCCGAGTCAGGCAGGAGTTCGACATATCAATGCGTGAGTATAACTCGGCTCATGGTTTTACTCAGCAGCAACCCAGTTAGTCGCATCGACGAGGTGCGTGCCCGAGGTAGAGACCTTAATGCAGAGATAGCTAGAGATGGTAGAGCTAGATCTGCTAGAACTGCTAGTCATGTGTCGGCCGAGAAGCCGAGATACAGCACGCCCGGAAAGAACCTTAGGGCGGCAGAGGCAGCCATAGCCGAGTTGGCCGGTTTATCCGGTGAAGCTCGCAGTAGGCAGCAGGACCGAGTCAATGAGTTGGTGGCTGTCGCTAACCGACAGAACGAGGCCTATCGCAAGGCCAACCCGGATGCGGGTGGATCTCGGTTCCTTCACTCGGATGGTGGAGCCGGAGGAGTGTCCAAGGGACAAGCCTCTTCGCCGTATGTCGGCAGGAGCAGGGGCCAGAGTGTGAACTCTGGCAAGAACAAGCAGATACAAGCCGTACGATCCGGCCTATGCCGGAAAGAGAGTAGCCGAGCAAGGCAATGCCGGTCGGGGAAAGTCAGGACCCGCCCAGGGCAGGCAGGAAGAGAACAAGTAATCCCGGCGAATCAAGGTCAGCCACCTCGGTATCCGGTACCCATTCCACCTCGTCATCAAGCGGGTGCCGGGTATGCCGAGCCGGCCGCAGATCGATATGATGATGTTACTCGGCCATGGAGCGGGCCGGGTACACAAGGTACCGAGATTTGGCGTCCGAGGGTGCACTCGGCGCAAGGCTGGGAACTCGCCAGTTGCCGGCACACGATGTCCGGAACAAGCTTGACAGAATCTATCTGTCCGAGCTCCTGGAGGAGCAAGGCCCGCCGGGTCCGGCATGTTTTGGACCCCGGATCATGAAGCAGGCACCGGTGCCGAATTTCCAGTTACCTCGGGGTGCCAAGACCTATGACGGCAGCACCAAGCCGGAGGACTGGCTGACAGACTATGTCACCGCTGTGCACATCGCCGGCGGAAGTCGCAGATGGGCAGTGCGGTATGTGCCGCAGATGCTAGAGGGACCGGCCCGAATCTGGCTGAACAACCTGGAGAGAACAGCATTGACTGCTGGCTTGACTTCTCCGATGCTTTTGTAGCAACTTTTCCAGTACTTACAAGAGGCCGAATCGACCTCAGCAGCTGTCCATGTGTCGGCAGCGAGAAGACGAAACCGACGGGAATATCTAACCCGGTGGAGCACGATCCGGAACTCCTGCGAAGGAGTGATTGAGTCACAAGCCATTGCATGGTTTGCGCAAGGATGCCGACATGGCTCCATGCTTTGGCAGAGACTCCAGAGGGAGATGCGGCCACCTTGGCCGAGACAATGTCAATTGCTGACAGTTATGCGCTCGGTGATCCGACACAGCCCTTACTGGCCCCGGTCGACAGAGACAGATCGGGTCGGCGAGGTGATCGCTCGGATTACCGAGGAAAGAGAAGGGAAGAGAGGCCGGATTACCGGTATGGGTCAGACCAGGTTGCTGCCATCGACCAAGATCAGATGGGTGCCGGCAGCAGCCAGAGACAGAAAAATGACGGTCCTATATGGGGCCAGAACTCGGAAGGAAGGGGGCCGTGGGACGGCGAAAAAAGACCGTGGAATGGCGAGAGAAAGCCGTGGAACGGCGACAAGAGGCAGTGGGCTAGCCCCAGCGGGACGATGCCGAATGATCCCTGCAGCTACCACACCAAGCACCCCAGCAGACCGGCTCAGCACTCAAACCGGAACTGCAGCCGGAACAGGCGCCCGCAGGAGAACACCGGCCCGGCAACTCGACCCGCATCACTCACGGGTGCGAACGCTATCCCGGTGAACGCCCAGACAAGGCCTGAAGATGTCAACCAAGTGGCCAACATCAACTCCAACTACCCCGGCAGCAACGCTGGTCCGAGTCGGCAAAATCAGTACCGAGAGGCCCACCAGAGTTACATGGTCTTTGTGACCGAACCCAACGACAAGCAGAGTCAGCACAGGCGTGCGATGGAGGTAAACGCCGTTATGCCGGCGGTGCCGAAATTCATGTACTGGTCCGAGGATGAGATCAGCTGGAGCGTCAGGGACCACCCAAGGGTCATGCCCAACCCAGGAGGTTATGCTCTAGTGTTGGATCCGACATTCGTCGGGCCCAGCATCAATGTCAGATTTTCCCGGGTCCTCGTTGATAACGGGAGCAGCATCAACATCATGTACCGGGATACCATGGTAAAACTCGGCATAACCGAGAATATGATGCAGCCCAGCCAAACCACCTTTCACGGCATTGTGCCCGGTGTATCACATGCACCCATGGGCACGATTTGGGTTGATGTCGCCTTTGGTGACAAAAGCAACTGCCGGACTGAGAGTCTGCTGTTCGAGGTCGTGGATCTCGAGAGCCCGTATCATGCCTTACTCGGCAGACCGACACTCGCCAAGTTCATGGCGTCTACTCATGTGGCGTACCTGAAGATGAAGCTGCCGGGTCCAAATGGTGTCATCACCATCTCGGGAGACTACAAGCGTTCCATGGAGTGCGCCTCAGCCGGGTCATCCCTGGCCGAATCACTGGTGATCGCCGCCGAGAAAAGGAGAATCCATGAGGTGGTGGCTTTGGCCCAGGCATCTCAACTCGGTATGCCGAGTGCGGCTAACCCGCAGCAAACTGCAACCTTCCAGGCGGCGAAGGAATCGAAGAAGGTCGGCATCGACGAGGCTAACCCGGAACGCTCCGTCATCATCGGAGCCGGGTTGGACAAGAAATAGGAAAGCGAGCTCATCAACTTCCTCCGTGAGAATCGGGATATCTTTGCATGGTCCAGTCAGGACTTGCTGGGTGTTCCGAGGGAGTTGGCTGAGCACTCTCTGCATGTCAGGCCAGATGTTAGGCCTGTGAAGCAACCGACTCGGCGTCTCGCCGAAGAAAGAAGGAAGGCGGTGGGTGACGAGTTAGCCAAGTTTACTCGCGTCGAATGCCGTCGTGGAAGTAAAGTACCCGGACTGGTTGGCTAACCCGGTCCTGGTGGAGAAAAAGAAGGAAGAACCGGATGCGCCTACTGTCTGGCGCATGTGTATCGACTACACCCACTGAACAAGGCTTGTCCGAAAGATCCGTTCCCGTTGCCTCGGATCGATCAGGTGATCGACTCAACGGCTGGATGTCAGCTGTTGTCCTTTGTAGATGCCTACTCTGGTTTTCACCAGATCCCGTTAAACCCGGATGATCAAATAAAAACTGCTTTTATCACCCCGTACGGGGCTTATTGCTATCGTGTCATGTGTTTTGGTTTGAGAATGCCGGCGCTACTTATCAGCGCTGTATGCAGAAATGTTTGCATGATCAGATAGGAAAAAACGTGCAAGTATATGTCGACGACATAGTCATAAAAACAAAAGAAAGCATACTCTGTTAGATGATCTCAAGAAACATTCGCAAACCTGCGAAAATTCGACTAAAACTTAATCCGGATAAATGTACATTCGGTGTGCCGGCCGGCAAATTACTCGGTTTCCTCGTGTCAAGCCGAGGTATCGAGGCAAATCCGACTAAGATCCGGGCAATAGAAAATATGAGGCTACCGAGATGCCTCCGAGATGTCCAAAAATTCACGGGTTGCCTGGCTTCCCTGAGTCGGTTTCTAGGTCGGTTGGGAGAAAGGGCTCTACCTTTGTACCAGCTAATGAAAAATCTGATAGATTTAGCTGGACCCCCGCAAGCGGACTCGGCGTTCCATGAGTTGAAAAAGGTGTTGGCTACTGCGCCGATATTGGCTTCGCCATTACCGAGAGAGCCCATGTTGCTTTACATTGCAGCTACTAACCGAGTCGTCAGCGTCGTTGTGGTGGTAGAACGAGAAGAAGGGGGAACCACCGTGCAGAGGCCGGTGTACTACCTGAGTGAGGTGCTCTCCACCTCGAAACAAAATTATCCACACTACCAGAAAATGACCTATGGTGTGTACCTGGCGGCCAAGAAACTGAAGCATTACTTCCAGGAGCACCCGATAACCGTGGTGAGTGCAGCTCCTATCTCGGAAATCATCGGCAACCGAGATGCAAGTGGCCGAGTAGCCAAGTGGGCTATCGAGTTGGCAGCATATGCGCCGCAATACGCGAGAAGAGATACCATCAAGTCTCAAGCAGTGGCCGAGTTTTCTTGTGGACTGGGCCGAGATGGAATATGAACCATCTCTGCCGGACTCCAAANGTGGTGGTAGAACGAGAAGAAGGGGGAACCACCGTGCAGAGGCCGGTGTATTACCTAAGTGAGGTGCTCTCCACCTCGAAACAAAATTACCCACACTACCAGAAAATGACCTATGGTGTGTACCTGGCGGCCAAGAAACTGAAGCATTACTTCCAGGAGCACCCAATAACTGTGGTGAGTGCGGCTCCTATCTCGGAAATCATCGGAAACCGAGATGCAAGTGGCCGAGTAGCCAAGTGGGCTATCGAGTTGGCGGCATATGCGCCGCAATACGCGAGAAGAGATACCATCAAATCTCAAGCAGTGGCCGAGTTTCTTGTCGATTGGGCCGAGATGCAGTATGAACCATCTTTGCCGGACTCCAATTACTGGAGAATGCACTTTGACGGGTCCAAAGTAAAAGAGGGCCTGGGTGCCGACGTGGTTCTCACCTCGCCAAAGCGAGACCAGTTGAAATATGTGCTGCAAGTTCATTTCGCGGCATCCAACAATGTAGCCGAGTATGAGGCATTGATCCACGGACTCAAGGTGGCCAAGGAAATCGGGATTCGCCGAATAATTTGTTATGGTGACTCGGATTTGGTGATTCAGCAAACCTTGGGCAACTGGGATGCCCTAGATGCCAACATGGCGGCATACCGGTTCCATGTCCAAAAGATCTCGGGATTCTTTGATGGCTGCGAGTTCAATCACATCCGGCGGACCGAAAATGAGAGTGCAGACATGCTGTCCAAAATTGGATCATACCAACAGGCCATTCCGCCCGGAGTGTCTCTGGAGCACCTTCACAAGCCATCAATTAAGCCTTCACCCGAGTCAGACTCAATATTCATCCCGGGTAATCCGGAATCCGATGTCGTCCCGATGGATGTTGACGTCGGGAGCAAGCCGCAGGACCCGGGGACTGCTCCGCAGGACCCGGGGACTGCTCCGCAGGACCCGAGGACTGCTCCGCGGGATCCGAGGACTTCCATGGATGTCGCGAGTGTTCTGTCGGACTCGAAAACAGAGTTGGAAAATTGGGAAGCCGCTTGGCGGAACTCGAGAATCCTTTGGGAGGACTCGGGGACTCGTTAGTCTATGTCGGGTGTCATTATGTCGGTTGAAGCCATGGAGGTCGATGAGCCTGAACTCGGAACTCCTCCGGTACCGACATGGGCCCAACCCATCATGACATTTATGTTGGACGGCAATTTACCGAGTAATGAGGTCTCGGCCAGGCAGATACAGAGACGATCCAAGTCATTCACCATCATCAACCGAGAGCTATACAAGAGAAGCGTGACCACCGTGCTTCAGCGGTGTGTTGAACCAGAGGAAGGGCAAGAAATCCTCCGAGATATCCATCAGGGAGAGTGTGGGCATCACGCCTCTTCCCGAGCCATTATGGCCAAAGCATTCCGATATGGGTTTTACTGGCCGAGTGCTCTGCAGCAGGCAGAGGACATAGTCCGGAAGTGTGAAGGATGTCAGAGATTCGCAAACAAGATTCATATGCCGGCCTCAGCACTCAAGACTATCCCCATCACTTGGCCATTCGCAGTGTGGTGTCTGGATATGGTGGGACCGTTTAAACCAGCCCGAGGTAACATGACTCACATATTGGTGATGGTGGACAAGTTCACCAAATGGATCGAGGTAAAACCAATAAGAAAGTGTGATGGCCGTACAGCTGTGTCATTCTTAAAGGATATTATCCTGAGATATGGGCACCCACACAGCATCATCACTGATAACGGCACAAATTTCGCCGAGGGAGCCTTTGCTCGGTTCTGCCAGGAGAAGAGAATCCGACTAGACCTGGCGTCGGTCGCGCATCCGCAGTCGAATGGGCAAGTGGAAAGATCAAATGCTCTGGTCTTATCCGGCATAAAACCCCGGCTAATTGAGCCAACCGACAGTACTGTGGAGTCTAAGGACTACACCGAATCGCTCTACCGGCTATACGCCATTCTTCCTGGTCTACGGAGCAGAGGCAGTTCTGCCAACCGACATAGAGCATGACTCGCCGAGAGTTGCTTTATATACCGAGTCAGAGGCAAGAGAAGCCCGAGAAAACGATGTTGATTTGCTCGAAGAAGCACGAGAGTTGACATTGTCCAAGTCAGCAATATATCAGCAAAATCTCCGATGCTATCACAGTCGGAAGGTGAATCCTCGCAAGTTCCGAGAAGGAGACCTCGTGCTTAGGCTTGTGCAGCGCACAGCCGGGATGCACAAATTGTCACCTCCATGGGAGGGACCATTTATTGTGAGCAAAGCCTTGAACAATGATGCCTACTATCTTATAGATGCTCAGAAACAGGTGAAGAACAGGATGGATCGATCCGGAGAGGAGACCAAACGCCCTTGGAATGTAGCTCTGCTCCGCCCTTTTTATTCTTAAAGACTCACTGTATGTATCTCGAAACCCAGAAATGAAATGTCGGCACCCCGAGAAGAGACTCGGGGGACTGCCTTGTTGAAAAAAATCTGTGTTTATCTTTGTACTTATCGTTATTTCCTTGTGTCGGATGGCTCCAAAAACTATGTCGCCATGTCGGTGAGTATTGTATGCTGTGTTTTCGTGATCTTGTGACTCGACTGCCAAAACACCGGAAAAGGTAGGCAAGAGCAAAGGTTACCTGGTGCAGTAAACAAGAAAACCGACTCGGGGACTCGGTCCAGGAGCGATTCGGTTTCCTGTTCTAAGTAATGTGCTTGTGTCGGATGGCTCTAAAAACTGTGTCACCATGTCTGTAAGTATTGTATGATGTGTTCTCGTGATTTTGTGACTCGACTGCCAAAACACCGAAAAAGGTAGGCAAGAGCAAAGATTACCAGGTGCAGTACACAAGAAAACCGACTCGGGGACTCGGTCCAGGAGTGATTCGGTTTCCTTTTCTAAATAATAAGCTTATGTCGGATGGCCTTGGCTATTTTTCCAAGTTTCAAAGTACTATATGCTGTACAACGGTCGTTTTGTGACTCGACTGCCAAAAACACCGAAAAAGGTAGGCAAGAGCAGAGATGGCAAGAGTATAGTAAACAAGAAATTGAACTCGGGGACTCGGTTCAAAGTGATCCGACATACGGCTAAACTTGTTAAAAAATGCAAAGTAAAAAGTCAAGTACCAACCATAAAAAGTATAAGGTATATATTACATCTGCACCCGGCATTCCGGGGATTTGACGAATTGAGTTTCTTCTTAAAAGTCTAGGCAGCAGCATCCGAAGTTTGTTGTGCAGAAGGAGAGGCTGGAGTCTCTGTTGCGGTTTCCTCGGCTGTAGACTCGGTAGCGGTGCCGGAGGCTGACTCGGGCGGAGTGTCGGCTTCGATTTCTTCATCGACGGCCTCTTCTTCTTCTTCTTCTTCGCCCTCCTCTTCAACCGGGATCTCCTCGGGTTGGGGAACCCGGTCGCCAGCGACAAAGGAATGCACCGGGGTGTACTGGATAAGAGAATGAGCAAATTCTTGGCGACGCCGAATGTGGTCCGGATCAGTGAGCCATTTTGACCCGTCGCGTAGAGTCTTGAGCTTGTCGAGGTCGAGCCCCTCGTACCAGGACAGCACGTACATCAACGCCTCGTCTGCGCCGACTCGGGCGGCGGATGACCGCCAATCATCGAGCCTTTCCTCGGAGTTCGTCAAGCACTTGGCCAACTCATCGACGACCAAAGGGGCCTCGCATCCGGGCCAGAGAACGTTGTAAGCTCGGATTGCCGAAGTAAGGAGACTCATCCCGATGGCCCTCATCGGTACCAGGCGTGCCTTCAGAGCCACCAAGTGAGCATCCATATCCCACTCGGCCGAGATGGGGCCATCTTGGATTTCCTTGAACCGGATCTCCTTTGCACCTTTGTCCGCAGCAGCCTTGGTGTGGGGGAAGCGCTCTGAGTAGGGAATGGCTAACGCCGAAATAAGTCACAAAAGAATAAAGGTGATAGAGTGAATAAAGGCAGAAGGGGAAAGGGCTTACTGTCCATCTCGGAGTTGATGCTGGAGATGTCCACCAGCCACTTCGCAATCATGGTCTTCAGAGCTCCGAGCTCGCTCTCTGCCGAGGTTGCCCGTGACTTGGACTCCTCAAGAGATTCCTCGAATTTCCGAGTCTCCTCGACTCGGAGCTGCTTTTTCTCGGCAGCGCTCTTCTAGAGCTCGGTGGCTCGGCTCCGAGATAGCTCTAATTCGGCTTTCAGCCGGGACACCTCCTCTTGTTCTCTTGTCAGCTCGGCTTGATGTGCAAGCTCGCGCTCCTTATGTGCGGCTGTGCCGAGGTAGCAAGTGTCAGAATGAGCGAATTAATGCAAGTACAAGCGGAAGGGCAGAATATGGCTTACTCTCGATTTCCGAGATCCGCTTCTCCAATCCTTCGGCCTTGAGTGCCGAATCAGACACTTGGTCCAGCTTGGCCCGGAGCAGCTTGAACTTGTTGGAAAGCACCTTGTGCTCTAGCAGCAGCTTGCGGTATATTTGTGTGCGCTTGGTCATGCAAGCCTGAAAAGAAGAAATGTCAGTGTTATTAATGAAGATTCAGGCCGAGTTACCCTCACTCAACCGAGTCATCACTACTCGGCTGAGCCACAGTCACTCAACCCGAATCTCGGGGACTGGGGATAGATAATATCTACGTTAAAGAGGTAAACCGGGTGATATTTAACCGAGTTATCTCTACTCGGCACAACTTACCGCAGCTGCTTGGTCGGCCGCGAGAAGGGCAGTTTTGGCTGCAGACATCTTCTGAGCCACCAGACTCGGCCCCGCCGGATGTTCCGAGACGATTTGGCCTGCTGGTGACCTCGAGCTCACTTCGCTCAGGTCGGCAGCGTTCCAGTCCGTATGGTAATGCTCAAGGGAGCCCAGACTTTGCCCGCTCGAGGTTTTTAAGGGGCCAAACCCCCAATTAACTGCAGAAGTCTGGGCGCTGGTCACTGCTGTGGCCGTTCCGGATGATCCTTGGAGAACAATTTGGCACTCCGGGTTAGGCGGCAGGTCCTTAGCAGCTGTGGTTTTCTCCGGAGCTTTCCCGGTTGCAGTGGAGGCTTTCCCGGCTGCAGTGAGTGCAGCCTTGTCTACTGCCGTTCTGGTCGTGCCGGGCGCGGTTCTCCTCGGTGATGGTTTCCCGGCCGTAGCGGGCGCGGGCGTTTTCTGTTTCGGTTGCTGCTGCTTCGGAGGAGATGGCCGTGGCGGTTGTGTCAGAGCGGGCTGTGGCTGCGGCTGCGGCTGCGGTATCTCTTGCTGCTGCGGTGGTGTTTGTTGCTGTTGTTGTGGCTGTGGCGGTTCTTGCGGCGGCTGACTCGGATGTTCCGAGTGTTCTGGAGCCGCAGTCTTCTCTATTTCGGGGGCCGACGAGCTGGCCCCGAGACTCATGGATATGTCGGTCGCCTCCGACTCGGTGTCTCCAGTTCCGGATCCCGGAACCATTGGAGGCACTGTCGAGCTGGTCCGTGGCGGACTCGGCAGTCTTGTGTCGTCCGGCCGAGGTGACGTCGGAGTCCTGAGGGGAACCAAGTCAGTGGGCTCGGTTGGAACCTCCAGAGGAGCGGAGCTGCAAAGTAAAACAGCAAAGTGTATTGTCAGAGGGAGAAAAGTAAATACGGTTAAGCATATAAAGTTTATGTTGGAAAAAGGGGAATCTTACCCCTTAGTGACGGGGCGCTCGCGGTGCTTCACTATGGTCTTCACTCGTTGTTTCTTCTTCACGGGACCAGAAGCGCCGGATGTTCCAGCGCCGGCAGACGCAGCTGCTGGGCGCTTCCGAACTGCGCCCTTGGGTCCCACGGCGAGGGGCTCCACCTCGAGCACCGTGTCGTCCGCGTCAGCTGGGGGCGAGCACACCGGGTAAGCGAACGAAACCGGGAGAGGATCTTGTACCTCTAGAATTCGATAGTCGTCATCATCATTCGACCAGTCTCGGACGCGAGCCTTACCCGTGACAGGAACTGAGCCGACATCAGGGATCGGCATGTTGTCTTCATTATCCGGATCCTCCGAGTCAGCCTCGACCTGGTCTGCACCCCATTTGGAGGCGGGATCCGGTCCGTCCTCCTTCTTTTGCCGCGCGAATCTCTGAATGGTGGAAACAGAGAAAGTTTAAGGCCAAATGTAAAAGGAGAACCGGCATAAGAGTTTACGTCGGCGGAAGGCATATGTCAATTCAAGTTACTTACCTGGGGCGGACGGTTGTTCCGGCTGTGAGGTTCTTTTCCCCACTCCCACTCCTCCGTCATCTTCGTCCGGGCTATGGCCTTGACCCGCTGCCGGATCTGGGCCTTGTTCAGCTCGACGGTGCTTATCCGGGTCGGGTCAAGAGGGCCACTCATGTGGCAAATCTTGTGGACTCGGCGCTGAAGGGCGAGACCCGGCGGCTAATGAATGTCGCCAACAGGTCGTCAGCAGTCAACCCTTCTCCCCTGAGTTGCTCCACGACTTCGTGGATCTGGTTGACCTCAACCTCTTTGTCGGTTGGATTGTACCCCCAATTGAGTTGCGCGGTAGGGGGGCCGATGACGAAATTCGGCAGATTAATCAGGTCGACGTCGGTCGAATTCTTGACATAGAAGAAGGAGCGCTGCCATTTCTGGCATGACTCCAAACCGTTGATCCGGGGGAAGATTGAGCCGCGCCGAGGTGTGACCGTGGCGGCCCCACACTGGGTCATCATCTTGGGGGCGGCCGGGTCAGCAGGATTCGGAATAACCTGCTTCCGGAAGGAGAAATACTTGGACCATGCGCGGACGGTGGCCTTGAGACCGAGATAGCCCTCGGTGAAGGAGACGAAGGAGGATAAGGTGGTGATGGCATTTGCTGGTAAGTGATGAGGTTGGAGACCGAAACTGTCGAGGAAGTTTCGGAAGAACACGCTGGCGGGTAATCTGAATCCCCGCTCGAAGTGCGCGACGAAGACGACATATTCGCCTTCCTTGAGACTCGGCGCTGTCTCGGTGCCTGGCATTCGGCACTCTACTCCGGGCGGGATCCGTCGCGTCCGGACTAGCCAATCTAACTCGGCTCTTCCGACATCGGAACCTTCCCAGGAGGCCCGAGTGGATCCCTCCACTGTGCTTTCTTCAACCGAGTCAATCACCTCGAGAGCGGCGTCGTTCGACATATTGATGAAAGGTTACCGAGATCTGCAAAGAAAGATTCACCAGCGGTGAGCAATGTACGCCGTAGTAAAAACAAAAAGAAAAAGGGAAGAAAATACGCGAAGATGCGAACAAGTTCTAGATCCAGAAGAGAAGCGAAGAGGAAGAAAAGAAGTGCTACGGCGGCTAATCCACCGGTGGCACACCGCAACCACGGCTGCGAGGTCACCGGCGGTGCGCGATGCGGCGCGGCGGTGAAGAAACATGAAGAACAGGGAGAAGAAACAGAGAGATTAGGAGGAGTTACCGTGGTACTGCGGCGTACGGCGGCGAGATCTTGCTGGCTGCGAGTCGGTGGCGTTGGTCTCCGGCGGCGCGTCGGCGTGTGACGGCGTTGGTCGCCGGTGGCGCGTCGGCGTGCGGCGGCGGCATGAGCGGTGCTGCGTGCACTGGAGAGCGAGGAGAGCGAGGAGGCAAGGAAGAAGAGAAGTGAATGCGAAGGGGGGAAAAGATTTGCCCTGCTCCCCCTATTTATTTACGGCGGAGGAGATCGTGGGTGCGCGATTTGCTGCGCACGATCCTGTAACGGACGGGAAGTTACCGCCCCACGATCTCCGTCATGATTTCTTCAGCGGCTTAACTGCCGCACGATCGGCCACACGATGGGTCACAGGAGGCCAACGGTCTAAGGGTGGTACACACGATCGGGGTAAGACCCGAGGCAACGCACGGCGGAGTGGTCAAGGGTACACTCAAGTGCTTACGTGGGCACAGCACCCGAAACGACCGGCATCACACAGGTGGCACGCATGCCTGTGGCACGTCCATCCGTGCATAGAGACCGAGGCGTCAAGCAGAGATGCTCTGCCATGTAGTGAACCGATGACTCGGAGGAGCTAAGGGGTTTTCCCCGTAAGTCGGAATGATCCGACATAAGAGGAGATACCATGTTGGGATGCAAAGTGCTTTCTGACATATGAATTTCGCCGACACGTGTTATGTCGGAGGTCAACTAAGGATGCTGGATTTCGGGTAAACCTGCCGTGGCCCTTCATCCGAGGCTGCAGGACCGCGCCAGCTTCGGGGACTAATGTCGGGGGGCAACCCCCGGATATGGGCGAGATGCCGATATAAGGGTTGACTCGGAGTTGACCGGATCACTGAAACCGACATAACTGTACCGACATACTCAGGGTTGACCGGATCAAGACTAACCGACATATCGGTATGTCGGTTCATGCATGTTATATGTCGGATCTTCCTTTGATTCTTCTTGTGTGCAGGGAAGGCAAAACCGAGTTACAAAGAATTCGGCATGCCTATGCCGGATAAGGAGGATACCTCGGACCGTGGTCAAGGCTCACGTCTTGTCCCTACAATCACGGGGCAGGTGCCGAGCCACTTGCACGATGGGACGAGGCCACTTGACCAGAGTGATAGACCTCCATGCCGCTGACCGAAGCGGTACCAGGGAGCAGTGCGCTGGAGGAGATGGATGGGACGCGCCACGCCGCGGTGACGGAGGCAGTCAGAGGACCGGACGTGGCCACAGTGCGGGCTACGCCAGCACTGACGTCAGCCCTACACTTGTGCCCTGGGCTTCCCTTTATAAGGAGCACCAGGGGCTCCTCTTGCACGGACGGATACTTGCCTCACGCATACGCTCTTAAGCCTTTATTTCGTAGCCAGTAGAAAACCAGAAAGTTGCCCCGAGACCCGGTAGAAGCCTAGATCGTGCTGTTCTTCCATCACAGCTCAAGGAGCAAGCTTGTAAATCATTGGTAGTCCATATATAAAGATCAGATAGGCAGGAGTAGGGGTGTTATCTCCTCACGAGAGCCCCGAACCTGGGTAAACCGCGTGTGTTGTGTTCTTTGTGTGCGTGTTCGTGCGCACAAGCCCTCCCCGGGTGCCTCCAGCGTCCATCGGCCCCACAACTCAAGCCATCCTATGGCATCTGCCGTGACACCACCACGACACCGACGGGGCGGCCAGGACCGGCGCGTGGTGGCGGTGGTTGGCGGCATGGCCGTGCACCGTGGCGGCGCTGCCGTGCCCTAGGGCACGAACGAACTAGCCCTACGGAGACTACGCATCACGGGCTACCCAAAGGTGGTGGCGCCACCGGTTATTGGTCGCCAGAGCGACGTTTACGTCGGCGACAGGCGGCGGCCGGAGACGGGCTACGGCGCCTCGACGCGCTAGGGTAAGAGGAGGAGGAACACGGTGTCCGGGAGGTAGCTCAGCTCACCCTCGTAGCGTGCAGGTGCTCGTCGGTGAAGGGGAAGGGCTGGTGCGGCGGCAATTCACGGTGGCCGGTGGCGGCAGCGTCGGAGAAGACGAAGATGAACGCGTCGATCTAGGGCGTCCCGGCCCGATTGCCTGGAGGAGGAGGAAGAGGAGAAGGAGGCCGAGCTTTTGCCCCAGCTCGATCTGCTCCGGGAGGCCTGTGTCGTCGGCAGCGAGTGGCGGCGTCTCGGTCAGTGCACGACCATGGCGCCTTAGGTTTAGGGTTTGGCTGCAGGGGGAAAAAGGAGGGGGAGGAGGAGCAGCTCGTCGAGGGAAGCCTCCTTATCCTCCATGGGGCCAGGGGAGCGAGGGAGCCGCGACGGTGGCGACGGGGTTCGTCGGCAACGGTGGCGGGAGGACGCGGTCACTACAGCGCGGAGGAGATGAACATTTTGCGGATAACCCCCTGCCTACCTTTTTCTTTTCTGTTTTTATTTCTTTAATTGAAACAGCAGCACTTTCTATTTTAATTGAGGCCTTTAACTATTTTTAAAAATTATGGAAAAATTCACAGAGCCATAATATATTATTTGGAATCTGTGGTAAAATTTGCAGCCCATTTGGAAAGTATTTCATGTGTTAACATTTCAGAGTTTGCTCTCTTATATTTTGGCTTTAATTAAATATTTGAATTTGTAATTGCATTAATATTTGCCACAAACATATTTGTAGTAGTTAGAACTTCCTGGACAAATATGTTTAGTTGCTTTGCAATTTTGTTCACCATTCACATCATCACATTTGGTTTCTCAATTGTTGCTCCCTTATTATTTCATGTGATGCAAGTATGATGAGGAATGCTATGATGCAATTTGAGATGCAAAAAGTGAAAATTTTACTCATATTTTCTGGTACCAAAAGTGGGGCTGTTATAGAGTTGGCACAGACTATAGGTTCTTCTGGAACCTGCTGGTTCCTCTCCATCTTGTTGGCATACCCGGTTGGGTATTCTCCCGTCAGTAGGTCCTTTTGCGAAGTCACCCTGCCACAAGACTCACCTGTTAGTTGCACTTGACAAGTTTACCAAGTGGATTGAAGTTGAGCCAGTAAGCCGAGTTGATGCATCATCGGCTGCCCGATTCGTCAAAAAGATAGCAACGCATTTTGGGTACCCACATAGTATCATAACAGACAATGGGACCAACTTATCAATTGGAGAGATGGCTAAGTTCTGTGGAGACAACAACATCCGACTCGACCTAGCTTCAGTTGCACACCCAGATGCATGTAAAATGCATACATGAAGTTTGCATTATAATACTCATATTCCAATCATATTTGAATCATATAAGGGTTATATCATTGTTTTATAATGATTTTGGAAAGATTTCACAGTTTTCCTATTTTTCTGGAATTAACCCTGCACTGGCAGAAAACCCTATTTTCTATATTTTGATGTTTCAGGGACCCAAACGACGTCCAATTGACCTAAAAATTTACGAGGATCATTTTTTGGAAGGAAGAAAGCGTAGGATCAAAGGAGGTGAAAAAGTAGAGGCCCAAAGACCGAAAGAGGGTGGCCCACGTGGCCAGGCCGCGTGGGACCACTCATCTGGGCCCTCGTGGCTCCGTTGCCGTCGATCTTTCTTCCAGAGGCTTCATCTTGACGTAAAAACAACTATAAAAATAGTCTCCCGACGCCTTTCGGAGGGGAGGCCGCCGAGAAGCACAAAACCACGAAACAGAAGACCTGGAGCTGCAGATTGGATGGGGAAAACTCCGGCGGGGCGCTGCCGGGGTGGTCTCCATCTTCTCCAACGACTTCTCCATCGTCTCCATGATGAAGAGGGAGTAGTCCACCCCCTGGACTTTGGGTTTGTGGTGGTAACTTGATCCAATCTCTCTATGTGTGATCATTGTTGAAGTCCATATGATGTGCCTTGCATAAGTATGGATCTATCTATGTAATTCCTATGGTGGATATTGTGGTGAGAGATGATATTTGTTATGCATTTACTGTTGTGTTGGAGCTTTTATGACTTGTCATACTTTTGGGGATATTCTATGATGCATGTGATGGTTTGATTTATGCATAATGCCTTGTTTATCCATGTCATGAGGTGATTGACATCACCAAGTGTAGATAGATGAGAGAGATGTGGTCATGCACACGAAATATGAATCATTGCACTAGTGTTTAGAATATTTTCCATTAAGAAGTATGAAGTATGTAGGTACGGGATGGCCGATGTGACAACGGCATATGTATTGAGTGACACAATACAGCCCAACATCCTTTATCTGGGGGTAAAAAGGAGGAAGTAAGATGTGGGAGTGACAGCCAACCACGCTAGCCTTACGAGGGGTGACCTAGCAACACAAATGATTATTTTCTTTCAACTATGTGTCTTAGGACATTTAGCCGTCATAGAAGCTACCATTAAAGCATGAAAATTGTGTGTACTTTTTTTTATCTATAACATGATAATCACCATAGATGGGAAAGAGAGGATTAAGTGAACCCATGAACCCATGTCCATTGTTCCTATAAGAGAAAACCTTTGTCTTGTCCTCTTGCATTGAAGAGGATTGGGACACTTTTACATTCTTGTTTTGTTACATTAAACTTCCATCCATTAAATCAACCATCTTGTTCCTTAAACTTGTTTAGCACATAATCAACTAAAACTTGTGACATTTTAGTTGTAGGGAATAGATAAATTTTCCTTCTTGCTCCTGCGGATCGATACCCTACTTCCACATTGAAAGGTGCTACAGTGATCCCCTGCTCTTGGGGGTTATCACACCCCCAGTCCAATGGGCAGGCACTGCATGCAAACCAACAGTTGCTTAGAGGGATCAAGCCAAGACTCTGAGTTCCCTTACTTCGAGCTGCCTGGTGTTGGGTCGAGGAGTTACCAGCTGTTATTTGGAGCATAAGGACGACTCCTAACACATCAACATCCTTCACGCCGTTCTTCATGGTCTACGGAGCAGAAGTTGTCTTGCCAAGGAACTTGCTGCACGATTCACCACGGGTCGCCAATTATGTTGAGACAGAGAATGAGCTCGCTTGACAAGACTCGATGGACGCACTGGAAGAAGCAAGGGAGTTAGCCCTCGAAATATCTGCAATATACCAGCATGACTTACGATGATATCATGCTCACAGAATTAAGACTCGGACTTTCCAAGAGGGGGACTTAGTGCTTCGCCTAGTCCAAAGCAAGGAAGGGATGCACAAGTTATCACCGCCCTGGGAAGGACCGTTTGTGATCAGTAAGAACTTGCACAACGGATCTTATTATCTCATTGATATACGAGAAGAAGAAAGGGAGGGTGCAGGAGCTGACACAGCTCACACTGTCGGCACAGTGGAAACTAGGGTACCACGGGCCGGCCTACCAGGGCCCACAAGATTCTTCAGAAGATTTCGCTAAGGACCAGGCTCTGCTAGCCTGGCGAGCCTCGCGAGGGTTTTTTCCCTCGCGAGGGACCTCTCCTCCTCGCCAAGGGTCTTTCCCTCGGCGAGGGACCTCTCCTCGAGAGGGCATCTCGGATGCCACCTGCAAATTCTGCTAAGGACCAAGCCGAAAGGCTTGGTGAGGCCTTTTGCCTCGCGAGGCTTCCTTCCTCTCAAAGCCAGCTCTGTCTCCGCGGCAGAGCGCACATGGGCTCTGCACCCTCCGCAGAGTGATGACCGCGCCAGTGCGCGGTGACGGCAGCGCCACAGTTGCCATTCTTGTGTATAAAGGAGTCAACAAAGCTGCACCAAGCAAAGGAGCCCCAAGAATTGCCACTTTGGTGATAAGCGAACCGTCCGCAGCTACCCTCCAAGGACGACGTCACCGTGGGACACATCCCGCCCCAGCAGCGCCAGCCCACCGTCCTGTTTGGACGGTGGATTTTCCAGCTTTGGTGACGCCGCCCCTGCCGTGGACCGCGTCCATGGACTTTACCTTTATGGTGGACTGTCGGGGATGTAACCCCGGGTACCCAGAGTTGGTGGATTTTCATGCGAGACCCAGGTATGCCTGGCGGTACTATTGACCCGGGTTGGCACTGTTCATCCCCGGTACTGTTCACCCGGCACTGTTCATCCGACATAACTCGGAGGTACATCGTCCCGACCGACATACAAGACCCGGGTTGGCACTGTTCATCCCCGGTACTGTTCATCCCCGGTACTGTTCACCCGGCACTGTTCATCCGACATAACTCGGAGGTATACCCGTCCCGACCGACATACAAGACCCGGGGTGGCACTGTTCATCCCGGTACTGTTCATCCCGGTACTGTTCACCCGGCACTGTTCATCCGACATAACTCGGAGGTACACCGTCCCGACCGACATACAAGACCCGGGGTGGCACTGTTCATCCCCGGTACTGTTCATCCCGGTACTGTTCACCCGGCACTGTTCATCCGACATAACTCGGAGGTACATCGTCCCGACCGACATACAAGACCCGGGTGGCACTGTTCATCCCCGGTACTGTTCATCTCGGTACTGTTCACCCGGCACTGTTCATCCGACATAACTCGGAGGTACATCGTCCCGACCGACATACAAGACCCGGGTTGGCACTGTTCATCCCCGGTACTGTTCATCCCCATAACTCGGAGGTACATCGTCCCGACCGACATACAAGACCCGGGTGGCACTGTTCATCCCCGGTACTGTTCATCTCGGTACTGTTCACCCGGCACTGTTCATCCGACATAACTCGGAGGTACATCGTCCCGACCAACATACAAGACCCGGGTTGGCACTGTTCATCCCCGGTACTGTTCATCCCGGTACTGTTCACCCGGCACTGTTCATCCGACATAACTCGGAGGTACATCGTCCCGACCGACATACAAGACCCGGGTTGGCACTGTTCATCCCCGGTACTGTTCACCCGGCACTGTTCATCCGACATAACTCGGAGGTATACCGTCCCGACCGACATACAAGACCCGGGGTGGCACTGTTCATCCCCGGTACTGTTCATCCCGGTACTGTTCACCCGGCACTGTTCATCCGACATAACTCGGAGGTATATCGTCCCCCGACCGACATACAAGACCCGGGGTGGCACTGTTCATCCTCGGTACTGTTCATCAGGACACTGTTCATCCGAACACTGTTCATCCGACATACCTCGGAGGCATATCGTTCCGGCTCCTATCTCTACTTCGACCGGATCATCTCCAGCATCTCCAAGTCAAGCATACTACACCGACATATATAAATATCTGCTGCCACTTCTTGAGGATAAGAACAAAGGACAACATGGCGAGGCAAAGGACAGTGCAGCGTGGCTACAGCGCGGGCCGTGACGCTCCAGCAGTATGATAAGACCCCAGTAGTCATTTCAGCTACAGTGTGTACGGTGTACAGTATACGTTGTCTCCTTGTCTACTCCTTGTCCCCTGGGCTTCCCTTTATAAGAAGCACCAGGGGGACGCGAGCGAGGGGCGCGGACACTGGCTCATTTCCCCCCGTGAGCTCCATCTCACTTCCTTTCTTAGCTAGCTTAGCACGGGTTGGCTCTCACATACAGCTCAAGAAGCACTTTGTAGCTCTAACATACTTCACCAGATATAGTCAGACAAGCAGGAGTAGGGGTTTTACCTCCTCCCGAGGGCCCCGAACCTGGGTAAATCGTGTGTGTGTGTGAGTTGTGTTCTTTGTGTGCGTGTTCGTGCGCGCAATCCCTCCCCGAATCCTCTAGCGTCCAATCGGCCCCACAACTTAAGCCTACCCCTAGGCATCTGCCGTGACACCACCACGACATGGACTCTACCTTTATTGTGCACCGCACCTCCTCCTTCATCGCCATGTGGTAGCCCTTCCCGCCAAGACATTTGGGGGGAAGAGGCCCGAGACACCTATAAAAGGAGGAGGGGCACGTTCGGCCAAAGGGTTCCGGTTCAACCTTTGGTTCTTCTCCGATTCTAGGGTTAGCCATTGTAGCCACCTTGAGCTCGCCAAGCTCGCCCTGTACTGAAACCTCTCCAAGCAAGTGCAATACAACTCGAAGCAGGACGTAGGGGTTTTACCTCACCTAGAGGGCCCTGAACCTGGGTAATACCATGCGTTCCTCTCTGCAGTGCTTCCCCGCGACGATCCAGGCGAGCACCATCGCCGAGGCACTGTTGAGGGTTGTTTGATTCCGTGTTCAGCCCCTTACTCGATCCTTCGTGAGACACACCCAGTTCCTGGGACGGTTCTCCGACATTTGGCGCACCAGGTAGGGGGCTGAGGCGCATCTTCAACCTCGACACCGCCATGGCCGGCATCTCTCGCGCCGAACGTCTTGCTCGCCGGACAGCCAGCGCCGCCACCGCTCCCGCGCGGCCGCCCGCGCGGAAGTGCTGCTCCGGAGCGCCACGTCTACCCCGAGCCCCGCGTCGGGCACCCGGAGGACGACGACATCGACCATGCCGAGGACGACCTCGGCGAAGAGGAGGCTTCCTCCCTACACCCGTCGCGGGACCGTGCTGCCTCCTCGCTGGGCCGCCCTGCACCCAGCCCGGCGACTGCGCTTCTCATGGCGCAGGAGTTGCTGCAGTCCCGCCCCACGCCGGAGGCCCATGAGGCCTGGATCAACCGCCTCTCCGAGCTCGTCGGCGCCACTCGCGTCGCTGCTCCTGCACCGTCTCGCTCGCTGGTCCTCTCTGCACGCGCAGGGGACGTGGCGCATGGCGCGCCGCATGCTCCCCCTCGTCACCCCGCACCCGCTCCCGCTCCAGCTCCACCGGCTCCACCGCAACCTACTCCAGCCGGGGCTCCTCCTCGCGACAACCGCGCTGTGTTGCACGCGTCATCGCCGCACGACTGCCAAATCGTGCAGCGAGCCCCGGAGGACGCACGCGTGAGCATCGAGTGCAACCAAGATCGCCACAACCGCGCCGTCCATGACGTCGCCGCCGCGGGGCGCCACCTCCACGGCACCCTCGTCAACGGCCCGGTCACCTACGGCACGACGGCCGCGTTCACTCGCAGCATCCGTCGCGTCGTCTGGCCGGTCAAGTTCCGGCCGGATCTCCCTCCGCGCTACGACGGCAAGAACAACCCCCTGGAGTTCCTGCAGCTCTACACTCTGGCCATCCAGGCCGCCGGGGGCGACGACAAGGTGCTCTGCTAGGAGGACCTCTGCTGGGAATTGGCTTCCCGTGGCTCACCAACCTCCCCGCCGAGTCTATCAATACCTGGGAGGACCTCTGCTGGTGCTTCGTCGCCAACTTCAAGGGCACGTACGAGCGCGGCCTCACGTACAACGATCTCCGCGCCGTGCGCCAGAAGCCTGGCGAGACCCTCCGCAAGTATATCCAGCACTTCAGCCAAGTGCACAACAAGATCCCCAATGCCACCGATGCGCAGGTCATTTCGGCCTTCCAGGCTGGAGTCACGGATGTGCGGATGCTCGAGAAGTTTGGCATCCACGACAACATCACCACCGTCGTCAAGCTTTTCGACTTGGCGGACAAGTGCGCCAAGGCTGAGGAGGGCCGCTTGTTCGTCAAGAACGAGCCAGGGGACCCCGCCGAGGGGTCCAAGAAGAAGAAGAAATCCACCGAGAAGCGCAAGGCCACTGCGGTCCTTGCAGTGGAGCCAGACGCCAAGCGGCAAAGGCATGCGAGGACCTGAAGAAGTATCTGGCGAGCCCACCCATCATGGTTGCCCCACGCCCTCGCCAAGCAGAGCCGGTCCTTGCCAAGCAAAGCTCCGCCTCACCAAGCCCAAAACTCCAGGGCAAGGAAGCAGCCTCTTCAAGCCTCCAGCCCCATGCCGAGCCTCGAGTGGAGCCAACCGCTGCCACTTCAACAACCACCCTCGTCAAGCCATTCGCGGTCTGGGGGCTGGACTTTCTGGGACCTTTCCCGCGAGCGCTCGGGGGCTACCCTCGGCGCTCCCCTCGGTACTCAAGGGCCTCAAGCCGAGAAGCTTCAAGCACCTCAAGGCCAGCGGCAAGCACTGGATCGATGAGCACCCCTCGGGGGCTGAGCCCCTCGCGGGAGCCATCGCGCCACCCCTCGCCGGGGCCCCGTCTTTCGTGAGGTTAACCACCTCACGAGGCTCGGGGGCTCGCGCCGCCTACGTCTAGGCTCCGGCCTTCGTGAGGCTGATCCCCTCGCGAGGCCCCGGTCCTCGCTGGAGACCCCCCGTGCAGCCACGGTAAAAACATCAAGGCTTCCTCCCCGTGACAGCCACCCCGTGCAGCCACGGTAAAAACGTCGTGACCAAGGTCACATCCTCCACGAGGAAAAGCTTCGGGCTCCCCTCTCTACTATACATTGCCGCGGGCCGTTCGAGAAGACTCCCAAGCCACCGCGCCTCGGCAAGGTGACTTCTTCAAGCACCATGCCTTGGCGAGGTGGATCCCCATGCCCAGCCATGGTGGACCGCAGGCTCTACAAGCCACCCCCGCATAGGGGCCTCCTCTGAGCTCTCTCTACATGCATCGCCTCGGGCACACCCCCTCGAGAGTCTCAGCCACAGCATGTGGAACCCCATGCCTGACATGGCGGATTTTGTATTTCTGGCTATGCTAGTGTAATGAACCTCTGTTTCAGGTCAATTTGAACCTTTGCGCATCGTGCCAGCAAATGTTGTTGCTTCAGTAAGCTCTTATGATTTTGCTTTTCATTCTCGCTCGTATGATCCCTCCTGTGTATCTCACGAGCGGGGGCTAGCATGGTGCCCTGCCACAGGAACATCCCGGCAGCACCTCAAACCCAAGGGATCCGAGCTCTGAACTCACGGGTCAGCTCTCATGCATGTCAACTCCCAAGGAGCTCTGAACCCATGGGCCGGCTCCCGCGCACGTCAACTCACCAAGGACCCTGGTGCCTGTTCTCCTCGCGAGACACACATGAAGGAACCTACGAGCACGCATAATTTATCTAGCCATATATTGCTTGTGGGTATGCCTATCTGTCCAAGCGCAGGAAAGCAGGCTCTCCAAGCCTCAGGCAACCTCAAGGCGAAAACACCTCGTCAGGGAACCAACACCCTCTCCAAGGCGAAAACACCTCATCAAGGAACCAACACCCTCTCCAAGGCAAAGCGCCTCGTGAAGCTAAGTCCAGACACTTGTTTGAAATCCCTTTTGCTGGTTTCATCCCTCGAGCCTCTTTTCTCTCTCCTACGCCTCATGGGCTGCTTGCACGTTAAAGGGGAGCCCCAAGCATCACGACTTGGGAGCTCTTACCTCTTGAGGCCTCACGCACCCCCCGGCCTTGTGGAGCCCTGACTCTCGCATACCGAAGCAGTGGTGGTGTAGCGCTAAGAGAGGGTCCTAAGATGTAGAGCGAAAAAGACATGAAAGGGAAGACAAAAGCCTCACGAGGGATATTCACCAAGCAAACTAAGATTAAAGCAAGTCTTTACAAAGCTATTACAAATGAAAGGCTAAGATAATCCGTGCCCCTGCACGTCCAGATACAAGTGGGAGCTCAGGCCGTCGCACCCCCCAAGGTGCCAGCTCTGTCCACGGCAGCCTCTGCCTCCTCCTCCTGGGCATCCTCCTTGTCGTCGCCTTCGTCCTCATCGACCACGACTTGGTCGAATTTCTTGGCGTACGCCTCGGCGGCTTCCCGCGCCTTGTTGCTGACGTTGACCGGCGCCGTCATGGCCTAGAAGTCAAGCGAGGGCTGGAGCCTCGCGAGGTTGCTGAATATGCGGCTGGTAGCGATGATGAGGAGATTGCGGCTCTCCTCCACGACGCGCTCGTCGAAGCCCTTCGCGGTCTCTTCAAGCTGTCCGAGGAATTGCTCGAAGAAGAACGAGTACGCGGCCTCGTCGTCGCTCCCTGCGGAAAAGGGGGGAACCTCGATCCTCAGGTCGTCCCCAACGGCGCGCGCACGGGCCACCAAGCCTTGGAGCATGAGCTGGCGTTGGCGCGTCATGGTCCGCCCATGCTCCGCGTTGCTCCGTGCCTCCTCCACAAGGTTCACGACCGGCCCCACCTGCTGGTGGAGCTCGCTCAAGTCCTTCTCCAAGGCGGCGGCTCTCCCTTCCGCGCGAGCCTGGGCCTCCTTGGCGCTCTGGAGGCGGGAGGCCATCTCTTTCTCCTGCTTCTCGAGCCCCTCGATCTGGTGCTGGAGCTCGTTGCGTTTCTTCGTGAAGCGCTCCTCTTGCTTCTTGCCTTCGCGTCGTAATCGTTGGCGAGATTTTGGCGGATGAGGTTGACCCTGGTGTCAACCTCATCCTGGATTCTTTTCTGCTTCATCGCGAAGTCGGCGTTGGCCTTCTCGTGGCGCTCCGCGTAGCTAGCCTCGTTCTTGGCCACCAGGCCCTCGCGGTCCTGCAGCTGCCCCTCGCGGGTGGCCTGGTCCTCCTCGAGCAGCTGGACCTGCTCCTCGCGCTGGCGCAGCTCCTTCTCGCGGAGGGAGAGCTCTCCCTCGCATCGCGTCAGCTCTGCCTCGCGCGGCGCCAGCTGCCCCTCGCGAGCATCCAGCAGCTCGCGGAGCTCCTTCAGGCTGGCCTCTACAACCTTGGAGTCCGCAATAAATTTCTGCTCTGCGGCCGCTATCTCCTGTTGCTTGGAGGCAGTCTCCGCCTCGAGCGCCTCCCGGGCGGCGTCCAGCTGGTCCATGACCTCCGCCGCCTCCCGCTTGATGCTGTCGCGGGTCTCCTTGGCAAAGCGGATCGCCTCCTCGCGCACCGCCTGGGCCGCCGCGTCCAGCCGGCGGCACATCTCCACCCTCTCGTGGAGAAGGTCCCATGCTTCGCCAAGCCTTGCTCGCTCCTCCTCCCTGGCGGGCTCTTCCTCGGCGAACTACGCCTCTAGCTCATCGAGCAATTGCCGCGCTTGATTGAAGACGACGCTGCGGCGGGCCGCGCGAGGGCGCGGCTCCCGCAGCGCCAAGGTCCCCTCGTCGCCGTGGGGTGCAGAGGCCTCGACGCTCGTCGAGGCACCCGGGGCGCCCTGCCTCGGGCCCACGGCCGCTTCTGGCGCGGCCTGGGGGCTCGTGCGGGCGCCTCCCTCGCTGCCCGCGTCAGGAGCCCTCCGGGGGCTGGGCGTCCTCTCGCCCCCAGCTCCGGCGTCTGTGGGCTCCGGAGGCGCCTCCGCCTCTTGCTCTTCAGGGGCGCTTCCCGCCCCTTCCGTGGTGGCCGTGTCCGCCACGGCCTCGGGCGCGTCAGCCCTTCTTGTGGGAGCCTCCTCCTCCTCCGGAGGCGGCTCCATGATGATCTCTTCATCCACCCTCTCCTCCTCCGTCGTCTCCTGCTGTACGGGAGGAGTGGCAGCTCGAGTTGGCGACGGCGCCACCTCTTCGTTCACCTCCTCTGTGCGGTGCTCACCCGCGGGAGGAGTAGCAGCCCGAGTTGGCGACGGCGCCACCTCTTCGATCACCTCCTTAGCGCGGTGCTCGACCGCGGGAGGAGTGGCGGCCCGAGCTGGCGACGGCATCGCCTCTTCAACCACCTCCTCCGCGTGGTGCTCACCCGCGGGAGGAACAGCCACCTGCTGCGGCTCGTCGGCCACAGGCATCTCCTCGGCGACGCTGGCGGTCTCCCCAAGCTTGCGGAGCCGCCGCCTCTTCGGCGCCGCAGTTGTGCTGAAAGAAAGACAAACAGAGATCCTTCAGGAGGGTTTTCGAAAGCAAGATGCTAAATGAAAAGAAAGGACCAAAGCTTACTCGTCGGCCATCCTCCACACCCTCTTCTTCGCCTTTGGTGGCTGGAGGTTGCTCGCTCTAGCCTCCTTGTGAGGCGCTCCTGCCTCCTCGCGAGGAGCACCCCTCGCGGCGGTGGCTTTCGGGTCGTGGATGGACTTGGTGCGGGGCTCGCAGCGTCCCCCGTGCCGCTGCTTCTCTCCTCCTCCGTGGCGTGTCGGGAGCGAACCACGCGGAAGGCACCTTCGTCATCGCTGGAGGAGATCACATGGAGGTCCTCGCCAGCCGGTGCGCTCCTTGAGGAGCCCGCATCACCTCCCGAGGGGTCGGCGCCTCTCGAGGCCTCGTCCTCGCCAGAGTCCTCTCCCTCGTCCGGCTCCGGCGACTCGTCCATGTGCTCCGGCTCCGCCGCCCACGGGTTGGTGCGGGGCCCGCGGTGCCCTGCGGGCACGATGCCCCATTCGTCGAACACAGGCAGGCGCCTGCGGTGCTCCTCCACGCTTTCTTCAACAAAGCTGAAGAGCGTCCGGGCCTCGTCGCTGGTGGGGGCTGGGATGTCCCTCGTGGCGAAGAGGATCCCCATGATCGGGTGCAGCACCTCCCGCTTGAAGTTGTCCGCGCACAAGCGCATCCCGTCCTCCTTGCCCGTGTACCGCCACACCGGCTCCGAATGCTACTGGAGGGGGGCGATGCGGCGCCTCGTGAAGTCCTTCGCCACCATCTGGCCGGTGAGCCCGTCGACGCGAAGCCTCCGTATGCACTCGTACACCTCATCAAGCTTCGGGCCCTCGAAGTCTGCGCTCGCCCAGCGCGCCCACTTCCTCGGCGGCGCCACGGGCACCTCCAGGAGAGGGTTGGTCCCCTTGGTGTCGACGAAAAACCACCGCTTGCGGAAGTCCTCCACCTTCTTCGTCACCTTGGTGATGGCGTTCTCACCGCACCATGCGATGGGAATGTAGTTCTCGCTTCTGGCGGTGGAGATGCGGAAGGAGACGCATCCGAGCCGCTCGTTCGACGCGGTGTTCCGGAGGGAGTAGAAGCTGCGGAAAAGTGCCACCGAGGGATGGATGCCAATGTAGGCCTCGCAGAGATAGGCGAAGATGGAGAGAATAAGGATGGAGTTGGGGTGAAGATGAAGAAGCTGGATCTGGTACGCCTCCAGAATCGCCAAGAGAAAATCGAAGAAGGGAGGAACAAGGCCGGCGTAGAGAGTATGGAGAAAGATGGGGTACTACCCCTCGGGAAGCCTGCTACTGGTCGGCCTCATCTCGGTGGCGCCGTGCTCGTTGGTGCTCGCGGCCGCCAGGTAGCGCACCCTTGCAATCGCCGTCGCGTGAATGCGGGACTCCGGTAGCGCCCCCTCAAGTGCAGCACCCCGCGCCGCTGCCGCAGACTTGCCGGCCTGCATCGTGGCCTTTCCCTTCGCCAGATCGGTTGCCTTCTTGGGCGCCATCGCTGCGGTGGAGATGAGGATCTTGGAGGCGGAGTGCTCTGGGAAGAAGAAGATGTTTTGGGGGAAGTGTGCGGAGGAGTTATGGAAGAAGTGACGGGCGCTGTCTGCGCGCGCAGGCTTTATTGGCCAAAAACCAAGGACGTGGCGGGCCCCACCGGGTCGCCCGTTGAAGACGAGGAGATCGTGGCCGCGGGCGCAACCGCTGCGCCCCACGTGTCGCGGCCCAGGCAGGCACCGTTGGGCCCTCGACGCTTCGCCTCCATCCATGGGCTTCGGCGTGCCCATCGCGGGCCCGGGGGCTACTGTCGGCACAGTGGAAACCAGGGTACCACGGGCCGGCCTGCCAGGGCCCACAAGATTCTTCAGAAGATTTCGCTAAGGACCAGGCTCTGCTAGCCTGGCGAGCCTCGCGAGGGTTTTTTCCCTCGCGAGGGACCTCTCCTCCTCGCCAAGGGTCTTTCCCTCGGCGAGGGACCTCTCCTCGAGAGGGCATCTCGGATGACACCTGCAAATTCTGCTAAGGACCAAGCCGAAAGGCTTGGCGAGGCCTTTTGCCTCGCAAGGCTTCCTTCCTCTTGAAGCCAGCTCTGTCTCCGCGGCAGAGCGCACATGGGCTCTACACCCTCCGCAGAGTGATGACCGCGCCAGTGCGCGGTGACGGCAGCGCCACAGTTGCCATTCTTGTGTATAAAGGAGTCAACAAAGCTGCACCAAGCAAAGGAGCCCCAAGAATTGCCACTTTGGTGATAAGGGAACCGTCTGCAGCTACCCTCCAAGGACGACGTCACCGTGGGACACATCCCGCCTCAGCAGCGCCAGCCCACCATCCTGTTTGGACGGTGGCTTTTCCAGCTTTGGTGACGCTACCCCCTGCCGTGGACCGCGTCCATGGACTTTACCTTTATGGTGGACTCTACCTTTATTGTGCACCGCACCTCCTCCTTCGTCGCCATGTGGTAGCCCTTCCCGCCAAGACATTTGGGGGGAAGAGGCCCGAGACACCTATAAAAGGAGGAGGGGCACGTTCGGGCAAAGGGTTCCGGTTCAACCTTTGGTTCTTCTCCGATTCTAGGGCTAGCCATTGTAGCCACCTTGAGCTCGCCAAGCTCGCCCTGTACTAAAACCTCTCCAAGCAAGTGCAATACAACTCGAAGCAGGACGTAGGGGTTTTACCTCACCTAGAGGGCCCTGAACCTGGGTAATACCGTGCGTTCCTCTCTGCAGTGCTTCCCCGCGACGATCCAGGCGAGCACCGTCGCCGAGGCATGTTGAGGGTTGTTTGATTCCGTGTTCAGCCCCTTACTCGATCCTTCGTGAGACACACCCAGTTCCTGGGACGGTTCGCCGACACACACACTGGACCCCTATGGAGAACAGAACAGGCCGTGGAACATAGCACAGCTACATCCATATTACAGCTAAGTCATGTAAGCCACATAGCGAGCTTGGCCCAGAGAGAGCCTCGCAGCATGTAGGCAGCAGTGTAGCAAGTTAGAAATGCCCAGAGAGAGCTATGCAACATTATAACACGCTTATTATGATCAAAGGAATAAAGCCGACTTCTCTACAGTAAGAGTTTTGTCGAGACATACAGTATATGCGTCTTTATTTTACATTAACTTTTATCATAGGTCCTTGGGGGTTTGTCTTTCAGAAAAATTCAAGTTTTAGACTCTTGGACCTGCCAAGAAGCCAAACTTGTTCTTGATTTTTATTGGTAAGTTAGATGCAACTCGCACAATATGGCTAGACTAAAGGCATGACTTGTTTCGAACTCCTATGAGGCCTAAGAAGGACTTAGGAGGTTTCGAGCTTGTCAGAGCAAACTATTAGCAAAGTCATGCGATGCCTACTTATCAAAAATAAAATCAAAAGGGTAGTGAAACCGAAAACAACTTGCATAAAAAGGCAAAAGCATGTACTACAACCAGTCAAGTTTTCTAGGTGTACAGCACCAAAAGAATAAAAGTTTTACAGCCACCGCATAAGTTATTATTACATCTAATAATCATCCAAAGGATGACTTTCCTCAGCAGATGCATCCTCTGGGCAGAGGAAGTTGGGTCTTCAGGCTGAGTAGAAGAGTCCTTGCCAGCAGCACCTTAGGCACCCATAGTAGAGGACCCGGGAGCAGACGAGTCCTTGGTCTGGGCAGCACCCATAGCGCGGACTCGGGGGCAGTGGCACCTGTAGAAGCAGGCGCAACTTGAGCAGTTTCCAGCGGCACCCTCAGAAGCAGGCGCATCTTGAGAAGATTGACAACCGGATGTTCTTCTTCCACCTGCTGCTGGGAGTCAGCAGCATCATCTGCGCGAGCTCGAGCAGGAGCCAGAGCTGCGGGAGTTGACAACGTTGGACCAGTTGAGCTTGAGCCACCAACACCTCTCTGTGAGGGACGCCCAAAGTCCACAGCCTTGGGCACCACAATGGGGGACTTCTCGTTCTTCTCATTATAATGAGGAAGAAAAATCTCTGGGTCCATCTTCTCAACAATTTTGCAAGCGAAAGGCCGAAGAGAACTCTCCAGAGCGAAGAACTCACCATCAGAGTAGGGGGAGCTGTCTTCATGGTGTTCTGGCTTTCCCAGGGTAAGCATGTCTGGTTGCACAGTCTTGGGGTAGTAGGAACAAGCCAGCCCAAGAAGCCTACACGCACCACAGCGGAAGGACGACTGCTTCCATGCCTTGCGGTACCCAGGAGCTCGAGATAACTCGTTCACCAACTGGTCCGACTCCTTGGGACACTTGCCTTTGGGATGAGGATATTTAACGATAGCACGGGCACCCTCCTGCAGGCCGTGGTAGTGATCGAGCAAGTGGTTCATCTGCCTACCCACTGAATCTTTCAGCTTCTCAGATTGAGGCCCTACAAGATGATCAACTAACAATTAAGAGGATTTCAAGTTCATATGTCTCGGAAATAGACAATCTCAGTGCAACTTACCAAAGATCCGGCCCGTCACGAACTGCATGCCAACTCTGCAGTTGTTCAAGGCAGCTCCCATATTCTCAATCTGCATTGACAGAGAGGCTTTAAGCTCAGCAGTTTCTTTTTTGGCCGAGTCCTGCTCGGTGCAAACTTTCTTTAGATCCTCCTCAAGTTGGAGGGCATGCTGCTTCTCTGCAGAGGCAGCTCTGGCATTGGCAGCTACCTGGTCCTCAAGCTTCTTCATGCCCCTCTTCATGCGAGCGACAACGTTCTACAAGTTCAAGTGTCACAGTCAGGGTTCAGTTTTAAAAGTAGCTCCAAGTCGTCATAATCATAACTTGGCGCTTGGGGGCTACAGTAGTTCAAAGTTTATAACATGAAGACAAGAATAGCATAAATTCCCAATATGTTGTAGGCAACAAGTCGGCACTTGGGGGCTATAGGGTTTAATGTTTTTAGTACTAAAGCAAGATAGTATTTAGCTCCGAGTCGCTGCAGGCTAGCAACCCGGGGCTTGGGGGCTACTCAAGGTTCAGTTTTTCAAGTGTTCAGAAGCGGACAGTCCAATTTTAAAGCTCCGAGTCGTCGCAGGCTAAACGACTCGGCGCCTAGGGGCTATAGTATGATGTTCAAAGTTCAAGTCATAAGCAGTGTGAAGTTCAAGTTTCAAGCTACCTACAGTGAAGCACCTATTATGGCCACAAGTTACCACAAGCCGGTGCTTGGGAGCTACTGATATACGGGAAGACACAATCATGAAAAGGAAAGGAAGCAACTTACATTGTGGGTCATCTTGAGGGCTCCCAGGCTGCTCACTTCCTCACTGACCAGCCTAGCGGATTCCTCGTTCAGCTTGTAGGCCTCCTCCCAGGCATCCACAAAGGACTTGTCGTCCCCAATCCGAAGACTGCTGTAGTCAATCTGGAGTGGAGAGGACTTCGCCAGAGGTTCTTGGGAAGGTCTTGATGAAGGAGTAGGAAGAGAACTTCTGTAGATGTATGTTGAAGGGGACCTCGGCGGAAGATTGGCAACCGAAGTTTCTTCAGCACGAGTCTCCAGAAAGGACTCGGGGGCAGTGGCACCTGCATAAGCAGGCGCAGCTTGAGCAGTTTCAGTGCTTGTGGAAGTTGGAGGGGCGGTCGGGGTTCCTGCAGCGTGAGTTGAAGTGGTTGCGGCCGGTTCCCCAGACTTGGACACCTTCTCAGAAGCACGAGCCCTATTAAAGAAGTAGTAAAAATGGAAGTTAGAGTTAGAAAAGAATTAGCATGATGAAAGATAGAGGTAATCAGAGAAAAGAACTTACCCAGCATTTGTCTCGATGTCCCGAGGGACGTCGGAGTCAAAAGAAAGGACAAGGACGGAGTTCGACGAGTGAGAGGGGGAGGCAGGAGAAGTCGGAGGGGACTTGCGCTTGACTGGACTCTTCAGTACAAGCGGGGAGTCAACTGGGCCATGACTTTGCAGCTTCCTCTTCCTGGCCTCCTCCAAGCGCTGCGTTGGCTCACAAGCCTTCAGTACAAGAGAATCGTGATAACGACACCTTTGGGACAACTTCTCGACTCCTCTTCTTGGAGTTCTTTGGAGGAGAGGGAGATGGATTTTTGCCGCCGGTGGACCCTCCAGATGAGGAGGTAGCAGCAGAAGGGTCAGAAAGAGATGGACCCTGAAGCCTCATTAGTGGGCTCCTAAACTTCTTCGTCTTCATCTTCGCCTTCATTGCCAGCAGCTCCGGCGACTTGGTCATTGGTGGCGAGGTCCTTATCCTCGTCCTCCCCTTCAGTATCAGGAGAGGATTTCCACCAGTCGGCGTTTGGCTGAAGAAGTTAAAAGCAGAAGGGATCGGAGTGTCAAGATAAGTCAATAAACAAGTTAGAACGAGAATAAAGCAGTTATGTAAAGATAGATTGCAGGAGTTACCTCTGGAGGAGGATTGGAGGTGCAAAAAGGCCGGAGTCCGAATGACTCTTGACTTATGACTGGTTTGCCAGTCAACTTCTTCAGTAGGCGGCCGACTTCAACGTCGTCGGCCGACTTCTTGGACATCTGGAGGTTGTCATCAACCTTACCGTTGTACTCAAAGATCAACCGAGTTCTTGGGCTGTGTGGTTGAATTTTCCAGGACGTCCAACACCTCAAGAGGTCGAAGCCTTGGAGTCCGTGGGCCACAAGAGCTTGCAGCCGAGCTTGAAGAGCTTCAACTCGGGGGCGAGCTTCATCCGAGCAGTTCGTCCTCATAACAGGGGTTGCCCCTTCAGGCGAGTTGGAGAAAAAGCAGGGAGCCGAGTCCCGTGCTCAGGAGAAGTGTCTATGCAGTAGAAGAATATTTTTTGCCAGTCCTTGACATGGCTGGACAGTTGAAGTTTTGGAAAATCAGAGCCTTGGCGCCGTTGTAAGGCGACGACCCCGCATTGAAGCAAGGAGCCGCCCTGGTACTCGGGCTGAGGGTTGCAGTAAAAGAGCTCAAGCCAGAGATCTAGGTTTGGCTTGATTTGAAGATAGTCCTCACAGAGGACAACAAAATTGGAAAGGTTCAAGATGGAATGGGGGGCAAGGTCATGGATGCGCAAGTTATAGAACTCGAGAACCCTACGGAAGAAAGGGTTACCCTGGGGAGTGAAGCCACAGAAGAGGTGCTTGCCGAAGAGGACGATCTCCCCGTCGGCCGGAGAGGGCTTAGCTTCATTACCGGCGGCGCGCCACTTGATGTCGGGAGAGCTGAGCCCGGCCTTCTCGTAATCTTACAAGGTGGCATGGGTCAGAATGGATCTGTCCCAGTTAGTAGAGATGGTGCGGCGCTTGAAAGGAGCAGCCGCGATAGTGGCGGCAATGGCGACGGAGACGGTGGAGTCGAGGGCCTTATCGGCGGAAGCGGCGGCCTTGCCCGCGGTGACAATAGCCTTGGACTTCTTTGGAGCCATGGCGGTGAGTGCGTGTGCGTGGGAGCATGCGCCCGACAGAGCAGGAGTAAAAGCTAGAGGAAGAAGACGAAGCGTGAAAGGTAGGAGACAAATGAGATCTGGTCACCTGCTTTGGCATTATAAGGGGATAAGGAAACCCTAGAGAATAACGGCGTGGATGTCGTGATAGGTGCGCGTGGGTATCACCGGTCAAAGATACGCAGAATATGAGGCGACGATCAACAAATGGCACGTGTGGAAAAGAAAATAATAAAATTGTCATAAAGGCCGACTTGTTTCAAGGACGGGTCCTTAGATTTACAAAGTAAAGAGCTTCTCCGTCTTCGATCTTTTCACCGTCTTTGATCTTTTCACCGTCTTGGGCTAATCAATGAAAATACATGTAAACATTTCACTCAAAGGAAGTGATTATCCCACAAAGTGTGTTGTCATTATCACCAAAACCAAGAGATGTTCTTTCATCCCCTACTCAAGAGGATTCCGCTTCCGCCGCAAAGGATTTGGCTTCAGCCAAATCCGATGAGGATAAAGTGGGGGAAGGTTCTAATAAAGACTCCTCGCCCAAAGGGCTAATGGGAAGGAAGGGTATAATGAGGTTTCTCATTGGTACTCTCCCGACCCACCGATCCCTCATCCTCATATAAACAATAGGGGTGCTCCATGTAGGCTTAATCCATCTAATTTTATTAATTGGCAATTTTTTGTGAGATCTCATGTCAACAGTGCCTCGATCGAGCTTTGAAGAATCATTGAGGTCGGGTTCAAGGCCGTGAACCCGAGCAACATTACAAGAAGAAAAGTGGTTGATAGTCAACTCAATGCATTTGATCTTCACATGATACAACTTGCCGTGGGGGAAAAGGACTTGCCCCACATTCGACACTTCACCACCGCCAAGGAAGCTTGGGATGCCCTATCCGACTTGTTTGTTGGAAATGAAAGCATGAAGAGAAATAGATATGATGCTTTGAGCAACCAAGCCGAGGGCTTCTTCATGTTGGAAGGTGAAGACCATGAGGACATGTACCGAAGGCTCAAGTCTATTGCCACCACATTTAGAGACCTTGGTGCTTCTTATGTGGATGATACTTGGATCAAGAGAAAGTATGTGAGTGCTCTCATGCCTTTTGAGCCCACCGACTTGAAGAGTATCCAAGGAAGACACAACTTGTAGCGGACCTGCACTTAAAAGTAGGCAGGATCCCTGTGTATAGTGCAAATCCCTGGATCGAATCGTTTGCACACACAGTTTACGATGAATACTGATACGTCCATTTTGCATCACTATTTTACATCATAATTTATCTTTATTCATTGATATATTTCATATTATGATGCAATACTTATGTTATTTTATCTCATTTTGCATGTTTGGCAATTATTGGGGATGCATCTGCCGGAGCCGGAAATCAGCTGGAAAAGTACCTGTCAAGATACCTAATGTCGGAAGCTCAGAAAATTCCAGAAAAATTATGAAGTCAATATTTTAAAGGATAAGTCATGGAGCCGAAAGAGGGCACGGAGTGGAGCTCCAGGGGGCAGGGGCGCCCCCCTGCCGCGGGCCCACCTCTGGCCGCGGGTGGGGCCCGCCCCTGGCCCCTGTGGCTCCCCTCCGGCACCCCTTCGGCGTATTACCTCCTATTGACCTAAAAACTTTGGGGGTATCGACCAATAATTTTTCCGCCGCCTCCACGAGGCGGAAACCAGACAGAGAGAAGAAGAGCTCCGGCAGGGAGAAATCTGCCGGGATTCCCCTCCCGAAGAGGGGGGATCGATGTCATCATCATCACCATCACGCCGGGCATCATAGGGATCATCATCAACATCATCTCCACCATCAGCACCATCATCACCACCACCATCCCATCAAATCTCGCTGTAACAATTGTCGTTGTGTTGCTATTAGTTCATCGGAATCATATCTCGGGCGTTGATTACCACTTGTAGTTGATGTTTGAGAGATTTATTGGTGAATTATCATTACAATCAGATTGTTGCCCATATTCATACCACCTCTGATCATGATCTATATGATGTCTTGTGAGTAGTTCGTGTGGTTCTTGAGGACATGGGGAAAGCCTAGTTGCTAGTAATTGCATAATGTTGAGTAATATTTAATGGTTTGATTTATGTTGTGGTGTTATTCCTCTAGTGGTATCGTGTGAACGTCGACTACATGATACTTCACCTTTCAAAGGGCCTAGGGGAATGCATAGTGTATTTAGTTTGCTTATGGTAATAATCTATATGCATATTTGGCTGGTGGAGTTGAAGGCTATTTTTGCATAAAGCCGACTTTATCCTATCTTTTCCAACACTTTTCTTTCAACTAAACATGAGATTATTCCATGGAACATATCCAGGAATATTTCCAACACACATGTTCAAAGTATCAATTTTTACTTAGGAAAATTAGAATGATGAGATCTCTTGTTGACGTCCTTGCTCCGATACACAAAAATGTCCGTAACCGGGGACACGGCTAAGTACTTAGTTTGACACTCTCGAGAGGTTGTGCACGTTCACCACTTGACTCAATCAGCCCATTCTGTCCTTCACCCTTCTTGAAGTGAAAAGGAAAGGAGAAGATTGAGACGAGACCTTTCAGAAGCATTTCCCCGACCACTGCTGTCTTGACCCGTTTGATGAATGTAAAATGCATACATGAACTTTGCATTATAATACTCATATTTCAATCATATTTGCATCATATAAGGGTTATATCATTGTTTTATAATGATTTTGGGAAGATTTCACAGTTTTCCTATTTTTCTGGAATTAACCCTGCACTGGCAGAAAACCCTATTTTCTATATTTTGATATTTCAGGGACCCAAACGACGTCCAATTGACCTGAAAATTTACGAGGATCATTTTTTGGAAGGAAGAAAGCGTAGGAGCGAAGGAGGCGAAAAAGTGGAGGCCCGAAGGCCGAAAGAGGGTGGCCCACGCGGCCAGATTCCTTGGCCGCGTGGGACCACTCATCTGGGCCCTCGTGGCTCCGTTGCCGTCGATCTTTCTTCTAGAAGCTTCGTCTTGACCTAAAAACGACTATAAAAATAGTCTCCCAACGCCTTTCGGAGGGGAGGCCGCCGAAAACACAGAAACACCGAAACAGAGATCTGGAGCTGCAGATTGGAGGGGGAAAACTCCGGCAGAGCGCTGCCGGCGTGGTCTCCATCTCCCCCAACGACATCTCCACCGTCTCCATGATGAAGAGGGAGTAGTCCACCCCTGGACTATGGGTTTGTGGAAGTAACTTATGTATCTCTCCTCTCTCTTGAGCTTCACTAATTAGCACGGTATGAGATGCCAAACATGATTACGGTCACCTATGTAATTCCTTTGTGGTGGATCTCTTTATGAGTTAATATATGTTTGAGATTGCAATTGTTTTATTTCAGTTATGAAAGTAGATGCATATTATGTACCCCGTTCTTGTCTACTTGTTTTGATCAAGCATGTTTATGAGAGCTTGTGTGGGGGAACGTGTGCATTAGTTGGAGTAATCAGGGGGTGGCTAGTGCGGTGAAAGTGAGAGAAGTTCCGCCATCCACTTGGGTATTTTTACCTTACACTACTAGGAAATTAGCTATAGGTGGAAACTGATTTTGTGGCGCACCAAATAGCCATGCGCCACAGAAATAATTTCTGTGGCGCATTGTTTTGAATGCGCCACAGAAATTTGGAATTCTGTGGCGCACGAAAACCACATGCGTCACAGAAATGTGACTTTCTGTGGCGCACGTCCCGCATGCGCCACAGAAATGCGCATTTCTGTGGCTCATGCGGTCAGATGCGCCACAGAAAGTGACATTTCTGTGGCGCATGTTGTCTGATGCGCCATAGAAATGTGACTTTCTGTGGCGCATATTGTTACATGCGCCACAGATAGCAATTAAAAAAAAAGCAAATTACTAGATCTCAGATCTGGTTTCTCTCTCCTCTACTTCGATCTGGCCAAACCCACGCTCACACGCACCATCCCGCTGCTGCTCTCGCACCACACAGCCCGTTCTCTCTCTCCCTTATCTCCTTCCTCCTCCCCTCGATCTATCTCCACCACACAGCACACACACAAGACTACGCCTCTTCTGGCTCGATCTATCTCCTCTCGCTCCCTCTGCTTTACTTCGTGGTCGACGGCTCCACCGGCCTGAGCGTAGACGCCGCGGCAGCATCCACATCCACCGGCAAGGTGGAGCCGACCGGTCGTGCCTCTTCTGAGTACGCGACGGCGTCGTGGCTCTCGCTGGCCACGTTCACCTGGATCAACCCGCTCATCGCCAAGGGCTCCAGAGCGGCACTCGGCGCCCAGGACGTCCCGCCGGTGGAGCTCGCCGACACCGCCGAGGCGGCGTACATGCTGTTCGTGTCCAACTGGCCCGCGCCGGTGGCATCGCCGGGGTCCAAGGCCGGGCACCCCGTGGCCACCGCGCTGCTGCGCTCCTTCTGGCCCCAGTTCTTGCTCACTGCCGCGCTCGGCGTCGCGCACCTCTCGGTCATGTACATCGGCCCGTCGCTCGTGGACAGGTTCATCCAGTTCGTCCGCCGCGGTAGGGACATGGCAGAAGGGCTGCAGCTTGTCGCCGTCCTCCTTGCCGGCAAGGCCGCAGAGACCCTCGCGTCGCACCACTACGAGTTCCAGGGGCAGAGACCCTCGCGTCGCGTCTGCTCGCGGCGGTGTACCGCAAGACGCTGTGGCTGTCCACGGGCGCATGGCGCTGGGACCATCGTGAACTACATGGAGGTGGATGCCGAGGAGGTGTCCAACGTCACGCACGAGGACCTCGACCTTCCCCTTTTTTTAAACCTAAAAAAGGCTATTTGTGGCGCATGGCTGGGAGTGCGCCACAAAAAAGTGGTTGTTCTGTGGCGCACATGTGGCGTGCGCCACAGAATTATATTTTTGTGTCGACGATTCTGTGGCGCACCCACCATGCGCCACAGAATTCTAAATAGGTGCGCCACTAAAGAGGGTTTTCCTACTAGTGTTACTTTGTTGCCTCACTAGGGATAAAGAAAAATACCATGCTACCGGAGGTGTGGGTGTGACCATTGCCACTTCTTCATGACTAGATCTAGCATGTTCTTATTTTAACTTCATGTCATAAGACTTAAAACTATACTCTGATTTATCTTAATTACTGAGGTGCTAAGATTTAATTCACATCTTGGTGGAGTATAAGAGAGATTAATAAATAAAAGATCTCTATGTTAGGATGTGATGCCCATATAATTAGTAACTTGTCATGAAACCTTTTTGTTGCAATCTCATATGTCAATTCTAGTGTTCCATTGTCTACCACTTTATTAAAGAGAGAGTGCATTTGTGAAACCATGAACCCCGGTCCATTTTTAATCATAAGAAACACCTTTCCAACAACTTGTAAGCATTTTCCATTTTCTGCCATTTAAAAATCCGAAAATATAAAAATACTTTTATATCTTGCATTCACAATACAAAACCCAAAAATATCATCCATCATTGTTTCCACCATCCTTGCACATTTATTTATCATCATTGCATATTTATTTCTTGTTTGCATTTGTTATATTTTCATATCATTCTCACACCTTGTGCTTGACAACCACTTGGTGAGGTTGAGGGCACAAAACAATTTACTTTGTTTTGCAGGTTTTCAAGAGAAGGATAAGAAGATAAATCTTTCACTACTGATTCCCCGAGAGTTCGATATTAAACCCTCGAGTCACCCCTCGTGGGGAAACCGTCTTTCCTATACTACACACTCTGCGCTTGGAGTCTCAACCTAAGCTAAGTTCAAGGCCATCACCGTTCCACCTACTTCCACTACATCTGCTTGTCAAGCCGGGCCGGTTCCACGCAACTAACTTAGTCAAGACAGAGCCCATATGACATGTGGTTGCACGAAAAGTAATCTTAACTTGGAGCAACTTCAATCTCTTTGTCCCTGGGTGGCAATCCACAAGTGCACGTACTCCTAGTTCACTCATCTAAATGAGCCCGAGTCTAACCTAGGTGCACTCACTTAAATGAGCCAGAGCAGCCACTCAACTTTCAACCTCCATCCACAATGCCACATCCACCTTGGTGTTTCATTAACTTAGTAGAATTTCCATTAACTTTTCTTACAAAAAACATAGCATAGCATTTGCCAATTCTAGTAAGTTATTTAATAGGTACTAGACACTTAGGAATATTTTGGAGTAATACTAAACTGGTCTAGCATAGCATAGTAATAAAACCTGACATGCAATTCTACTTAGAAAAAATAAACTACAATGCATATCAAAATACTTAGGAATTTTCATGTGTGAGCATCACTTACCTTGGCAGGGGTTGCAGGTGCAACAATCGCAAACGTTCTCCGGACTCTCTGAATAATCTAACAATTCACACAAGGCAAGAAATAAATACACAAGCAATTTAATCAAATAAAAATACATGATATGCATGACATGTATTTTTACATCACAATTATTAATTCCACTATGTTTTCTATTTTTGAAATCTTGCATGATGTCATAAAACCCAAAAATGCAATTTAGAAATAAATAAACTATTTTTAAATCCCCAAAAAGGGCATACACCACAAATAAATAAAACAATGCTACAAACTATTTTTATAAAAACAGGTAAATGCTCTATTGGGTAGAGAACAACTAAATAAAACTAATCCAATTGGATTTACTCAAAAATCTATTTTTAAACTAAAGTTATGCCAAAATTACTCAAATCAAGCCTCTGATTTTTAAATTATCGAAGTAATACTCAAAAATATTTTATAACACAGGAATAATATTGTAAATAAATCAAGGTTTCTAAAACTATTTTACTTGCAATTTTTAGACTTATAGATTTAAAGTTAACTTAAAATTACTCAAATTACACATTTGAAATTTGAATAATTTAAACTAACTCAAAACAGAAAACTAAAACACCATAAAGATTCTACCGGTTCTAAGGATTCCAAAAAGGTCTTATTTGCTAAATTTGGCTAAATATACAGGAGCTTTACTACAAAACTGCCATTTAAAATCGGGAATCCCTAGAAAATAGGCAGGGCCACGTGGCGGTTTGTGATTGGCTGGGCTCGGCTCAGACCGGCTCGGCTGGACTTGAGCTGTGGCTTGGCTCGGCTCGGCTCGGCTCTATTAGATCTGGGACGTTAGATCCAGATCTGATGGTTCAAAATGAACCGTACTGGTTCAATTTAACTCGATCTAATCGCGGCCGCTAAAAGTGGATCGGACGGCTGTTAGACATTGACCATCACCTGGTGGCGGATCTCGCCGGAATCAAAGAAGACGGTGGTGCGGCGGCTTTGTCACGGACGTGCGTGTCAAACTGGAGGCCTTCGTGCTCCGGCAAGGCGACGACGGAGTGTTGTGTCACGAGGGGAAGTTGGTGGCGCGACAGGGTTGTTGTTCTCGTCCTGGAATGGTGGGGATGAGCGGCTGGAGTTGTGCGGGCACCGACAAGCTCAGGCCGAGCTCGTTTCGCTCGGTCTGATGCGAAAACAAGTCGTCCGACGGGTCAGAGATATCCGCACGGACAAGGGGAAGAAGATAAGACCAGAAGGAGGAGGTGGGGACCTACGGTGACGACGGGTTCTTCACGAACACGCGGTGGCGGAGCTCAACTCCGACGAGCAAATTCGTCGGCCTGGCGGCGCAATCTGAAGGGCAACGAGAGGGGAAAGAGAGATGGGCTCGAGGGCTTTTATAGGGTTCAAAGAGGGTTGGTTAATTCAACGTGGGGATGAAGAAATCAAGCATAGAATCGACGGGTTCGTGGGCGGTTTTCTCGGTAGGAGGTTGAAGGTGAGTGACGTCATTGCTGACGTTAGCAACTTTCCTTTTTTTCTGTTTTCTTTTTCTAACTTTTGATTTAGGCCTCCAAATCATTTCAAATAAATTTATAAAATTTTGTAAAAATCAAAATAATAATTTTGAACACTTTGTAACCTTTTCAATAATATTGCAAAATTGGAAATATTCAAATACGGCATAAAGGCCTACTTGACACCTTTATGTCAATTTCTAAAAATTAGGGTTTTATAAACTCCTTTTTAATTCAAATAAAATACATAAAATAATATGAGTAATATCATTCAAAAATGATAACCCGTTTTCATTAAAAAATAATTTAATACAAATCATTTTATAAAATATAGTTTGATAAATCCTTTAAATACAAATACTCATTTTAATTCCTGGGCTATATTGAACACTTTGCCAAAATGTTTTTAGAGTTTATAAAAAAATCCCAAATAAGTATTTTTATTTCCAAATCTTTAAAGCTTGAAATTAGAATATTGATTAATATTTAAAATAATATACCTTTGAAGATGTCAAAACAATCTTTTAAAATTGGTTTTCTTGATTTGGGAGACTTTCTTTATTAAATAACAATAGTTTTAAAATTTTGTGATTTTTAAAACATTCCAAAGTTTTGGGATGTTACACAACTATCACCTTATGACCTCCAATGAAGTTATGCAAGAGATGGTGGCATTCAAAGTTGCCACCAAGAATGCTCAAGATGCTCGAGCCCGGGCAATGGGAATGCATAAAGGAATTTCACTTGGGGCAAGGTTGTGGAGCAAGAAGAGGATCAAGCTTGTGATGAAGACATAACCAAGTGGGATCCAAAGGAAGTTCAAGATCTTCATAGAGATTACATTGCTCTTGCGGCAAGAACTTTTTGGAATAGCCCATCCAAAGCAAAGGAGCTAGTTTACCAATCAAGTGGTAAGAAGGATGTTGGCTGTAGAGTGAGATCTTGCTACAATTGCCAAAATCAATTTCACTTCGTTGTCGAGTGTCCGTTTGAGAATAGAGAAGACCATGGAGGGAAGCTTGTTCCCAAGGATAAGTCAAAGATCCCTCACAAGAAGCCTTTCTTCAAGAAGAACTCTACCAACAAGAAACCCTCAAGGATTGTGTTGCTAACTCAAGAAGAGTACTCATCCGAAGAAGAAGAAGATACCACAAGTGAGGTGGCTGCCATAGCCATCACATCAGCACCATCTTCTTATCTCTTTGAATCCCCCAATGAGAACGTCACCAACAAATCCCAGAGGTGTCTCATGGCCAAATCCACCGAGGTATCATCTACTCTTTCTCCTATCTCTAAGACTATGAATGAAATGAATGATGCTACTAGTCTTAGGGTAAAGAGGAAATTGTTGCTTTGGATCACTTTATTGTTAACTTGCAAGGTGAAACCAAGAAGCACTTTGAGGCTCTCATGAGCCAATATGGTGAGGCTCAAGCCCTTTTTGAGGATAAAGGAATAATTGAAAGAGAGGACGCTCTTGAAATTGCTTCTTTGAGCATTACTCTTGAAGAAGAACAAGAACTCCGGGTTTCTCTTGAGGAGAAATTCGAATCTATTGAGGAGTCACATGACTCAATTATTGCTAAATTATTAAAGAACATGACCATGCTATTGCTAACCGAGGACCTAGAGAAGCTTTCCAAGGCTCACAAGGCTTTGGAGAGTGAACACTCTACCCTCACCAAGTCTCTTGGACAACTTCAAGCTCAACCATCTAAAAATGATGTGCCTAGTTCATCTACTACTCCTTGTGATCATGCAAATGTTATTGAGGAAAATGCTAGGTTGAAGACTTCTCTTGCCAAGGCCATTTCCCATGGTAAGAAACCTAGTGGGACTCCTCACAACAAGAAGGAGGGCCTTGGTTATGTTGCAAAGGCAAAGAAGAATGAGGGCTTCATGAAGGATGCCCGGACCATACAAGCAAAGAAGAATGAAGGCTTCATGAAGGATGCCCGGACCTTTCAAGTAAAGAAGACCTACATTATGGGTGGTGGTGCCAAAAGGGGCAACACCACTCGTGATGACTTTGCGGGAAAAGCTAACCCTCACTATATTTTATATTTTGATTATTATGGTGATATGTATGCAAAGTATGTTGATCCACGTGATGGTTTAATTGCATGTTCTATTTGGGTTGCTAAGACCCTTGTTACTAACAAAAGAGGACCCATTACAAAATGGGTACCTGAAACAAAGCAATGATTTCTTGTAGGACTATGCTTCCGGAGGGTCAAAATGGGTGCTTGATAGTGGATGCACAAGTCATATGATCGGAAGGAAGAAGATAATGACGGAGTTGAGACCAAATCTAAATCAAGTAACCGTCACTTATGGAGATCGATCAAAATCTGAGGTATTGGGTTTTGGCAAGGTGGTAGTCGCTTGCTAACCCGTGATCACACGGTCGTTGGGAGACCCCAAGAGGAAGGTATGATGCAGTATAGCAGCAGTTTTCCCTTGATTACAAAACCAAGGTTATCAATCCAGTAGGACTTGAGGATGGCTTGCTAGGTGTTAACCTACTCTGGTGCTTGTAGATTAACGCGGACCTGCACACAATCACAATCAAACTACTTTGCCCCAACGAAACTGAGAGGTTGTCAATCTCTCCGGCTTGCTGAACACAAAGGATTAAATGTGCGAGTGTAAAATATGATGCGAGTGAAATATGACCAGCGAGCAAATGATGATGAAAAGCTATGAGAACAGTTGTAACAATGTAGGAAAATAGGACCGGGGTCCACAGTTCATTAGTGGCGTCTCTCCAGAAGATATACATGATGGGTAAACAAATTACAGCATGGCAATTGACAGAATTGTAGGCGCATAACAATGCTAATCATAAAACAATATAGTTCACCGTTTCATCTAATATGAGCATTACGTCAAAATACATAGACCGTTATCCAACTGCATCTATGACTAATAATCCACCCTGGGATCGCTATCCAACATGTCACCCAAAAGTATTAAGTTGCAAGCAACAGATCATTGCAATAAGCAAAGTGCATAATGTAAGCAATGTAAATAACAGAAGGAAATCAACACCGTTGTTTTCTCCCTAGTGGCAACATCACATCTCTAGTCTTGATCGTTTCTGTCAACCCGAGCTCAGACAAAAAGAGGCATGAACCCACTATCTAGCATAAATACTCCCTCATACAACACTAATAATTACTTGGCCAAATCATCCACTAGCATCGGAGAGCATGCAAGATCATAGATAAAACATAGCATAGATGAACAAGAGTAATGATTCTACAATTAATCGGATCCACGCAAACACATCATGTAGCAATTACATATAGACGATCTTGATCATGTTAGGCAACTCACACGATAAGCAATGGAGTACAAGGATGAGAGACAACCATCTAGCTACTGCCATGGACCCGTAGTCCCGTGATGGACTACTCACGCATCACTTCGGAGGCACGCAGGACGACCATGGGAGAGTGAATAGGCGGAAGAGGAGAGAAAGGTGCAGCTCTCTTCCCGCCGCCACCTCTCCATCGCAAGCGAGGAAAGTCTCCCCGACCTGTCGAGTCGTGGATTTATCGCCCAGGGAGAAGACGTGGAAAGGGCTGGGCTACCCTCCCCCAGCGACAACCAAATGGCTAGGTGGGTTGCCCCGGGTCTATTCGGCCCGTGGAATGTCAGCCCAGGAAAAGAGGACGGATCCGCTCGGGATTCCTTGCTGCCAAATGAGGCCTAAATGGGGATAGAGGAAGAGCACCAGCAGGATCCAGATTATTTGGAATACTAACACTACAAGAAAACCTTACTGCAGACCTCCGACCCTCCCTCCCACTCACTGCCAGCCACTACGGTCGCCGACAATGGGGGAGGAGATCGAAGAGAGGGACGATGTAGGGTTTTCGGACTCCATTTGAGTGTGGGAAAGGTGGGAGGGAAAATAGAGTGGGAAATATGGTTTTCGGATTTTCTTGGTTTACTCTGAAACAAAATGTTTTTTTTTTTTTTTTTTTTTTGCTGCACAGATCGGACTTCTTTTAGCAGAATAACACACGAGACTTGTGAGTTTCTTTTCAGGAACGCTCCTTAACGGTCGAATCTGACTTTTCTTTTCTTGGCCCCGACGCCTCCTACCCGCCGCGCCGCCGGCCCCTGCCACCTCCGGCGATCTCCCCCACCTCCGTCGGTGCGTCCCTTCTCTCCCCGACTTCCTCCCCTTCCTCTCTCGTGCACCCTCAGCGAAAACCCTAACTACCGCACCCAATCCCCTCGCGTTTCGCTCCTCCCAATCCCATCCCTTGCATTCGCTCCTCCCCCAACCCCTTCATCCTCCCGCCGTCACCGTCCTTCTCCTCCCCCACCATGGCACCGCCGTCGTCGTCCTCGCCCCTCGGCGACGCAGGCGCCTCTGCTCCCTGGCGGCCACCATCAGCGCCCTCAGCGAGCACGAGCTGCCGCCAAACCCTACTAGAGGGCGACTCCTAGGTGAGCATCCTCCCCCCATCCTCTGCTCCTGCCTTTTCATGGGACTCACCCCTACCGGCCCTGCGTGCTCAGTGGCACCCCGACCACGGTGAGAACTGGGAGGAGGACTGAGGACGTAGACACGGAGATGGAGTGGTGGGGGTACAAGAGGAGACCTCCGGCGACGCACCTACTGCCTCCCCAAACAATCAGGGCATGATGATGAGCTTTTGATTCGTTATTCTTAATTATTTATGCTGGCCGATTTGTTCATCTCTCTGGACTTTCATTTTCGATTTGTTTCTCAGGTAGATCTTGCAGTCAATAGAGGTTGGCCTCTATTTGATGTGTGTCCTGTCCATGCTCTTCCTGCAGATCAAAGTCCTTTAGAGTTATTGCCTTTCTTGCTTTCATCTTTCTTAGATTAGATTTGCTCCTCTGACCTAGAAGGTGGCTAGGTCCAGGTTAACACGACATGTTGTGGCTTTCTAAGAAAACATTTTTCTTGTGTTGCTAGGTTTGTTAGGTGCCGCTGGTGATGCTTATGGGATTTTATTGGTGAGATCATGGAGGATGCCGGCCAGCGGCACGGCTCCTCACCCTCCTAAGCCTCTTCTCTCATGTTCACTGGATTTTTCAATGAGGTACGCACGTTGCTTCTGTTCATCGGCTCTTGCTAATATAATTGCTTCTGCTCCTAGAATAATCTGTATGGAAGACAAATGAAAAATATATTTGGAAATTAAGTATGAATTTGCAGTGAGTAGAGGGAGCATGCTGATGTTTATTTTAGCAACCATTAAACCATTTACATCACTCGCTTTAAGATTTTGAGTTACTTCATACATACTGAAGAAGCAAACTGTAAAAACTGCAAGGGACTTCAGATTTTCTTAGTAGAAACACAGGTAAAATTATTAGAAAGGGGAGGAGTGAATAAGAATTAGGAAGGACCAAACATGATAGAAAATTACTTGAGACCTATTTAAGGAAGGGAACCAACAGCAAGTCGGAAAAGAAAGGATTATCATTCAGGTATATTTGTCTACTACCATGCCGGAGACTTGACATACAGTAGGAAAATTTCAAAGTTTATCCTAAAATATACCTGAATCCTTAAAATGAAGCTTTAGAATTAGAACTAGCCTACCTTTTGATCCCTTCTTAAGTGTCTTCAATATAATCAAGTGCATGTAAGATTTTTGTGGATGGCTGATACATTGACCAAAGTGTGGGAACACACTTATATTTTCAATACTTAGTTTGTGGGTTTCAGTCATTGTCATGAGAACTAAGTTGCAATGAACCTTAGTGTTGGAGATGGACTGATTTAACTGCTAAATGTAATGCCATTTTACTACATTTTCAGATAAATGGACCCTTTGGGGTTGGAGTCTGACGATGTTTGGTTCCTACAAACTTCTGCCACAGAAAAAGCAGGACCTCTCATCGATAGGTGGTACATAACAGTTAGGTGGCTGGAACCAATTGATCAGTATGATGCACTGCAGCACCGGCACAGCAAGGTAGTACATATCTTGCAGATGTTAACCATGTAATGTTTGCAAAACTCAGCGACAGTAAGGCAGTAATCACCTAATAGCTATATCTCAGAGATAAACAAACTGAACTGATTCCTATGATGCTTGGCCTGAGTTAGATGTAGTTGTGCATGTGTTCTTTTTAAACTTCCATCCCACTTGCCTATAGATGTGGTGCGGACAAGCTATATGTATGTAGGCCATGTACATGTTTTTTCTGTATGGGAAGTGGGAAGTAGTGCATACTGTTGGAATTGGCATTTAACATTGTTACCCTTTCCAATATATATTTTGTCATAACTGTGTATCACAATCCCTATTCTTTATTTTACAGAAATTTGGAGTTGATAGCCAACATTGGCCTGAATGCAGAAATGTAGTGTCATCCTCTCTCGGTCTCATCCTCTGTACATGTCATGTTTTCTCACTAGAATCCACTATGGGCGGTTCTCACTAGAATCCACTATGGGCAGTTCACCTCCAGGTTCGTCTCAGAGCATCTGTCTCCATCTTTGCCTGTATTTTGATTGGCAGAGAGTTGATTAACTATTTAACTATATGTATGCATCGTGTGTACCAAGAAATTGGACATTGGACAATCTCAGGGAACACATTTGAAACGACTTACAGGGAATCGGAGGTTGAATCTAGACACTTTTTTCGAGGCAAATTAGGTACCTTCTTCCTGTGAAGTTTTTTAGGGACATCTCATTGCAGTGTGCTTCTTGAGAAATAACTGCATAACTTCATATATGTCTGAGTTATGAATCAATTCCTCCCTTGCACCCATGACACCCCCTGTAAGGATTATCCACAAACAAATTGATGTATTGTTGGGATTCTTCTGGTGTGTTATAAATAGCTTGAGAAGCTAACATCAACTAGCATATTTATTTAAAGTTGGCAGCTAGCTTTAAAGCTAATAGTTGTTCCAATTTCCACTTTACATTTCTGGACTCTAAATAAGTTCATATCTATTGCTCTGGAATATATCCCTTAGTTTATTATGCTATTAAGCATTTTCATAATGCATATGCTTCTCTTATTTTTGTGTTTTGGTATGCATATTGACATTGGAGTTGCTTTGGGATCTCCTGCTAATAAAGCGATGGCCCCTCCGCTACGAATCATGGATGTATGACTCTTTTTTGTCTTTTAGGTTGCACCTCTTGCTAATGAAGTGCTGGCATGTCCTGTACCTTAAAATCTACCATGATTTGATCATGTTTTACTGCTTCTTTGTTAATTATTATTATTGGCATCAGAGTTTACAAATGGGTTTATGTTTTCGTCGCGAGCCATGCTTTGGTTTTGGTTATTCGTCCAATATCTTGCATCATCTCTTACTTGGATGCATCATTTGCTGTCATGCTTTTGTGTGTGGTACACAAGTGATGTGATTTATCTAGAGCTTTAATTTTTGTTCTCCGCAGTTCCAAGCATTTTTCCGCTTTGCAAACACTGTTAATTCACCGACTTAAACTTAGTTTTAGCAAAAGTGGTCTCAGATAATAGATAATGCCTTGCCATGGATGTGATAATAGTTTGGTGGACATGGATGCCATTGTGTTGTTGCTGATGTCCATCGGTCCAAGTGCTAACGATTGCCTGCCTTTTGTGTTGTTATTATATTCTTTTACAACCAATCATGCTCTGTTTATGCAGAACTCGTGCCAAAAAGGATGCTTGAGCTCATGAATGCTTAGAAAGTCACCAGGGAAAATGTTGCAGTTCACCTACAGGCAGGCCACTTAATTTACATTTTGGTAGTTATCAGTACTGTGCTTCCCTGTACTATTGAGCATAAGTCTGTACTGCAGCCAACAGCTTGGTGATAAAAGACCGTAGTGCACAGAACAAATTATAAGTAAGAGATATTTTTTGTGTGGCACTAGGCATTGAAAGAAAATATCTTTGGAAGTTTTCATGAATTTCTTATATCTATATTATATATTAGCACGTGGTTTACCAATTAACATTATTTAAGTTCTCCTGGGACAAAGCCATTTCCACCATGACAAACCTTGGTCTAAAAAGCAAATGAGTAATACTAAATCTGGAGTTTAAAAAGACAAGTTTGTATCTTCACTAGAATACTCTGCAGTTTTATTAGCAGATCTTGAGACAAGTAAATGACTAATCTGTTATATGTGTATCATATGTATCGATTGCTGCCATGCTTGCTTTGTACTTGTTGAAAGGATATCAAATTGACCGTTTTCTGACTTGATTTGCTAGGAAAGGCTTTTGTTGCTGGTTACACTATCTGCCCGATGAGTTCTGCAGCAGCGGATGCGTAGTGCTGTGGGTGTCGCCGAGATGCCGCCGCATGGTTTGCTTGTTGTAAAGAAAGGATTAGAACTCTTTTACTTCACTTATATCTTTGTGAAGAGTTGAATAGTAATTATTTTGGTTGCTTGGTTATATGTTGGAGTGAAAAATGTTGCACGTGTAGTATTGGTAGACTAGAACTTGCATGTGTTGTAGATCATTGAATTGTGGTAATATGATACCTTGCAATTGTTTTGAGATATTAATTAAATTAATAGTAAAATATGCTGGCTATTTAAGTTGGAACTAATTAGTGAAGACGTGTTAGTAAAGTGTGGAACCGTACCTTTCTGAATTCAACCTAAGTCGATAATGTTTTTGTATCTTGAAATCTGCTCAGTTGAAAAGTAATTCCTAGTGGCTTGGTTACTGCAAAGGTCGGGGAAGCCAACGGGACTTTATGTCGCCGCCACGGTCCCCCTTGGGGTGTTTTAACCACTTGTGGAACGTTTAAACTGCTAGTTGTTTTACGATATACGAACGCGTTGTCGAGTATTTGGTTTTGACACTTCCACCATACATATTTTGCTAGCCTCTTCGGTATTGTGCATTGCCCTTTCTCACCTCGAGAGTCGGTGCATCCTTCGCCAGTACATCCACATCCTGTGGGAGAACTTTCTCCTCTTCTTCTACACATAAGCCCAACATCTTTCTCAAAACAGCCACCATACCTACCTATCACGGCATTTCCATAGCCGTTCCGAGATATATTGCCATGCAACTCCATTGTTACTTTGTTTTGATGATGTTGTTCTTATTGTTTTGCGTGATCATTTAAGCGTGACTCACGCTTGTCAGTGACATCTACCATATATTTATTTTTGGTTTGAGTTATGAGTACTAAAAAGTGTGATGATCTTTATTAGAGTGTTGCTTCTACCGGTGAGGAAATAAAAATAAAAAGAGCCATGGAGGCCAAATAAAAAAAAAGAGCCTTGGAGGCCAAATAAAAAAAGAGCCATGGAGGCCAAATAAAAAAAATGAGAGAAAGTCTAAAAGAGCCATGGAGGCCAAAAAAAAAGAGAGAGGGAGCAGCACTACTATCATATATTTATTTTTGGTTTGAGTTATGAGTACTAAAAAGTGTGATGATCTTTATTAGAGTGTTGCTTCTACCGGTGAGGAAATAAAAATAAAAAGAGCCATGGAGGCCAAATAAAAAAAAGAGCCATGGAGGCCAAATAAAAAAATGAGAGAAAGTCTAAAAGAGCCATGGAGGCCAAAAAAAAGGAGAGAGGGAGCAACACTACTATCTTTTATTCTACACTTGTGCTTGATTAGCATCTATGATTCATTTGTTGGACTTTCATATGCTTTATGTTGTATAACTACGTGGGGACTTTACGTTTTATAACTTGGCTTGCATATTCCAAGGATGAGCTTCCTCAAATGCTCTAGGTCTTCATGAGCAAGCAAGTTCGATGCACCCCTACTAGTTTCATCGGAGAGCTTTCATTCTTATAGCTCTATGTGCATCCGTTGTATGGCAATCACTACTCCTCTCACAGTATCGACTATAAGACTTTCTCTAGTCTAATGGTCATCCTCTCTACTGTTTGAGCCTTTCTTTTTGACCTTCCAAACCCCCATCATTATTCTTTTTGTCATGACCTTACGGTACCAAAACCAAGTCTCACACGCATTAGTTGAGTAGACTTCGAAACAGTTGACGCGGGAAGGAAGTGTCTTAGATCACCTGACTGGATCTTGGTCTTGCCATGAGTAATTGCTTGATGCTTTGTAGAAAGATTGATGCTTCACATTTGAGACATAATTTACACTTCTTCTTTCTTGACCTTATGTACGGTTTCATGTCTCCAACGCACTTATTCATGAAAAGTCTCTAGCTTTATGGTCCTTATTATTTGACTATTGTTTGATTGATATCAATATTAGACAATTGTTTTGTATCATATTATTCTCAGCTTACATGATTTACATCGCTTGATCAAGTTCATGTTTGGTAGCATTCACCTATAAAATTATATGTTTATCATTTACCTACTCGTGGCGAGTTGGAATTAAGCTTGGGGATGTTGATATTTCCCTAACGAGCTTTCTAGACCAAATGCTAGGACAAATTCCTTCCTTCATAAACTTGCCTCATGTTTTCACTTTGCACACTTTCACGTACACGAGCTTGCAGCTTTGTTTCATGGTGCATGTAAGATAATTTGCTACATGATTTTGATTCTACTCTTGATCCATGATGAAGAATGATTTTGTAATACTTGTGATGATTTTTTGCTGCTCTTTTATCTTCAATAGAACATGATGATGTATAGAGTAGACGTGATCATTTGAGTAAACTTAGTAGTTATGATAACAAACTTAAAAACCATACTTTTTATCATCATGCTCGAGGACTGGTATATCATTTTATATATTCGATTTGGATGTTCGAAAGCATATGTAACGTTGTCTTGAAAATTACTGCTTTTGTTGGATGTTATATATACATGCTATTATAATACAATCTATGGTTATGTTAAATCTATTTTTTCTAAGATTTTCTTCCAACGTTTCTGTTTGAGAATCACTAAGACTTAAGAGTAATCATTATTAGATCAAATCAGCTAGTTAGAGAATAGAAAATCTAAGTCGACTTATGCAACATATCCTACAAACTAGTGGTTGTGCCAAAGAGTTATCTTGAATACCGTGTTTATATCCAAGATATCACATATTTGTAAAGTGGAGGGAGTATGTTGCAATACATTCTCTTCTTTCTTACATACATTACATTGGCGATTCAACAAATTATTGATCCACCTTTCATTATTTTGTTTCCGCTCCATGAAACACATGCATGTAACCTGCTACTGGACCACCGGGGGGAGCTGATGCTGTCGGCCTTCACCGGGAGCAAAAGATGGCGCCTTCCAAGCTGCAGTTGCCGGCCACCACTCCGCTGCTCCTGCTGCCGACCACCACTCCAGGGACCTCTACAAGGCCGGCGAGGACAGCTTCAGCCTCAGCGCCATGGCAACAAGGTCTGCCTCGTCCGCACCAACCAAGACGAGGACGTGCAGGTATTATTCACACATGCCCAAGATCGAATCGGTCGATTTATGTAGATTTAGATGCTTGCAGTAGTTGTAGATACATGTCATGATGCAGAACTGAAATTTTGATAAGTAGGAATTTGTCCATGAAAAGGCTAGTTGTAGATGCTTAGGAAGAAACTTAATTTTCCTCCTGCTGCCGCCGCCGTAGATAATTACCATGATGCATTTACCCTGCTGTTTGATATCTTGGTCATGGTTTTTAAGGCAGTAAGGTGCGCCTAGGGACCTTTTTATCTTTTAAGCGCTTAAAGTGTAAGGCGAGGCGACGTCTTAGACACATAAATTAATCATACTCCATAGCTTTAAACTTCCTTGTTTTAAAGAAGTTGTAAGGCGAGGCGACGCCTTAGACACATAAATAAATAGTTTCCATGGACGCCTCTGGACAGTTAACCACATCACTGAAACCGAACACTGATGCCGTCGCTCTCTAGCATGTATTCTATGGCTGCACAACTTACACTGGAGCAAATCCTTCCTAGCTAAATCTGGCCAAACCATCCTTACAAGGCCACCTTCCAAGGTTCGATCCAGAGCAGCTCATGGAAGTTAACATGGAAGTACTGGGCGCCTGCAAACCTGGGATGTACATTAATTCAATTACGCTTTGACAACACCTTGGAACTCCTGAAATATGGGGTTCGCGATGTCGTGCCCCAAACCTGGGATGCACATTAATTCAATTACGCTTTGACACTCCCTGTACCTCCTAGGAGGATTGTAACATAAACTCTGCCCTTTCAATGAAAAGAAACGCAAATGTCTCTTTGCGTTTTCTCGAAAAAAAATCTGGCCAAAATCCATATTTCCAAACTGGATCATCTGATTTAGCTCTACATCTACATCAGAGCAGGGCCACTTCACTACTGCAGAAACACTAGCGGTCAAACGAAAAGAACATGTTCTATGCATAGTTTTAAGAACTGGACCAGCTCGCTAGTTTAACCAGAAAACCGGAACCGGAACCAGAGCCTCAGCCGGTTTCTTACATGCGTGTGTTAGCTACTTGGCTCATTGGCGCTAGCTTGTTTTTTAACATGGCTGTTTCTAACCTATTGACTTGGTGCTTGCTGTTGGAACCCGAGAGTAAGTCACAAGTTGATGCTCATCTGTTGACTCTCTATTATGTTATTGATGCAAGAATATTTATTTTGTAACATGTATAAATGAAAATATATTACTTTATATATCTTAAAAACCTAGATATTGATCCGGTGAACCAGCGGTCCGACCGATAAAAACCTGAACCGATAGCCTCACCGGTTCGATCACCGGTCCGGTTTTTTAAAATATGGTTCTATGACTGCCCATATTATTTTGTTCATCTTATTCTAGCTCTTAATAATCATCTACTCCTATAGGTCTCAGTTGCTGGTCGTGGCCCTGACAAAATGTTATCGATAAAGCGAGATTGTATTGAGGACTGGATTTGAGACTAGCCAGGGAAAACCTGAGACTAGCCAGGGAAAAGTGGAAAACCGATGAGAACTATCTTATTCTCAACTGAGAGGGTAACTTCTTTTCCTGAGTAAAAAATGATTATGACTTGTGAGTATGCAAATTTAAAGCTAACATTTTAATTGCATGTCAGGTTAGTGCAAATAGCAAGGAAAGTGGCATGTTTATACTATTTTTCCTTTTCTTTGCGATAATTGCATCAGGTTATGTGCTTATGAAGGTAATTTTAAGTAACACTAAGATTGAGAGGATTCATTGATCTTTCAATTACGTACTATCATTTTTTAGCAAAAGTTACTTACACTCATGCTATTATGTACTTCCTTGTATCATTGAAGTGTTCGTTTATTTGTGTATAGGGACTGGAGGATCCCACAAGGAGCAGATATAAACTTTTCCTAAGTTATTCGTTGATTCTTACTTCTGTGATCCCTCCTGAACTGCCGATGGAGTTGCCCACGTTAATCCTGAAGGGTAACAAATTTTGTCCATCCGATCTCCTACTAATCCATGCACAGCCATTGGATTTTGCGGCCGCTTCCGATCACAAAAAAAAGAGAAAATGACAAAAAGCCACCACATTTGAGGCTGAGATGACACATAACCACCAAGTTTGGGATTTTCGACACATAAATACCACTTTTGGGGACTGGCTGTGACACGCAGCACTGATACCTCTTCGTTAACCGTCTAAGCACGTTTCTGGCAGGTGGGGCCCGATGTCAGTGCATACGTGGCTGGGGGCGGACGGACAGACCAGACAGCCGTTAATGCTGTGTGTTAGGGCACGGCTCTGCTCTACTTCACTCACTCCCCTCTTGTCAGTTACTCTCCTGCGACTCCCATGGCGACTGTAGTAGGCGGCGGCTCGCCGGAAGGGCACGGCGGCGGTCGGAGTGGCGGCGAGGGCACGAGGGGAGTGAGTGAAGTAGAGCAGAGCCGTGCCCTAACGCGCGGCGTTAACGGCCGTCTGGTCTGTCCGTCCGCCCCAGCCACGTATGCAACGACATCGGACCCCACCTGCCAGAAACGTGCTTAGACGGTTAACGAAGAGGTATCAGTGCTGCGCGTCACAGCCAGTCCCCAAAAGTGGTATTTATGTGTCGAAAATCCCAAATTTGGTGGTTATGTGTCATCTCAGCCTCAAATGTGGTGGCTTTTTGTCATTTTCTCCAAAAAAAAAAACAGTTTCGGGCTGTGGATTTCGTCGTTGCTTCAACCGATCTGCTGCATCTGCGTGTAGCCTCCTCTCCCTCGCGCCGCCATGTCGCATTTTCAATCTAGCGGCCGTCGTCCCTGCTGCATACAAGCTTCTGTTCTCTCCCGGCCAGAGCTGTTTTCTTGCCGTGCGATTCCACATCCAGCACGAGACCTAGGATTCGTCCATCTCCACCGCGGGTTCCCGTGCCATAACCCATAAGTAGCGCAGCGACACATCACCAAGAACTACCGCTGCCTGTAGTCTGTATATCTTCAAGGAAATGTTCCATTCTTTTCTGGGTCCTGTGCATCAATCAATTAATTTGGATAGAACCAATCATATCCGTAATATCTCTTGGACATCAAGGTTCGCAAGATTTACTTTGTTTTTCTGTGGAATCTGTGGCACAAGATGCTTCACTGATTAAAAGTGGTTTTGGTATGTTTCCCTTGCAGGTTAAAATCCAAGCTACGTATGAGAATTTGAGATGAGGCATGCAACACGGAGTTGAGCACATGGATTTCTTACCCTCCGTAAGCTGCATACAGACTTAGTGATTTTTTCATGTGAAGTATCAAATTTTGTTATGCAATTTTACTGAAATTTGTAGACAGTGTATCACATCAAACAAATTTGAATTATTGAAATCCCCATGTTTGGAGTCTGTGTGCATGGTGAGCTGTGGACAGTTATAGTAGAACAGGGAGTATTACTACTTTATTGGGAATGTTATTATTCATGATTGTATTTGCAATACAGTCATTGGAATCAGTTGGATCTTTTATTGACCAACTAATCCGTCCATTTTGATCACCTTCGATCTTCACACCCAGGGAGTAATCACCTTGGTTATTAGCCCCACCTTGAGTTCTTAACAATCTTACCTTTGTTTATTGACTTATTGTAATGGAACATGCTGCCAACAGTGACTACTTTTTCCCCTTACTTTTCTGAACTTAGTCCATTAATATCATGAGGAGTAATTACACAATTTACTTGGATATTAAATGATTGTAACCGACCAGTCTTGAACCATTAACCTTGTTTATTATGGTGACATGCTGCCAGCTTGATTTTTTAACCTTCCTTTTCATAAATCTTATATTTTTTTCTTCGATATCAGAGCCTGGAACTGACTACTCTTTATCACTTTTTTCTTGATGACGTCCAAAAATATTTGTCGTGTGGGTTGGATCTCTTTAAGTAGTTATAGGGCTATATATTTTGCCATCAGCAGAAGATTGTCAAGTTTCATTCACTTAATGAGTTACTTCCAAATAAATTAGTATTCTAGCATCAGTTATGTGTTCATTTGATGTATAAATATATAATATGTTGACTTTCTACTCTATGTCCATTGCAGACCTGGAGGCCAACCTGTACAGATTGTACACAGATATCACTTTGCTTCTCAAGAGAATGCCTGTTATTGTCCAGGAGAAATTTATGCTTTCATAAAGGTAAGGTTCTAGTAGACTAAATAAAAGAATCAATTCTTATGGTCTTAAGACAAGTTATCACTATGGTTGGTACATGTGATTGTTTAGAAACTGCCTCTTTTGGTCTTGTTTGAAAGGACCAAGCAGCATGAAAATTATCAACGTCAACCACCATAAATGGAAGTTTGCACTTCAGAAGTATCCCAAAGATCACTGAAGTTTACGCTGTCACTATTTTTAAAGTTTAACCCAACATTTTGATGGCAACCATTAACTGTCCATTTCCTAATCACTATATAATTGCATTTGTTATAGTCAGGAGCATTGCCAACAAGAAACAATACTAAATGCCCTCCTACCCAGGTTTTAATTAGCTAATGTAGCACATCCAAAAAAAACTGCAGCTCGCTAGAATTCAACAACAACGCACATAGTAAAATAAATATTGTTACTTATAAGGAAAGCAAAATATGAAAGCACATCCAAACACACTGCTTGACTTGAGAGGCTGGCAATCTCAAGTCAAAATATGACCCACTCACAAAGCTAGCTAGCTAGCTACCAATCTCTCCCTCTTTTACATTGCCTGCCCATCCATCCTCAAATCCATCTCGCTCACCCAATCGAGAAATAAATGAAAAGAGAAAGCAAGAGAGAGAAAACTGGAACTGGAAGAAAGAATAGCATCAGTTCAGTTCTTCTGGTAATGGTTGATTGGTAGAGGTCTCGCTTAATCAATTTCCCCGGTTGGTTCAACAAACGTTTGATCGATCTTCTTCGCCATGGATGATCGTCTCTAGCTAGCTAGCTAAGTGGGTCTAGCCAGGGAGTGGAACCCATTCTTCTGCAGCCAACTCTGGGCTTGCGTTGCGACGTAGGGTGGGAATGTGATGATGTTGCTGCTGTTGTGGCGGAGGCAGCGTTGGATGGTGGCGCCGTTGTCTGGTGCGGTTTCGGGGACGGCCGCTCGTGCCGGCAGCGCTGTTGCCCCAGCCCCCTGCAGCCTCTGTTGCTGGTGGTAGTGAGGTGGCGGGCCGCTCACGCCACCGGCCCACCGCCTTCTGTTTGTGTATAACAACCATTTACTTGCAACTGAACTTGGTTTGAATTTAATGTTTGCATCTAAGAAAACTCACAAGTCTGCCATTCCATAGTGACCATAAATTGGTGAACATGGCATGCCATTTTGTTGATCATTTACTCTTTTTTTATAGTAGGTTGCCACTGAATGCATATGTGACGCTTTTTATATTTCCTTTAGTATATTGGATATTGTTTGTGTGTTATATTTGTATCATTTATATCGATTGCTGCCATGCTTGCTATCCAATTTCCTCCAGTCTTTGTACTTATTGAAAGGATATCAAATTGACTGTTTTCTGACTCGATTGGCCAGGAAAGGCTTTTGTTGCTGGTTGCACTATCTGCCCGATGAGTTCTGCAGCGGAGGATGCGGGCTGTTGGTGTCGCTGAGATGACGCCACCATCCTCGCCGCCGCCGCTGTCTTGCTGCTCGGCGGTGGACGACAAGGGCTTCCTTGAGCACGAGGTGTGCAGGATGTACGACATCATCATCAAGTACGATGTCGAGGTAATCTCACTCTCTTCAACCCTGGTGGTTCGGTATGTATGGTTTCTGCAGATGGTGATCTGTCTGCGTCATGTTCCTTCTAAATGCGAGGAATAGGTTAGGGAGGAGTTTCCCTACCCTTGTAGTTTCATGTGGTGGCTGAATGTTATTCTTTTCATGTGCGAAACAACATTAAAGCTCAATTTCGATCAACTAGGCCTAGTACTGATTGATTAGTGGTTGTCGTAGTGTTTTATTTTAGTAGAATTTCTTGCCATTTATTTGATAAGATCTTAAGCGATCTACATGCTCACCAAGTTTTACTTCCAGCGATCACATGTTACTAGTATACGAAGTTATGAGCACCTCATGCTTGTTAGAAACTAATTGTGCTTAAAAGTTGCATGCAAAAAGAAAGGGGCAAATGACTGCTAGGTTGAAATATGATCACATTTATTTTCTGCATTTATTGTTTCTTGTAGATGAGATAGCAACTTGCAAATGTCACAATAAGTAATAGATTTCATTCAACACTCATGGTTATAGTAGTAGTTGATTAATATTGCTGCATATGAAATGAAGTGTAGTGTGGCACTGTTGCAAGCTGCTCTTTTAGTGGTCAACTTTCTCCCTCTTGTTAGCCTTTCACGTAGTAAGTATGTATAATGTGCTTGTGCATCCAACTCCCTTCAGACAAGTTCTTTTTCAATCTGTGTCCACCCTATCTACCTATTATGTGGTATTTCACCGCCACTCCAAGTAAATTGTCATCGTCGTGCCATAAAACTTTCAAAATTTATCTCTCTTGTGTTTTTTTAACAACTCATGGGGAAGCGGAATAAGTGGGGTGACCACGATCTGGACATGCTAGCCCGTTCATCCTATGCTAGCCTTATAAATTCAGTAGTGAGCATGATTAATGTGCTCGTGCTTCCAAATCCCTGAACCAAGATATCTTTTGCCACTTGAGTCCACAAAAACCTATTGGCTAAAATTATCCTTTACGTGAGCTGGTAAACGAGGCTGTCCAACCTCATCAATTTTGATAAAAATTCACAAAGAGGCGTTCTCCCATGGTAATCATAGTCGCCTTCTAATCTTGTGTAATTAGGGATTTATATTTTGTTTGTATGAACAAAGCATTTACTTATGCTTGAACTTGCTGGTTTGGGTTAAACTAGGCATTACGATGACAAAGCCGCCGTGGCAGCGCAAGGTTTTTTGAACTGCCCGTGTGTTCCCATGGGAGAAAGGTGAGGCTGTTTCTAAAAACCTTGCTTTTTTCAGTTAAAATTATATCTGTTCTTCAATTGTGTGATCTACTTGAAGGAGTGCCTTTGAATGTTCTGGCTATTCCGACCATGGCGTCTTGTGCCTCACGAGTGATTGTCGGCCGGCTGCCACTTGGCTTCAACTGTTCACCGTGCTGCAGCCGTGATTTGGGTGAGTCTCTTGTTCCTCTCCTTTCTCTTCTACACTCTTTGTGATGTGCATCTACATGGCCATCGAATCATGTGAGGTGCATAAGTGTCCTATATTTGAGCAGATTATTGGAAGGAAATGGCCTTATTGATTTGTGGCTTGGCTGGCTGATTTCACACTATGGGCTGGGTTGGCTGTGCAAATTCGAAATATTTAGCATGTTGGCATAACACTGTTTAGTTGGATTCCAACATGAAAACTAAACCTTAATTCCTTGCTTAAGTGTTCCCTTTGTGTAATCTGGAGATTTGTTTTTAGTTTAGAGGGGTCAGTGGTTGCTTACTTTGTTGCTGGCTGGATCCTATCAGCTAGATGTGTTTTTAGGTTAGAGGGGTCAATGGTTGCTTAATTTGTTGCTGGCATTTCGCTATGGGAGCCCCTCCTGTATGTACAACGGAGGGCTCAAGTTCTTGGTTGTTCACCTGGTGGTGAAGCTCTAGAATCTCCTGGTAATATGCCAGTTTACATATTGTTTGTTTGTTTGTTCCGAATGCATATTTCTATCCAACGTTTACATATTGTTTGTTTGTTCCATGGAGTACATATTTCAATGCAGGTGGATAGCTGATCATGAACTCATCAAGATGATTTTATTTGCAGGAGAAATATGCCAGTTCGGAACGAGTGAACGGCAAGCTGGAGGGGAGGAGGTTTTGAACCTGAAGGTACATCTGAATTTGAACCAAACTTACTCATCTCCTGTTCTCATTGTGCAGGTGCAATTCCTGCACCCTCTCTATCCCATCATGATCTCTGCGGCCTCCTTCTCACGCGGCTCGCTCTTGTCGGTAGAAGGAGAAATGGGCTGCCGCTGGCCACAATAGGGGGCAGGAAGGTCACGACGGCCGTAGCTCCTACTCCAGCGATTCATCTCCCCAGCGCGCTGTACTGCCTTTCCGTCCACATCTTCGTTGTCCTTGTGTCGAGGAGGCAGCGTGTGCGCTCAATGCAGGTGCATCTCTCCCCCCCCCCCCCCCCCCCCCCCCTCAGGCGCTGTACAGGCCACCATCTGCCTATGCACCTGATTTTGTTTTAGGCTGGGTCACCTGTGTCTAGTTCAAAGTTGCGCAGAGTTTTGAATCAGTTCAGTCGAAGAATATTGCCAGTTAATTGTTGAACCTAGAAAGAACTGTACTAATTCCAGTGGAATTTTGTGGTTAAGCCAGAAGTGAAGAATAATTGTAGGCATGGTTGTATATAACTCATTTGTGGCCATGTATGTGCTACCTGTCATACATGTGTGCCAATAAGTGACCATCTTAGTTCTGTTTGTTTTTTGCTGTCAATATTGATATGGTGGCTGCATCTGTGCCATATTATATTTCTTGATTTCATCTCAAAATTTGTAAATTATCGCAAGGTTCTTACTGTTTGGTTCCAGATTACCACGTGCGTGCATGTAGTAGAAACTTATATAAATCCCTTGTCATCCAATATAGATTGCTTCTACAGTGCAGGGGTAGTAAATCAGAGGAAGTAGCAGTAAGCTGAAGAGGGTTTCGACATCTGGTGCTCCTTTGTTCGGGGTTTTGTCTGCTCGCTGGCCTGTCTATTGTTGAAGGTAAGAAATTATTGCCGGTCTACTGTTTCATATTATATAGGATTCATTCTCGTGAGCTTCTGCTCTTTGAATTCATTTGTAGCGTTGCATCGTCGGTCAATTTAGATAATGGTGGAGCCAAGGATTAGTATAATGCTTCACCTTCCTTGGATGATCAAAGGCGAGGATCAGGCATATGCATATATTGGTGGCTCTTGAAAATTAATGCTTTTCTTTTCTTACTATCTTGTCCTTTTATATTAGCACAGTTGAAATACTGGGGTTTGGAATGATCTGTGCATTACCGTAGAAAATTTGTCCCCTACAATGTTCATAGTTTTTTGGGAGATCAATTTCCCTAGATTTTTTTCATTTTGATGCTATTCCATTTATTGTATGTTGAGTCATTATTTGGGTCATCTATTTCAGGCTGAGAAGTTCTTCAATGGTGATAAGTTCCAGTGGTTGTTGTCCCATTTGAAGGGATGTACTCACAGAGGAGCTATCCACGACGCCCCTCTCTCCAGGGAGTCATCTCTCCAGGATCATGGTTGTCTTAATTCCGTGACGGCACTGGACCTCGACGACGACTGCTCGACCTACAGGTCCCTTTCTCGCACTCGAGGTAAGAGGTCGGAATGATGGTGTCGACCTGACTGCTCCCTGGTACTCTCTCCCGTCCATATTAGTTTGCTGAATCAGACGTATCTTGCACTAAACATATTTAAATACATCCGATTCAACGACAATTAATATGAATCGGAGGAAGTACATACATTTGCACAAATATTCACTTCCTGGATTTAGTTTGTCGCAGTTGGTTGTTTTATTTCGATTGCTTCGAATGCCAAGTAGGATCGACCTTTCGGGTACTGATTGGGTGAGGAGGTTGCTGGTGTCATCTCTAATGTGTCTTAGTTATATCAATTTGAGATTATTAGCCCCATAGCATGTCTTATAGGACTGGGCGATCGGTTCCCCCGAACCGATCGGGTCGGTGCTTCGGTCATTAATTTATTTCGGTTTCGAGAAAACATAAACCGATCGGTCAATCTAAGTTTTACTAACCGAGACTTCGGTGCCCAGAGAAAACATAAACCAATCGTTGCAGCGAGCAGTAGCTGCAGCATCCCGTTCGGTAGTTCTTTCGATCTGGGATTCAGCCGGATCGGGACGGGGACAGTGTCGTTGTGGAGTCGCATGCTGTTAGGTAATAAAGCGAGTCCATCCACGGACTGATGGATCGGCTCTCCACTGAATCGCGGTTCACACAACGAATTGGAGAGTCAAAAGATCAGGCGAATTGGGAAGGTAAAAGATCATGCGACGCGAGACTTGCGCTGTGAGGGCGAAGATCGTTTGTCGGTGTGATCCTAGGAGGGAATTTGTGAGCGAAATCACTAATCTGGATGGCCGCCTCGTCAGCGGGTGGAGGCTGGACAAGGGGATATTGGGAGGGCATCGGTATTCGGTGGACCGACGTTTAGTACCGAAATCACCAAGTTAAATTCGGTTTTCTATATATACTAACCTAGATTAGCGGCAAATCTTCTCAACTGACTAATATTCTTTGTGAGAGGCGCATGTCATGTCAACTTGGTTGCGGCCTTATCCATGTAGGCGGCGTCAGATTCTTCACAGATATGGCTCTTGTTTCGTTTGAAGCATGGGTGAAGAGCTGTGTTGCTTGGATCCCTAAGGGCAACTCCAACACGCCGACCAAACGAACCAAATGGTCCGTTTTTCATCTGTTTGGGTCGGGGGACCGAAAGGAAATCTCCGGCCGCGTCCGGGCTGCCCGTAGTGCACCCAACGCGGCCGACCCATTTCTTTTTTTTCATTAGCAGGCTAGAAAAAGGCCGTTTTCGATATAGACAGGGGGATGGGCCACAAACGGCCTTTTTACACATAATTATACGTACCAAAATAAAAGATACCAAAATAAAATAAACCGCCCTAGCTACCGCCGACCTACTCCTCCTCGTCGTCGTCCTCACAGAGGTCGATGAACGGCAGCGGGGCCCAAAGATGGGCCGGTGGCACCCTCGCCCTCGCCGGGGGAGTCGGTGGCTGCTCCCGCGGCTTCTCAGGCAGCGGAAACAGCTTGGGCAGCGGGCCAGCCCAGGACTAGTTCTGGCCGATGAGCCCCTCGAGGAGAGGTGGAGCCGGCGGCAGATCCAGTTCCATGGTCTCGTACCACGGCGGCGGCGACAGAGGATGCTGGGCCTCCTCGGCGGACCGGTGCAACACGATGTCGAGGCCTGGGCACATCCTGGCCTCGTGCTCTGGCGTGGGTGCGCACGGACTCGTCCATGACCTGCTTGAAGACGAGCTCGTCCTCGTGCTGCTGCTCCTCCTCCACCCACGCCGACGGCAGCGGAGCAGAGCCGCGTCAGGGCGGCGGCTGCACGGACAGGAAGGCCATTCGGCGTCGTGCTCGTCGTGGAAACAAGTGTCCTAATAGGGACTCTCCTCCGCGAAGGCCGGGTCGTCGAGGAGGCCTGGCGGGGAGCTGGGCGCGCCGACGCTGGAGCTCCTGGAGCCTGACTCGGCCGCTCCTCGGGACGGCCAGCACCAGTATCCTTTCCGGATTCAGGTGCCAGTCGTCCGGCAGATGCACGTCCGACCAGGGTACGGGGACGGCGTTGTCCCGGTACCACAGGCAGCAGCGTGCGCTGAGGTACTCCCTGCGCCTCACGCGCGGCTGGTTCGCCACCGCCGGTGGCGCAATGGAGCGGCGGGCGGGATCGCGCGGTCTGGTGCCGCGCGCGGCGTTGCCTTGACGAGGACCCGGTCTCGGCGTCATGCTTGCCCTTGCCGAGCTTGAAGAATGGTATTGTGGCTACTGGCTAGGGTTTGTGCCGGCGGCGAGGGAGCAGAAGGGGCGGTGGACGGAAGTGGAAGTAGGGATTTGGCCGAGGACCCCCACGCGAGTGGATAAAAAGAAGGACCGGGGGGGCGGTTTCTGTCACTGCCAAGTGGGGCCGGCTCCATGTGTGGACGGATGCGTCGACACTTTGTTTTCTGTCCGTGTGAACGCAAACCTGACCTAGAATTGGGCTGGATTTGCGTCGGGTAACGGACAAAAAACGGACGATGCTCGAAATACGTCGGCGCATTGGGCCCTTGTTTCGACCCATCCGGATCGAAACGGACCGATGCGGTTGAAATGCGTCGGCGCGGTGGTGTTGACCTAAGAAGTGTGGATTCAACCATGGGTTTCTGGCAAGGACAACTTGCTGAGTGGACGGAGCTAGTTGAAGGAAGCGTTCAGTTTCAGCACTCCTTAGACTTTTGGAGTGTAGATTTGCCTCCTTGGATGCGTGGTGATCGATGCTGATCATGACGGTTGGTTGCGGGCGATGGAATTGGTGTCTTTATCCTTAATGTTGGTTAGGTAAGTGCGGCTAGTGACACTCTGACGACGGTGTGAATTGCTTCCAAGTCTATTATGTCGGCAGTCACGAGGGCCCTGAGGTAGTCTACTAATTCGTCTGGTACCTCGGGTGTATTTTTGCACAAATCTTCCATCTTCGTAGGTTGGTGGTGCCACATTGAGAGGGGTCTTGCTTTGCTTGTTAGTTGCACCTAACACAACAAGTGTCAGAATCGATTCTTCGGCGACATTCTATTCAGGTTTTGCCTTTGACAGACGGCTCTTTTTGGACTTCTTCATGGCTTCTTTTGCGAGATCTTGTTTTGAAGTGATGGTCCTTGAGACTTGCCGAAATTGTCAATTTGTTGAGTTGTGAAGGTTGGAGGAAACACGACTTATAGTTAGGCGTTTCCCACAAACGGCGCCAGTGTTATCGAAAAAACAACATAGAGAGTACGACGGTGTCGGTGTTAGAAAGTAAAGGCATGACCAACGATCACGGATAGTAACATCGGGACACATTATTTATTATTGATCGAGTTCAACCTCGTCTCGTGGACAAGTGAGAGGCCTAATCGTGTTCATGAAAGTGAGCGACCCTATGATGCCTCGAGGGAATCCATCGACGCAACACAATTTTCGTTTTCGTAGGAATTGCACCCGATCCTGATTCTTGGAATGATCAACTCAAGAAGTAGGTATCTCCCTTGTGGAGAGCTATTTATTCATATGAGAGATGAGGAACAAGTGACCCATGGGGAGCCATTTATAGGCCTAAGGTCATGTGCAAAGGACCACCAAACACCCTTGGTCGGATGGAAAAGTAGGGGAAAGTTAAAGCAATGGCATAATAGTCTTCTTTTTTTTTTTTTTAGGGAAACTGCAAGCTTTATTAATCCGAAAACACATGAGTACAATCAGCCCTAAGGCTGTTAGCTAAAAAAGCCGGTGGCTCAGCATCCCATAAAGACGACTCTTCCTGCAAACTCACAAATTCTGCACAGGAATGGGCCGCCTGGTTAGCCTCGCGACGAGTATGGATTATACTATAAGCAGTAAAAGATACACCTATCTCACTAATCTCATCTAGTAAGGATTTTATTACAGACCGATCCTCTACTCTTCCTTGCCATTGACGCACCAAGACAGCACAATCAACCTCAAAGATGAGTCTACTGAAACCTTGATGCTGAGCGAAAACAAAGGCATCACGGAGGGCCAATGCTTCAGCAATAAGGGGATCCGAGCACCCCTTGTAGACCTTACCCATAGCACCACGGAAAACCTGATTATCCCGTGCTATAACTCCAGTAGCCACCAAACTGTTTTCAGTTCGAACCGCCCCATCTGAATTAATTTTCACAGTACCTTCCGGCGGTTCTTTCCACTTACAGAGAGGGTGGCTGGATTTAGACAGACCCTGCTCCCTCGGCAACTCCAGGGCTTGTAAGGTCTCCTTAATAATTTCCATCGATTTAGCTGGTACAAAACCATCTTCTCCATGCGTCAAATTGTTCCTGGAGGTCCAAATTGAGTACATTACCGTAGTTATAACTGCTCTCTCCCTCTTAGTGAACAAAGGTGCACACACAATATCCCTTGCCCACGTCGACGGATGCAGTCTTGGTAGCTTTACCAGAAGCAGTTCCTTAGCTGCTTCCCAGAACAGTTTCGCATGATTACACTCAATGAGTGCATGCAATAGGGATTCAGATTCAGCCTTGCATAACCCACAGGTACTATTTTCCATTACATGTCGTCGTGACAGAGTCCTGTAATCTAGTAAAATACCTTTAAGAACTCTCCACCAAAAGACACGTACCTTGGGGACCACTGGAAGCTTCCAAAGTTGCCTCCACACTTCGCTTTCATTTTCCGAAGACGAGGGAGCTACATCGTGCTTAACAGCCTCCTCCCTCATATTCCTTCCAACAAGAGCTCTATAAGCAGAATGGACAGTATATATTCCTGTTTTTTCTTGAGACCAAGAGAGCCGGTCTTCCCCGGCACTTCGACGCAAAGGTATACTCAGGATAGAATCAACATCGGGCGCGGAGAAAATACTACGGATCAGTGGCACATTCCACTCATGGATCTCTGTAATCAGCTGGTCGACAGTGACCAAGTCAGTGTCCTGCAAGCGGCCCATGGGCCGCATAGATGTGGAATTTGGGAGCCATCTATCTTCCCAGATTGAAATGGACCCACCAGAGCCCACTCGTTTAATTAGACCCAGATTCAGAGCATCCCTCCCCGCCAAAACCGCTCTCCAGGTCCTAGACGCTGTTCGAGGGGCTGATGCAGTCATGAACTCTTTATTATGCAGATATCTCGAACGAAGGGCCAGAGAGCATAGAGATTCTGGATTCGTAATAATCCGCCAAGCTTGTTTCCCTAGCAACGACGCCACATTGAAGGCTTGCATATCCCAGAATCCCATTCCCCCATCACCTTTCGGCGTAGCAAGTTTTTCCCAAGCAACCCAGTGCATAGACCTTGTGTCTAAATTTCCACTTCACCAAAATTTGCCCATTAAGGAAGTGATTTTCTTGCAAGATCCTTTGGAGAGTAGGAAACAGCTCATACTGTACATCATAGTCTTCTTTGATCCATGAGTTTGGTTCATGAAGGGGCTACCTTTTGGGCCGCGGGGGATGCCCACTAATGGGCTCTAGTGAGCCCCTATTCATCCGTGGGCTACATTGATGCATGAGCTTGGTTCATGAAGGGGCTACGTTGGTCCATTCTTTTCTTTCTCTTTTCTTCATGTTTTGACTTTTCCTTTATTCTGGTATCTTCTATGCCTTTTCCATTGTGTGGAGGTACACTGTTAGAGGAAAGAGCTTCCAGTTTTTCAGGTGATTTTTCTCCCTTACAACATCACCTAAATACAAAAGTTGGGGACTCTAGCGGTGGCTTGATTAGCGTTTTTTTTTCATGAAAAGGGAGAAAGTTTGTTACATGCCTCCTAAGTTTGTTACATGGCTTGATTAGCGGTGGCTTCTCCAGCTGCCTAGTGATTTCTTTGGCGGTGCGGGGACTAAGTTGGTTAGGGCGATCGTGTTAAGGACCGATTTCACCAGCGCAATACGGCCATGCTTGTTCATCAGTCGTGCCTTCCAGGATGACAGGCATCCAGCGGTTGCAGCTGAGCGGGCGGCTGTAGGTCTCCACACCGTGAGGTGTATGCCCAAGTACGTGTGAGGGAACTCAACAATGGGGCAACCGATGGGCTGCCATGGATGAGCGTGATAGAGCTCTTGGTGAAATTGACGCATAGCCTCAAACCGCGACCAAACAGCAGGATGATCTCTTTGACTGCCACGACGATAGAACATGATGTCATCTGCGTACAGTGAGACCATGGGTATCGCTCACCTCAGATTGAAGCTACTGGAGGCCCAAGGCAGTCGCGCGCCTGATCAAGCGCCCCAGCGTGTCGACAACGAGAGCAACTTGACATAATCATTTGAACTGACCCTTGCAATAACTTCTCGATCAATGTTTGATAATCTAAGTTCGTTTCTTAGCTTAGAAGCCTGGGTTGTCGATCCCCGTTGGTAGCCCTCCTTCCCTAGCTCCCCCCTTCCCCTACCCCGGCCATGGCGCTCCCCGACGCTAGCTCCGCCGACCGCAGAGACCGCCTCCGACGACCGCGGTTCTTCTGACGAACGATGGATGGACTCGGAGGTTGAGTCCTGTGCACGGTCGTACAATGGCGTCGCCCGCACCACTCCGCCGCCTCCGGCAGCTCCGGCTCCCCGCGTCCCCAAACCCGCTCCCGTCACGGCGACCCATCGCCAGTCGGCTAAGTCGCTCGGGCCCCGCTCGGAGGTGCACTGCGTCACTCGCGGCGCCGAGGTCGACGCAGACGGCTTCCAGCGGCCACACCGCAAGTACCGACGCCGTCCGCGCCTTGGCACGGTGCCCAGCCTACCCCCGCAGCCCCGGTACAGTCCTTTACCAGAGGAGCTTGCAGGGTTGTGCTTCCGCTGCCTCGACCACCACCACCGTGTCCGCGACTGCACGAACGACATTCGGTGTCGCTGCTGTCTCATCTCTGGCCATGACCCCCGCTCCTGTGAAACGCGTTTGGGGACTCCGGCAATGGACAGCCCAACGTTGTGCCAAGTGGTACGAGCCAACCCGTCGTGCCAGGGGCCACCACCTCCACCCCCAGCTCCGGCCGCACCGGTAACCGATGCGCACGCCCATGAGCCTGTGTGGGTCATCATGTCGCGCTCCGTTGAGATGGGGGAGGCGTAGGAGGTTCAGGCCCGCGCCATGGTGGCCACGAACACTGGAACACGGCTACACGTCTCCGCGGGTGAGATCACCGACGTGCTTTACAATAACATCAAGCTCGTCGACATCGACTTCACGGTCCACACTCACCACTCGGAGGACTTCCTCATCCTCATCAGCTCCAAGGCCACCAAGGACAGCCTCTCCGGCGACCACTTCATCCGCATCCCACGCTTCACCCTCCTGATCCATCCATGGTGCAAGCTCGCCCATGCGGGCGCCGGCGGGCTCGAACACCGCGTTGAGCTTGAGCTCCGCGACATCCCCACCCAGGCCTGGCACCTTGCGACGGCTGAGCACATCTTGGGCACGAGCTTCTGGATCGAGCGCCTCCACCCCGCATTCGCTCTCAAGACAACCTCGCGAACTTTCGGCTCGCTGGACGCACTCATGACCCTGCCAGTATCCGTCGCACCGCCATCTTGGAGATCGTCGAGCAGATCACACCTCGACATGCCTTCGGCACCCCGACCGTCAGGACCCTCACGTACCCCATCACCATCGCGCTCTCCAGCACCGAGATCGACAGAGGCCACGCCCGTGCCACCAACCACGACGACACTGCTGACCGCGACCGCGTCAACGATGCCAAAGCTGGCAACGACCCTGACCCCGGCGCTGGACGTGCATGACGTCGTGGCCGCAAGCGTCGACGTACCGACGTGCCACCCTCCGGATGTGCAGATGGCATGGCCATGGACGCCATGGGCTGGCACTCTGGATGCCTTGCGGCACGCGCTAACGGGGTGTCAATGGACGCCCATTGGCCTGCCCCTCGTCGTCCTCGCGGAGACAGATGCTGTCTTGGCCGAGCCAGCCTGGGTCCCACCAGCCTCACCGCCATGCTCAAAATGGAAAAGGAAAATAGTGGGTAAAGCTGACTCTGCAAAAGTAGAGAGACAAGGACCGCGCCTACGATGGAACAGCCAGTTGGCAACCAACCACTGGTCCATCGCGGAATGGAAGAGGCGAGGATTTCAAACTCCCCGCCGTCTGCTGCCCACGAGGACGGTCTGAGCGATCAAGAGGGCCCCACGCCTGCCACATACATCGCAGAGCCTCGTGGGGATCTGAACTCCTCCCCTCTGGAACGGAATGGAACCGTGCCGTACCTGAGGAGTATTCTCGTGTTCAGTTATGCAATGGAACGGAACCAGGTCGTTCCTCATAAGCGAATATTCGTCGTAGATGCGGAACGCACCCGTCCGACCAAATCGGCCGGACGAGGTGGAACCGAGCCTAATTATCACCTCCGATGGAGAAGAAAAAATCAACTCTCACCCCAGGCGCCTACCTCCCTCGAACCCTACCTCCTTTCCTCCCCCAACGCCCCTCTCTCACCCGCGCCGGCGGCGCCACTCTCTCACCCTCGTCGGAGCCGCCACGCTCACCCTCGCCGGTGCCGCCACAGCCGACGCCCACGCCACAGCCGACGGCCACGCAAGAGCATCGGGGGCAGACGAAGCGGACGGTCCCGGGAAGGATTTGGTGGGGCGGAGCAAGCAGAGGCGGTGCAGGGCCGGAGGAGCCGGCAGTGCAGGGGCGGAGTGAAGGGGCGGCGACTGCGACCAAGCAGGACCTCGGCGTCGATTCGATCCAGTGCTTTTTTTCTTTGCTTTCTATGATGCTGCTCGCATTTTAGGGATCAAATCCATGAAATTTCTTGGCAACATATGCTGATCTGAAATTTTTGATATGAAATCCATGAAAATTTGCTATCCAATGAATGAAATTTCTTGGAAATATGTTCCGATCCATGAAATTGCTTGTCAATATATGATGAGATCACATGTCTCTTCTTTATTAGCCTTGTATAAATTGTTTGTATGCATTGTAGATGGGCAAGAGCTTGGATAAAAGGAAAAAGCTGATTAGGGGAGCTGCTGTTTTTGTTGTTTGGGCTGCGATTGTTGTATCTGTTCGGGTCTTAAAAAGAAAGAAAAGACCACGTATTTCCTATGGACCAATGCATGAAAGAGATCGGATGAGAATTGAGTATCTCACTAGTAAAATTTGGAAATCAGATGTGACTTGTATCAACATGTTACGGTTTAACAGAGCTTCTTTCTTTAGGCTGTGTGAGATAATGAGAGAACGCAAGTTGCTAGAAAATAGTGTCCATTGATGTGTGGAGCAGAAAGTGGGAATGTTCTTGCATACAATTGGACACAATCTTCGGAATAGAGTTGTTGCAACAAATTTTGGTAGATCGTTTAATACAATTAGCATATATTTTAGAGAAGTCCTTCATGCCATTGGTGAGCTGCGCAATGAGTATATCAGGCCACCTTCATTAGAGACCCCAGAAAAGATAGCAGGAAACCCTCGGTTTGACCCATATTTTAAGGTATATGCCAAAACTATTACTTAGCTATGTAGGATTGTATTCATCCATAGTATTGACAGTTCTTTCACTATATAGGATTGTATTGGAGCTATTGATGGTACACATGTGCGAGCATCTGTTGTTAAAGATGTGGAAGATTCATTTCATGGAGGAAGGCTTTTCCTACTCAAAATGTCATGGCAGCGGTAGATTTTGACCTCCGGTTCACATATGCATTAGGGCGTGAGAGAGGCCTACAAGTACCACAAGGTAACAAACTGACTTAGATTTGGGGCAGGCTGATCCAGTTGAAAAATCTGAGTGGAGCTCTATGGGATGAGGATACTTGCACTATTGGACTTAGTGATGAACACTACGCAGGGCATTGCGCCGTAAGTTTTTATCTACTGCATGCTATTTACTAACATGAATTCTCACTTGTGCGTCTTTTTGTAGCACAACAAATCTGATATCCCATATCTGAATACCCCAATTGAACACTACCGTGCAATGGAAACAATATTTGGGTCCACTAAAGCATTCATGAGTCTTAGCAAGGCAAACAAGTTGGTTTGGGTGGGTAGGTACATGGAGAAGGTCTTTGGAGTGATCTATAATTTGAATTGAAGTGATGGTATGAACTTCAATTATCTTTAGGCTATCTTTGATACCTATTATGCTATTATGCTATACCTTGAATTGAAGTGATGGTATGAACTTCAATTTGTAATGATGTAATGACGTTGAACTATGCTTTTGGATGACTAGTACGCCATGAACTAGACATGGTTGAAATCTGTGGCATTGAACTACTATGCCATTCTTTTGGATGAATGTAATGAATTTGGACTACTCTGCAATGAAGTTGGACTATTTGGATGATTATATGTTATGTGATTTGAAATCTGTGTTGTTTTGTTAGAATATATTTGTTTTGATTGTGAATATATATTTGTTGCTGTTTATTGCTGAACATATAGGTGAAATGTTGCCAAAATTTCGAATAATATTATGATATAAATCACACATGTAGTGGTAAGCTCACCATTCTTGTTAAAGAGGTGACCACATGCCACTTTTAGCCATTCCATTCTCACCTCATTCCAAAACCGAACACAAGAATGGAACGGTTCCGTGACAGTTTTTTGTCCAAACCGAACACAAGAATGGAACGGTTCCATTCTGCTAGAATGGAATGGAACCATTCCATTCCTTCCGATTCTCAAACCGAACACACCCCTATATAATGGAAACGTGCGGTGGCCTTTGACCCCCACGGAAACCCTAATATCTGCTTTCTCAACTAAGTGCACGCACAAAAAATGCAAATTGTATGTGTTGTTGTGGTTAGGTAATTTTGTTCTTATGATGCCCTGATTTGATTACTAGTGGCCCTGTCTAGATTGATGAGATTTTGAATGAAAGGAATATAATCCATGCATCCTAAGCTAATAGTCCAACTCCAAACTGCGGTTCCAACAGTTATAAAGGGCGTCCCATCTACAGAAGGTTGTGCTCCTAGAATATAAATCTGGGGGAGTCCACCAAATTTATCCTCCTAATATTTGTGTGTGTAAAATAGAGTAATAAAGTTGTTTTGGGGTTTGCTGGTGACCATCGAAACTTCATATAAGTTGTCTGCAAACTTTTACAATGGATGGGCACAATTTTCCTTCACTGTAGTCTCTTCTCATATTGATCTCATGTCTTTTTTGGTAGGTCATGGCTGCACATTTAAACTGAAACTATTCTAGAATGGATGAACTGCATGCTAGCATCTAGCACGTGAAAAGGAGATTTTGGTTTTCTATTATCTTGATTCAGAGATTAGTTGTTTAACATCTTTTACACGAGGCTGCGCTGCAGCTTGATTTCGTGTTCTTGTGTCATCGCTGCTCCTTCGGGACAGCATTGATGTCATTTTTTCTCTCCTGTGCTATCATGTTTGGGTTCATTCCCCGGAGGATCTATCTTGTTTTGTTTCATCATTGAGTGCGCCGTGTTTACTATTGATCCAAGACGCGGAGTAGCAAGATTGTCAAGTGTTCATGCATGTTAGCTATCAGCATGTATCTTGTGATAACCCAGATTTTTGGTAGATTAATTAATTTGATAAAAATAAAATTAGCCTGTGAGTGTTTTAATTTCTGCTAATCTCTTGTATTTAAATTACATGTTAATATGTGCATGAAATATGAAAATTAGTGGATTTAGAACCTAACTTGATTTTTACTTGACCAATGTTGTATTTGTAATATATTTATACCAATGCATTCATCGATGAGCTAACTAGAGAGCTAGTGTAGCCGTGGTATACAAGACAGTTAGCACTTGCTACCTTAATCAAGAAGGAAGGAAGGAGCTACGTGGCTTACTACTAGAGGGCATTCATACATGTGTGTTGGCAGCACAAGATAGGATAAGCATGTACGTGGGGATGTGCATGATAGGCAGCATGTGAGTTGTTGACACGTGCAAGAGATTGATTAGCCAGCACCTAGATATTTCACTTCGTTGATCGAAGGTGCGGCTGAGATATTTTTAGCCTCACTTAGACGGTGTCCAAGACCTATAAATAGGGCAGCTTTGCTGCTTCTCAGCACCTCGACCAGTCGGTCGATCAGATTGAGGAATAGGAAAGCCCAGAGAGAGAGAGAGGAGACGCTGCTGAAATATTAGGGGGCGATGGTGGCGTAGCTCGCTGAAATGAGATAGCCGAGTGGAGAGTTTGCTGGTGGTATTCTTCGGCTATGGCGCTCCTGCGGTAGCTCGAGCGTTTGATGCGTACGATATAGTTTACTGAGGCAAGTGGCTACTCTACTAAATCCTTTGATCCTTGTTAGTAGTGGCCTTGCTACTCCTAATTTATATCTTGTTGTTCCTTTCGTTGAGGTGCATGTATTGCTACGTGCACTGCACTCTTGTTGATATCCTTATTGATCATTGTGGTATTGGAGAGACACGGTACTCTCTCAATCGTGATTGAATCTGCATGATCTGCGAGAGGCTTCCGTGGAGACACGAGCGCACCTTACTGGCTGAGCATTTCAGCAATTATCTCATTGATATACATGTCTCTCTTTGTCCTATTTTCCGTATTGGTGTCACGACGGCAAACGTATTGTACCGGTCACAGTTCAGGTATGAGACTGTCAGAGTTCTCCGTGAGGGGCGGCCCTTGTTCTGGAACGTGTCGGTGATGGATCCGTAGGAGCGATCGACATCAGTAGGTCAAGGTGTCCGGTGTCTTAGCAGGAGAAAGAACTCTGCTCTTCTGGAACCCGTGTGGTTCTGGTCGAGGCTGTCGATGTCGGAGTACCCCTCTTAAGAGTGTAAAAGTGTGAATATTCACCCCTGTGAGTCCCGGGTAGGGAACCTTGCTGTCATGTGTGATACCGATACATGGTCATTCGCCATCCTTAGCTCTATCTTCATCGGTGAATGATTTATCCGTCTAAATCCAGCTTCATTATGGTATTTTGTTTATCGCTTCCGTGGATATCTTGCTTATTTCCTTTAGATACAGTTAATCCATATTACTGTATTTAATCCTGCTTTGTTCCTCCGTTGCATAGTAAAGTATTTACTTGCTGAGTACTCGTTGTACTCACCCTTGCTCCCTTATGTTTTTAGATGCAGTTATCAGAGTGCGCAGCAGAAGACGTTGTTATCCGAGGAGTAGGCTGGACCAGCGGGATATGGGAACGTGTAGAGAATTTATCTATTCATGTAAATGTAAATAATCTTGTAAAATGAGTAAATGAACTGTTTGAGATCCACTGTGCTGGTTTAACCTGCTTTTCTATGCCTTGCGTGTGTATAGGCCTCACGGTCTATAGGCGCGCGGCGGCTGTCATTCTCCCAGGCCCGATCTCGGGGCGTGACATATCTACAAGATAATATGAAAACCTTTCCTTAGTAAACCAAACATTTAGTGCATATGCATGTCTGCATAAGATTTTAGTGTCTGCGTTGTAGCAAATGTGGTGCAATTGGTAGATAAATACTGTCGAACATGAGATTCTGGAGATGTAAATGAATTAAAAAATTCCCCTTGATGGTTTGTAGATTAAGAGTACCTCAGGGTGATACATTACTGACATTACAGAGGTGAAGTACTTTGAAAATCGTTGCTCTATGAAAGCTGTAAACATGGCACAAAAGAAGCAGAGATGGAGGAACAACTGTAGTTGCAAACAGTAGGTAGTATGCTTATCCCTTTATAATAATAATAAAGGCACTATGAACTACAATCATATTATAATGCTTTACAATTGTGAAATATTTCTCCAAACGATTAGTAACAAATTTGAATACAGTTTACTTACAGTGCAAGTATATGACAAACATATGAATTTGTTCTTACGACAATACTTAGGAATCTTGATAATCAAATGGCATACATATAAGTGCACACTCCTGCATCATGTAATATATATGTACCTATTCGTGTTCATACTTTTAGCTGGTTATTTGAAAGTAATAGTTGTTGTCTAACTACAATTTAAGCCAAGGGTTTAGGCCTTAGCCATATAGTAGTCTACTCTTGGTTTAATTTTATTTGTAGTCCTTTGTGCTATGCTCACATGGATGGTATTTTAGTGCAGATTTTTGTGACGCTTGAGCATATCCATTGCTCACGAGATCCAGTACTGGTCATGGGAAAAAATAGCGTGCTATTTCGGCACTAATAGCATGATATAGCATATTCGGAGGGTTTAGTTATTTTGCTCGCTATGTCGCTATTCACGAAATATCATGATATTTCGCGCTAAATCGTCATAACTTTAGTGCGCTATTTTTTTTTCAACCTATCTGTCCAAAGGCCAGAATTTTCCACCATAGAAAGAAGAAATTGTTTTTTGTTTATCGTGGTGATGAACTGCAATCTGTCGTTTCCTCTTCTAAATCGGAAGATGACATCGCTAAAGATGATGATTCGCAATACGCAATTTATGCTATGTTGTTGCCCCGTGGAATGTTGATGTTAAGCTTCTAGACAATTGGAAAACTATTTTTTATATGTGGTTATGCATATATTGTTCTTATATTTCTGGACTATATCTTTAGTTCTTGATGAAAATCATTTATTTTTGGGTTATATCTCATTTTTTTTTTCAAAACACTATTTAAATGTAGCACGCTATAACGTGCATAGCATATGGAGAAAGCCGCCGCTATTTTAAACCTCGCTTCTGGTACATAAATGGCAAGGGCTCAAGTTCCATAGGTACATGAAATTTCAGGCCTACCCCTTTTTGTTTCTGTAAATTTTAAAGTGAATGATCTATATAGCACCAGCTTTGTCACGAATTTTAAGAGTTAGGTATGAGTGGAGCGAGCAATATATTGGTTTCATTCTTTTCTATGTTTGTGGTGAATGCGGTTTACGTACGGCTTTGCCTCGTTGTATAGTTTCTTCCAAGCAGGCCCCATATAATTTTTTTTAGCTTTCTCTTGCTTTTAATTTTCTATCCCAGGCATTTGTTGCTTGATTAAATTCGTCAATCATCTGCAGATGATCCCCTTTGATATACAATTGTACATGTCTATCGACACTCGGTAAAACTGGGGACTCCAACTATTTCCTGTATACATATCGTTTCTTCCATATGTGAATTAGTTACAACTTGCAGGAGTTTTGTGATACTTTGTTTTAGGAAGGATCAGTTACAGATTGTGCCTTAATATCACGCTTTGGCTGCATATCTCAGAATAATGCTCAACACTGTCGTTTCAAGAAGAGAGTGCGTACTCTAGCCAGTGTGAAGCTACATGGACAATTTCCAATATTGTCTTCAAGTTCTTTTGGTCCTTGAAATATATGCTCAAGTCTCCTGAAGCGCAACTGTGCATAGTACTTCCGTTTCTTACTAGTGCTTGGTAGTGAATTCTGTTTCATGTAATGCCCGTGATGTTGTAGCCAAAGTGGTGTTTGAGGGAATACAACTTTCTTGGTACCAGTTTTCCAGTATTGTCAAGGTTATGACACCATGTGTATATTGTTCTTACCGAACATTTTTACTATGCTATGTCTATCTCTTGAGAGAGGTAAGCACTTGTGTTCATGAGATGTAGCACAATGTAAACAGCTGCCAAACTCTCTTGTTTAACAGGAATTTTAATGTCTAAATAATATAGGGTTAGAAACAGTTATCTGTGTCTACCACAATGAAATCTTAGGTGAAAATTTTATCAAGAAGTACTCAATCAAGAGTGATTATAGATGATATCAGTTATACACGTGTGAGGTAGATGCTACGAACGTTTATGCTAAAAATAAGGCAGTTCGGGAGGACAATTATTTTCTCTTCTGACAAAATGATAGCCTTGTGAGCCGTCTAACACAACTTTCTTTCAAGACCTATGATCTTGTTCAAACGATTCTTATTCTATGTCAGAGAAATGTCTTGAAGTTCCAGTAAAGATCCTTAATTATTTTGGTTGCACGCCGCATTGCAGCATACTACATTGCATGGAAGAACTGGAGGAAACGCTTGTGTATCTATTTGGACAACAAACATATTTGATTTGGACATGAATCCTTCTATTTTCTAAAGCATTAACTTAGTTCATTTAGTAACGATATGTATAATGGATAATATGACTAGAATATACTAATTTCTTACTTTTCTGACAAGAGGTTTGAGAGGGAAGATCAACTAGATACAACTATGACATAAGGTGCTACTGAAAACAAAACAAGATATACTAGATAGGAACGACTTGTTTTCTACATTGATAAGGAATACACGGGGTGACAAGGCACACCTTTTCTTCAGCTTCATGTTACATTCAAATATCACGTGGATGCGGCAAAGCGTGCGGTAACCTTCTAGTGTCTGTAGGCGTGCGGCAGTAAAGTAGGTGTTTGATCCGTTCAAATAGCACAGCTGCGCTACGTGGCATTTCCGAACAAAATAACAACAACTCGTTTTGCTCTTCCGGTTTCAGCGGGTCTAAGATCATCTCTAACATAAGCCCTATTTTAGCATTTGTGCCCTAAAAACCGTTTTTTAGGGCACCGGAGGGCCAAAACAGCTCTCCAACAGATGCCCTATCACGTGCCCTAAAATGGGGCTGCCCTTATTCTGCTCCTCTCAGCCCCAAATATGGGACATAAAGGGCTGAGCGGGAGGGTTGCCCTATATCCAAATCACAAGCGCGCGCATCCCAACTGCTAGGCTGCAGTTTCACTTTCTCTCCCGATCCCCTTTCTGCTCCCGTCGTCCCGACCGATTCCAGCCATCTCCGGCGACTCACGGCGCCGCCGCTCACCGGAACGGAGTTCCCTCAGCCTCCCCTAGCGATTCCTGTCCTCCGCCAGCCATTCTGGTTGCTCCAGCGAGCTCCTCGAGGTGGCCGAGGCAGACGGGCGCAGCTGCCGCGCGTGCGGAGGTCGAGCCTCGAGGTGGCCATGGCGCCATTCATCTTTGCCGCTCTGGCGAGCTCCTCGAGGTGGCTGAGGCAGACGGGCACAGCTACCGCACGCGCGGAGGTCGAGTTCCTCGAGGTGGACATGGTGTCGTGGGGGACCTGCCGTTGTCGGTGTTTTTTCTTGGACGAGGTTGGCCGCTGGCGCGTTGATGCCTGGAATCGGGATTTGTTTGCCGGTAATTGCTTGCGGTTGTGTGGTTTGCAGCTAGCTAATTGTTGCTGTTCCCGCCGATTGGAGCTGGAAATCGAGCGTTCAGCCGATTGGAGCTGGAAATCGAGTTGTACATTCAATCTGGAATCAATTCTTGATGGTTTTCCGTCAGATTTTGGCCGCGGTTAACAAAGAGTTGACTAATTTAATTCCCTTTTGGACTGTCCCGTCGTCGCCGCTTTTTCTTGTACTCCGGCGATTGTCACGACCAAAATCGAGATGGGTGCACGGACCGTCAGATCTAGTTTAGGGCACTAATTTTAGGGCAGCTATTGGAGAGGAGGTGCCCTAAAATGGGGCATCTGGTAAAGCAGAATTTTTTTGGTGCCCTAAAACATTAAAACAGCTGCCCTATAACCAAAACCTATGCCCTAAAATAGGGCATCTGTTAGAGATGCTCTAAGAAAAGGTTGCATCAAATAGTCACAACCTAAGAGCATCTCCAGTCGGGGCGCCAATAGCCCGGTTTCGTCCTGCGAGGCCCAATAGCTCGTCCGGCACGCCCAGCCCACGCCCTCTGCGACGGGAGCCGCTTGGGTGCGCCAGACGAAACAAGGGCGACACTGATGACCCACAAGTATAGGGGGTGTATCGTAGTATTTTCGATAAATAAGAGTGTCGAACCCAACGAGGAGCAGAAGGTGTTGACAAGTGGTTTCAATCAAGGATTCACTGTAAATGCTCACAGACAGGTTTTTAGTGGTTTTTGATAATGCAGAATAATAAAATACGAGTAAATAAAATGCGGTAATAATAATTGCAGCAAGTGGCCCAATCCTTTTTAGAGCAAAGGACAAGCCGGTGGTTCTACTTATGATGACCAAACGTTCTTGAGGACACACGGGAATTTAGTCAAGTGCTTTCGCTTCCTATAGCTGATTAATCTTCATTGTTTCGATAAGTGTTGTGTGGGTGAACCTATGCTAATGCACCGCCCTTCCTAGGACTAATACATACTTGTGATTATACCTCTCATAAGCATACCGCAAATACAAGAAAGTAATTAAGATAAATCTAACCACAGCCTTACACTCTGAGATCTTGCTATCCCTTATGCAATGATGTACCAAAGGGGGTTCAGGTTGCTGTCACTCCGGCAACCCCACAATTAGTAAACCAAATACACAATGCATTCCCCTAGGCCCTTAAAAGGTGAAGTGTCATGTAGTCAACGTTCACATGACACCAATAGAAGAATAACACCACAACTTAAGTATCAAACCAATAAATATTACTCAACATAGTTCACTACTAACATCTAGACTTCTACCATGTCCTCAAGAACTAAACGAACTACTCACAAGACATCATATGGATCATGATCAGAGGTGATATAATGATGAATAACAATCTGGACATAAACCTTAATTCAATGGTTTCACTCAATAGCATCAATCACAAGGGGTAATCAACACCGGGAAAGCTTCCCCTATGAACTAGACAAGATTCTACCCAAGATGTTACAGCGGAACGGAGTGGCGTGATGGGGATGATGGTGCTCAGTGGTGGAGATGATGATGATGATGATCCCGATGAAGCCTAGCTCGATGACGATGATGATGGCGACGATCTTCCCCCTCCGGGAGGGAATTCCCCCGGCAGATTTCTCCCTGCCGGAGAGCTTTTTCTCTCTCTGGTTTCCGCCTCGTGGCGGCGGCGGAATACCTCTCTATGACTCTTCCCCTGTCTTAGGTTTTCGGGGTGAACAAGTATGCGAAGGGGGAGGCCTGTTGGTGGGCCAGGGCCTCCACACCACCTTGGTGGCGCCGGCCAGGGGGGTGCCGCGCCACCACATGGTGTGGGCCACTGGCAGCCCTCCTCTGGCTCCCCTTTTGGCTCACGCCTTTATTTTCAAATATAAGGTCTTCTGTATTTGCTCCGGACTCCGTTGATCGTCAGAAATATGGTATCTTGACGGTCCTTTTTCTAGCAGAATTCAGCCTCCGGTGAATAATTCCCCAATGATCATGAAACATGCAAAATAGGTAAAATAACATAAGTATCACTTCTAGACACAAAATATATCAATGAATATTAGTAAATTATGATATAAAATAGTGATGCAAAATGGACGTATCAGACGCCAAGTCGGATCCCAAGGCGCGGGCCAGCCCTGTCATTGGGACATAAACCGCCTTTTTATACAAATTTGGAATACAACTTTTTCAATTGGATCACAAATTTGGAATACAACTTTTTTGATTGGATTATAAATTTGGATACAACTTAAACCATAAAATATAATTTAATCATAAAATCTAATTTCACCCTAAAACCCTGATGCATATATCCGTGGCCACCCAGGTCGGCGGCAAGCTCACCGGCCTTGCGTACCATGGAGTAGGGGGCAGAACTAGAACTCCAAGCTTTCAGTCGAGCTGCTCGTCACAATGGTTCAAATGCACTTCTCGAGTTGCATATCTAGTCAATGAGGCTGCAAATCCCCGGCTACGTCAATATCAATGATCGCCGTAGACTGTGGAGAAACCACTGCTTGACTAGAATCCTGAAAGCCCTTGTTCTAGCCGGGTTCGATATCAATGATCATCGCAGGAAGGAGGACGCGCCTCTGCCCCCTCGTTGGACACCTCGTCGGGTGCCCCGTGGTCGTCGTCGGGCGGCCCCTGGTCGTCGTTGTGTGGCCCGTGGTCGCCGCCGGTGGTGCGGACGTTGTGGAGGCACTCATAGTGCTCGTAGTCCACCATGACGTCCCAATATGCCGCCGCCGCGTTGAACGGCGGCAGGTGGCTCCTCTCCTCCTCCGTCACCGCGCCGTCCACCTCGGCCTGCCATAACGCGGTGATGTAGTCCAGCCTCGCCTGCCCGGCGAGGGGCGGTGCTACTGGGATGTTGTCACGGTTGGGCTGCCACCCATTCGGTAGGCAGTGGCCGGCCGGCACCGGGAGGTAGTTCTCCAGGTGGTGCTACGCCTTGATGACCGTCATCGGCCGCGGAGGAGGCGGTGGTGGCGGAGGTGGTGGCGCTACAGCCCGCTCCGCAATCCGGAGCCCCTGGACATGGCGTGCCTCGTTGCGGCGACGACGTCGCTCGCGGTCCTCCTCCGTCGTCCGTCGGGCACCGGGGCCGCGGCGGTTCATGTTTGTGTGAGTGAGAATGGGAGAGTGCCTGTCGTGGGGTTGTCACGGCAAGTTCTTCCTCAGGGAAGATGAGTTGTGGGTCCATTGGTGATCGAAGTACATAGGAGCTGTTACTCTCGCCTAAGAACAAGGATTTACCCAGGTTCGGCCCCTCTCGATCGAGGTAAAGACCTACTTCCTGCTTCGGCTTTGTTGATTGGACTGACTCTCGATTATAGGGTTTCGACTCCTATCTGGGGAGTCGATGACTACGGGTCTCTCGATTGCTACAGACTTGTCTGGCCTGCCTCTCTCTAAGGTCCAGGGCCCTCCTTATAAAGGCGGTCGGGTCCCTGGACTTACAAGTTTACACCGGGTCATACTTGGACACGAGTCCTATTCTATGTCTTGGCCATCCAAGTTAGAACTCCGGGTTGTACTAGGACTCCTCCATGACGAGTCCTTCCTTCTTCATGGGCCTTGGTCGGCTTGTCTCCAGCCCAGCCCAGCCCATGTAACTTGAAGTGCGACCCGGCTTTGGCCTTCTTGGTCTTGGCGGGTCTACTTTTCCGGGTCCATGGGCCTACCTATAAAGTATCCCCCCATCAGTAGCCCCCGAATTTATCTTGGGCGCAGTCTTGGCGGCTTCCTCCGACTCCTTGGTTCGACTTCTCCGACTGGAGTCATAAGCTCAAAAGTCACGTGCTGCTAGCTCCGAGATGAATTCCTGCATAAAAAACATAACACACATATATAATGAGTCCTTCCTCACCCCTTGCTCAAGCTCACCACTCTTTCCTTTGCATCAGCTGGCCGAGTTTGTTGTGGCTCTTATAAACTAGCTTTGAGGAATCTGACTCTTGCCACTTCCTGCAGACACAGGACTCGCCTTTCTGAGACAAGCCGGCTTTTATTTCCACTACTGTGCCTTCATTTTCTAAGACATACTCCGTTTGACTTTGGCTGCCGCATTTGTGACCAGGAAATTTCCGCGGAGGTCTCCACATTTTCCGCACTGTTAATGCGGGACAGCCCCGTAACTTTCTAGAGCTTAACCCCTTATAAATTGTCAAGGGTGGGGTCCAAAAACCCCTCACTTTCCCTTTCGCTTCCAATCTTCTTCTTCCTCCCACTCATTCTCTTTCCCGCGCGTAGCTCGCTCCGTACATACGCCATGGCCCCCAAGCGCCCCAAGACCGCTTCCAAGACCAAAGCCTCCATGTCCAGTCGGACAATTGACATCGCCGCCGCGGCCGCCGCCGCCGCCAGGACTTCCTCGTCCAAGCGATCCATCTCCGCCGATTGGGGCGGATCTACCACAACGGCCGAGCAGATCAAGGGGTACCAGCTTGCTGGTCTCCTCCCCTCCAATGTCAAGGCCCGTGCCCCAGGGAATGAAGCGGTGCCCTCTCCAGCGAAGGATGAGGTCGTGATCTTCTCCGAGCACCTTTTCCGCGGATTCACTCCCCCGGGTAACTTGTTCTTCCGCCAAGTCCTCGATTTCTACAAGTTGCGCATCCATGACTTGGCGCCCAACTCTGTCTTGACTCTCTCGAACTTTGTCACTCTTTGTGAGGATTACCTCCAAATCAAGCCAGACCTTGACCTCTGGCTTGAGCTTTTCTATTGCAACCCCCAGCCCGAAACCTCTGGGGGTCCTCTCCTTCAGTGCGGCGCTGTTGCTCTTCAGCGTTGCCTCCACTCCGTCTTCCCCAAACCTATCTTTCCTAGCCATGTCAAGGATTGGCACAAAACTTTCTTTTACTGCAAGGACACCTCTCCTGCAGATGAGCCCCGTCTTCCTCTCTTTTTCGAGGATTGCCTAGAGGCGACTCCTCTTTTGAAAGCTAGGTGCTCAGAGGCCGCCCGGCCAAAAGTCGAGTCCTTGATCACACGAATTCAGGCTCTCTTGTCTCACAAGCTGGAGAACATGGATTTGGTGTGTTGCTGGACGACCTGGAAGATCCAGCCGCTGAGTCCTAGGACTCAGCTGATATGTCAATACACTCATTGCATAACTGATGACCTCCGCACATCGGACAAGCTGTCTGACGGCCCTGAACTCGGCCGATTGATCAAGAAACTGACAGGCAGGACAGTGAAGGATCAAGTAAATTTTGGACTTGAGCCTTTTTGCTCCACCAACCAAGCTCCTGCTGTAAGTATTTCATTTGCTTCACTTTTATCTGCTTTCTCTATTTCAGTTGCTAACTTGACTTTCTGTCTCCTTTTCAGTTAACTGACTCCTTCTGGAAGCCAGCTTCTGAACCTGCAACAGAGGCTGAGGCCGATGAGGAGGTAGAAGAGGAGGCTTCTGTCACAGAGCAAAATGCTGGGGCAGAAGATGTTGAAGATAATGCTGACGAGGAGTCCTCTCAAGAGGCTCCTGTTGAAGATGATGATGATGAGGGGGAGTCCTCCCCGGAGGCTCCTGTTGAAAATGTTACTGGGAAGGAGTCCTCTCAGGAGGCTCCTGTTACTGAGCAGGAACATATGGCTTCTAGCCCTGCCGCTACCCAGCCAACCTCGTCTGAGGAGTCCTCAGCCGCGAAGAGTCGCTCCTCTTCTCCCCCAGCTCCCAATAAGAATGGGCCTCGAGAGGCTGTCCCCAAGGTACCTCTCTCACGAGTCCTTGGATCAACCAGTTCAACTGCTAAGCCTCAAGAATGTATGCAGAGCGTTATTGCTGCTAGGAAGAGGAAGCTGCGCTCCGATGGCCCTGCGAACACCCCTGATCCTCTGCCAATTTCACACCAACGGAAGTCGACTTCTCCTCCTAGCCAAAACGACTCCTATCACTCTGGCATGTCTATGCCTTCTTCCGACTCTCAGGCCTCCCTGGACCTTGAGACTAATACTCAGTATGACTTCTCTCCTGATTTGCACTCATATGACTTCTACGTTTCCTTTTCATGGAATTGTTGCTGACTTCTGACTTTGTCTGTTTCAGGGCTCGGCCTTATCTGAAGGTCACCAAGCTCCAGAACATGGCTGATGTTACATCAGCTCGTGGATCTATCCCTCCTTCGGCTTCTCAAACGACAAGCACAAGGACCGCTCCTTCCACACCTGCATCTGCAGGTGTTAACATTACAACTGCTCCCACTGTCCCCGAGTCCCTTCCAAAGACTCTGGGGGAAACTCCATTGGTGGTCCAGTCCTCTCCTGGGACTGAGACTCCTATGGCCATCCCTCAACCTTCCCGGCTCCTCATCAGACGGCTTCTACAGCCCAACTCAACGAGCCGGCCAAGTCCTCCATCGATTACAACCGACTTTGAGTGGCTGACAACTAGTCCTTTTTTGAGGCTTGGATAGAGGCCGTTGAACTGAATGATCAAGCAGCCAGATTGAAGGATGATGAGCAACTGGCCATTAGATCTCTTCGACTCATCCATGATGTAAGCTTTCTGACTTCTAATCTTTATGTTCTCTGGTAGCCTCCTATTGCAGTAGCCCCCAAGCACCTTGTCTGTGGTGACTTGTGACTAAGATAGGTGATTTACTCTGAACTTTAACTCAATTGCTGCGTAGAAAAACTTGCACACTGTAGCCCCCAAGCACTGAGTCCTTAGCTTTTCTAAGACTGGGGGCTTTAACTTGATGACTCTTAGTAGAGTAATTAAAAAAATTTCCACGAGTAGCCCCCAAGCGCCGGGTTGTCAGCCTGCGACAACTTGGAGCTGCAAATGGATGTAAATAACTGATACTTAGCTTGTAGAAAAAATTATGTTCTGCGAGTAGCCCCCAAGCGCCGAGTTGTTAACTTGTGACGACTTGGAGCTGCTGACTTGTTTGACTAGGACTTGTGACTGTTGCATCTGGTGAAAAATCTGACTCCTAAGTAGCCCCCAAGCGCCAAGTTGTTAACTTGTGACGACTTGGAGCTCATGAGTTGTATATCTGACTTGTGAATTCTGACTGGTGAGTCCTGACTTGTAAATTCTGACTTGTATTTGCAGAATCTTATCTCCAAGATGAAGAGAGACATGAAGGAGCTGGAGGACCAGGCAGCTGCTAGTGCCAGGTCTGCTCAATCTGAAAGGGAGCACTCCCTTCAACTGGAAAAAGATCTGAAAATTGTATCTGCTCAGCTGGAGCAGGTCAAGAAAGAGTCGGAGGTAGCCAAGAAAACTGCCTTGAAAGCTCATAATGAGCTAAAAGCAGTATACGAGACATGCCGTAAAGGCATTGGAGCCATGTGCCAATACATCTTTGGTAAGTTTATATCTTTACTAACTCCTTCTTTGCACTGTTTTGAAGCACTTCTCAACTTATACTCACTAATTTCTTTCTGCAGGGTCTGACTCCCCAAAGCTCAAGTTGCCCGTTAGCAAGCAACTGCATGAGATGCTGGACCATTGTCATAGGCTACAAGAGGGAGCCCGTGCTGTGGTAAAGTACTTAAATGCTAAAGGCAAGTGCCCCAAGGAACCTGAGCGCCTAGTAGATGAGCTGTCACGAGCACCAGGCTATATGCGCCTCTAGAAGCAGTCCTCCTTGAGGAGAGCCTCCATCGGGATCCTTGCTCTGGCCCACAGCTACTACCCCACTGTCATAGAGCCAGCTTTGCTCACTATGGGGAAGCCGGAACAACATGAAGATGGCAAACCCTTTACTCAGGATGACTTCAAGGTTGAGGAGAAGCTGGTGCGTCCTTATGCATGTGAGATTGCCAACAAGATGGACCCTGAGGTATGGGTTCATCACTATGACTTGGAGAACAAGAGGGTTGCCCCAGAGACTCCTGCAGTTGTAAACTTTGGTCGCCCCTCACAGGCAACAGCAGGCGGCTCCTCTTCTACTGTACCGAGTTCTTCCACACCGGCGGCTCCTGTTCTGGGTAACCCAGCTGGTGCCGAGCCTGTACTGAAGACTCCTGCTGCGCCCACTCCTTCAAGAGCTACTACTGGGGGTTCCCGGCCTCAAGAAGAAGAGCTAGCTCAACATATGAAGAGCCCACGAGGTACCGGTTTCCAAACGAACAAATTCGACGGGTCCAGACAGCTAGAAGGCTCAGGAGCCGGCGTGGTTTTAACTTCACCTAAAGGAGATAAGTTGGCATATGTCCTTCAATTGCATTTTGATTGTACAAGCAACATGGCAGAGTATGAGGCTTTGCTACATGGACTCTGTTTGGCTAAGGAGATGAACATCAAGCGCATCAGGTGCTTCGGGGACTTAGATCTTGTGGCACAGCAAGTATCTGGAACCTGAGACTCGAAGGATGCAAATATGGCAGCTTACAGAAGAGCAGTCGAACAGATAGCCGGGTTCTTTTCTGGTTATCAAGTGGAGCATATTGACAGACGAAAGAACGAGGCCGCCGATGCGTTATCACGACTCGGCTCTCGTCGGGAGAAAGTGCCTCCCAACGTGTTCGTGGATGAACTCCATCATCCGTCAGTCAAGTTATCTTCAGAAGAGGAGTTAGCCTTCCCAGACCCAGAGTCAGCACTTGTGGCAGCAGTACGGGCAATCCCAGCATGGACAGAGCCCTACCTTGCATATCTCCTCCGAGGTGAACTGCCAGAGGAGGAAGTCAAACAGAGACAACTCATCAGACGGTGCAAGTCCTACACAGTCATTGATGGCGAGTTGTATAGAAGAAGTACCACTGGAGTCTACCAGAGATGTGTGTCTCCAGAAGAAGGCATGCAAATCTTGCAAGAAATTCACGCAGGTGATTGAGGTCATCATGCATCCACTAGATCCTTGGTGTCAAAAGCTTTCAGACACTGGTTCTTTTGGTTGACAGCACATTTGGATGCAGAAAAGATAGTACGAGTTTGTGATGGATGCCAAAGGTACGCAAGGCAAGACCACGTGCCAGCCCAAGAACTCAGAACTATTCCTACACTTGGCCATTTGCAGTTTGGGGGCTTGACATGGTGGGTCCTTTCTCAAAGTCGCCCTATCAGAAGACCCACCTGCTAGAAGCCGTTGACAAATTCACCAAGTGGGTAGAAGTCGAACCCGTAAGCCGAGTCGACGGAGCATCAGCTGTGAGGTTCTTCAAGAAGATAGCCACACGCTTTGGACATTCTCACAGCATCATTACAGATAATGGGACCAACTTATCAGTTGGAGAGATGGCCAAGTTTTGTGATGAGAACAACATCAGACTCGACCTAGCCTCAGTGGCACATCCACAGTCCAATGGACAAGCAGAGAGGGCAAATCAGGAGTTGCTCAAGGGAATAAAACCCAGGCTTCGAGTCCCCTTGCTAAGAGCCGCTGGATGTTGGGTTGAGGAGCTGCCAGCAGTACTTTGGAGTATAAGGACGACTCCTAACAGATCTACTGGCTTTACACCGTTCTTCATGGTGTATGGAGCAGAAGCCGTCCTACCTAGCGACTTGCTGCATGACTCGCCACGAGTCGCCAATTACGTCGAGACAGAAAATGAGCTCGCTCGTCAGGACTCGGTGGACGCACTCGAAGAAGCAAGGGAGTTAGCCCTTGAGAGATCAGCAGTTTATTAGCAGGACTTGCGGCGATATCATGCTCGTCGAATCAAGACTCAGACTTTCCAAGAGGGTGACTTAGTGCTTCACCTAGTCCAAAACAAGAAAGAGATGCACAAGTTATCTCCACCATGAGAAGGACCGTTTGTCATAAGCAAGAACTTGCACAATGGGTCGTACTATCTAATGGATGTACGAGAGCCGGAAAGTACAAGTAAAGGAGCTGACACAGCTCATACGCTAGATCCCTATGCAGAGGCAAAGAGGCCGTGGAACATAGCTCAGTTACGTCCCTACTATAGTTAAATGTAATAGTTTTATGAGTTGAAAGGCAAAGAGCCCAGTGAGCCATGCCTAAATGTAATCAAATTGTTATGATCAAAGGAAATAAAGCCGGCTTCTCTAAATATGAGTTCTTTAGTCGAGTCACCCAGTGAGTGCGCTTTATAACTTATATTTGATCATCAGGTTCTTGGGGGCTTGCTTTTCAGAGAAAAAAGTCAGGCTTAGACTCTTGAACCCGGCTTAGTAGCCAATTTTTTCCTATTTTTCTCGCTGGTAAGTTAGATGCAGCCTGCACAATATGAATAATCTACAGGCATGACTCGTCTCTAACTCTTATGAATCTTAAAGGACATAAGAAGTTGGGAGCCTGTCAACACAAACTGTAAGAGAAGTCATGCAGGGCCTACTTATTCATCAGTGAAAAATTAGATGGGTTATAAGAACCAAGCAGTGACTTGCATACATAAGACATATCAATGTCATGGTTGAACAAGCAAGTCATTACAAGCCGATTGGCAAAATTCCAGGACAACTAGTTCAAAAAACCTAAAGGTTTGCACCAGCAGTGTAGCATTACAAAAGTTTAAAAATCATCAAGAAGATGATCCTTCAGAGGAGTCGACTTCTCGGCTGGAACTGGGGAGTCCTTCTTGACAGGAGACTTGTCCTTCGCTTGTGCAGTAGAGGCACGAGCCGGCTTCACAGGAGGCTTGGTGGCAACTTATCTGTGGGAGCTGCAAGTACTGGTGCTGATGACAGGGTCTTCTTCAAGCCCTCAAAAGCATCGTCGGCTTCTTTGTCCCATAAGAATTTGTTTGACTTCTTCAGGAGTCGGTAGAGAGGACCCGCCTTCTCTCCGAGTCTTGAGATGAATCTTCTTAGAGCTGCTACACAACCAGCGAGTTTCTGAACGTCTCTTACACAAGTCGGCCTCTGCAAGTTGTGAATAGCCTTGATTTTCTCTGGGTTTGCTTCAATGCCTCTCTCTGAAACAATGAAGCCGAGGAGTTTGCCTGCAGGGACTCCAAAAACACACTTGGCTGGGTTGAGCTTCATCTTGTATTTGCGCATGTTATCAAAGGTTTCTGTTAGGTCTGCTATCAAAGAGTCAGCTTTCTGAGACTTGATGACTACATCGTCCACATAAGCGTGAATATTCCTTCCAATCTGCTTCTTGAAACAGTTCTGGATACACCTCTGATATGTAGCTCCCGCATTCTTGAGTCCAAAGGGCATTGTCGTATAGCAAAATGCTCCAAAGGGCATAATGAAAGATGTCTTCAGCTCATCCTCTATCTTGAGTCTGATCTGGTGGTACCCTGAGTAGGCATCCAAGAAACAAAGTAGTTCTGATCCAATTGTGGAGTCAATGATCTGGTCTATACGAGGTAAAGCAAACGGATCCTTGGGGCAGTGCTTGTTGAGACCCGTGAAGTCGATGCACATACGTAGCTCTCCTGTTTCTTTGGTACTAGTACTGGGTTGGCTACCCACTCTGGGTGAAAAACTTCCTTGATGAACTCAGCCGCAAGGAGCCGAGCCATCTCTTCTCCAATGGCTTTTCTTCTGTCATCATGAAACTTGCGAAGCCCCTGTTTTACAGATCTTGCATTAGGGTTAACATGTAAGCTGTGCTCGGCGAGTTCTCTCGGGACACCTGGAATGTCAGATGGCTTCCATGCAAAGACGTCCCTGTTCTCACGGATGAACTCGATGAGCGCGCTTTCCTATTTATCAGAGAGGTGCATCCCAATGGTGAACTGCTTGGAAGAATCACCAGGGGTGAAATCAACTTGCTTTGTGTCTTGAGCTGACTTAAATTTCATCTTCTCCTCCGTGGCCGGCTTCTTGAGGACTGAGTTGTCCTCCGGGTCCATGTTTGCCTTGTAAACTTTCAGCTCCTCCTGAGCGCAAGCTGTTTCGGCCATAGCTGCATCTCCCTGTTCACATTCCAATGCCATTTGTTTGCTGCCATTAACTGTAATGACTCCTGCTGGACCTGGCATCTTAAGCTTCAAGTAAACATAACACGGTCTGGCCATAAACTTAAAGTATTGCTGGTCGACCAAAAAGAGCATGGTATGGACTCTTAAGATCAACTACCTCAAAGGGCATAATCTCTGAACGGAAATTTTCCATTGTGCCAAAAGCAACCTCAAGATAGATCTTACCAATGGGTTTTGCCGACTTCCCTGGTACTATCCCATGAAAAACTATCTCAGTTGGTATCAACTGCCTATCTTGTAGTTTCATCCTCTTGAATGTGTCATAGTATAAGATGTTGATGCTGCTTCCACCATCCATGAGCACCTTGTTTAATGTGTAGCCCCCAACTTGAGGTGCTACCACTAAAGCTAGGAGCCCTGGGTCTTCGACTCTTGGTGGATGATCTGCTCTACTCCATGTCACGACTTGCTCTGACCACTTGAGCCACTGTGGGACTACTGGTTCCACTGCATTAACAGCTCGAACTTTCAACTTCCTGGCACGTTTGGACGTGCTTGTTGTGAAAACATGATAACTACCCTGACTCGGGTTCTGTGGTCGAGTTGTGACATAGTACTGCCCTTGGCCATCATGAAGCTGCTTCGGGTTCTGCTGGAACCCGCCCTACTGGTTACCTCCTCCTTGCTGTAAGTTGGGATTATGACCGGCTCCTGCGCCATGATTGCCGGGTCCTCCATTACCATTGTTTCCTCAATATCCATTGTCGTTGTTCCTATTGCCTGGTCCTGCGACTCTGCCACGCTACAGATCAACGCATTGTCCCAAGGTATGACCGCACTTCCCGTTTCTGGCGTGTTTAGGACATGGACTCGCCAAAACCTCCTCCGTACTTGGCCTACGCCCTTGATATCCTTGAGAGTTGTTGTCTGTGCGTCTGAACCCAGTGTTTGTGTTAGCTACCAGGTCATATCTGTCTCCGTATGGCCTCTTAGTGCCACCTTGGTTTTGACTTGGTTTTGATTCTGACTTGGTCCACTTGGTCCACTGCCACCTTGTCCCTTTCTAGCTTCTTCCGGGTCCTTGGTTTTGTCCGTGGATGCGTGCTTATTGGCTCCAGCCATGATCTCTCCAATGGTGATAGGTATGCCCTGATTTAGACTATATTTCATACGTCCCAACTTCCAGCTCAAACGATTATAACTGCAGTTTCTCTCCAATGCCATCAACACAGAGATGGGTGGGAGTCCTTGCGATGAATTGATGATTTCTGAGACTCGCTTCATCCAATGTCTTGCGGACTCGCCCTTCCGCTGAGTGCATCGCTCTAAGTCCTCTATGGTGCTCAACTTTCTGCAAGTTCCTTGGAAATTTTGCACAAAAGCTGTCTTCAACTGCTCCCATGAGTTAATGGACCTGGGAGGCAAGTTCCTCATCCAAACTTTGGCTGTCTCATCCATCATAAGATACATAAATTTGGCGCACAACCCTTCTGAAGCGTTTCTGATACTCATTGCCATCTCATAACTGCTAAGCCACGAAGTCGGGTCCATATTTGGTTCATAGTTGCCCACCTTGCGCGGTTCCTTGAAGTTATCTGGGAAAGCCACAACTCTAATGGCCTCTGAAAGACATGCGGGTCCTGTTAATGATGGAGAACTCCCTGGTGAGGTTACCTCAGTGAGCGCACGATGCGGCGGGTTCATCACTGTGACACCCCAAAAATCCATCCCTAATTTTAGAGGTGTTTTCCCACACCTGAAAAACTTTTTCTACTTTCAAAATGTTTTCTTTGAACCAGACGGTCTTTGACTTGACTTTGGTTTCGCTCTCTTGGAAATTTCCCAACAAATCCCCGATCGTTGACAACCTCCACCATATTCCCCGTCCATTGCTTTGTCAGCCGGACGTTGGTTCCATTTGGAGATTTCCAAAACCCCTCTCGGCTATCCCCACCAAAAGCCACCACCACAAGTGTACCTGGAAATAAATTCCACCAAGCTACCATATGGTTCCCTCATTCTTATACATCATCACCATGGAGTAATATTTCATAGTCCCATGCAATATTCCAAAGTCAAACCATAATCTCTACTATGCCATTTTCAATCCAGAAATTATCTGGACACCTTCCACTCATCCGAAAATTCTGTAATTTTGGTGAGGTGCATGATTTGGCCTCCTGAACATTTCACTCCATTGGCCCAACCTCATTTGAGCAATATTTGAGGTACTTCCTTTATACTACCCTTTTTATGCCTAATTGTGATTTCCAAAGCAACCCCTAGCTACAAAAATCATTTGGCATTGCCACTTTGCCAAGTTGACAAGATCCCCTACACAACCCCACATCCCCAATATCAGATCAAGATCATTTGAGGAAGTGCATTTGGCGTTCCCATGCCATTAGGGCATTTTCGGACACCAATTTATTTGACCAACTCCCCTGTGTCCAATTGGTCCCAAACTTCACAGACATACTACATACGCCTATCCTAGCCTACTGTGAATTTTGGGGATTTTTCTGAGATGTGCAAAGCCTTGGTCATTTCATCGAACACCTGGCGCACCCTTGGTTTTCTGTAAATCTTGTGTTGCGAAGTGTGGAGTTTTTGAGTGTGGCCAGTCTGGTTGTCTTGGTCTTGTCCTTGTGAACCCCGTGGTGCGACCCTTTTTCAGTTTAGAGCTCGGAGTCGTCGGGAACGCGACGATGTCGCCCGTGTCGCGCTCTGGACGTCCGGGACGTGCGCTTTGGCAAGACCTAATCCCCGTTACTGCAGTGGTCGGTGCCAAATCCTTCCGCTGCAGTGTGCCTCGTGCTCCACTGTGCCTCCAGCACGACTGCCTTATCCCCCCGTTCTTATCCCCCCATTCATGGCTTGGAGGCAGGCTGGTGCACCGGTGGCCATCAATGGCCAAACCGGCCACCACCCACCTCTCCTCAACCCCCCCTCTGGCCTATATAAAGCCACCTCCAAGCAGGCCCGAGCGAGCCCTAGCCACCCCACTCCTTTCCCTCTCCCCTGCCCTCCTCAGTCGGTTCTCATGGGTGAGAGAGAGCACACAAAAAATTTGGCCACCATGGCCGAAGCACGCGAGCTTGCGTGCTCGAGCAACCCCGCACCTCCCCCTAGCCCTAGCCCTCCCTGGGGCGCAGCATGATGCCGCTGCCCCGCTCCCGTCGTCGGCGTCCGCCCCTATCCTCCCCACTGTCACCGGCCGCGCCAAGCCACTGCCGCCACCCGCCGTCACCGATGTCACCGCCCGTGGCCGCGCGCTGCGAACCTCCCGTCCCCACCGACGTTGTCGCCTCTACCACGACGCGGACGTCCACTGCTGTCCTTAGCTGGCCCACCGAGCCACCAGCCGCCGCCGACTGGCCTCTCCCCGAGCCGCCCGTGCCTCGCGCGTGGCCGAGCACGTCGGGCTCGCGGGCGACGCACCGGAGGCTTCCCCGACGCCGAAGCCGCCTTCCCTAGCCGCGGCCGTCCGTGGCATTTCTGTCATCACCGATGTCCCCGCCGGCCAACCGGTCGCCGGCGCAATCGCTCCCGAGCCACTGCGTCGCTGGGCTGACGCGGGGAAGGAGGGAGGGGAGAAGAGGAGAAGAGGAGAAGAGGAGAAGAGGAGAAGAGGAGAGAGGGGAGCGGAGGAGAGACCGACATGTGGGTCCCGGCCCCACCTGTCGGGTTAAGTGGAAGCGTATCCGGCGCGTTACGCTTTCACAGCACTGAAGACGTATTTTCGGCGAACTGCGCAACCGGCCCGGCCCGATTCTGAAGGCGGCCCGTTCTGTTTTTTTTCAGAGCAGGCAGCAGATAGTTAAACTTCGCCGAGCCGTAACTTTTGATCCGTAGCTCCGTTTGAGGTGATTCAAATTTGTAAATCTACAGTTTGAAGAGCTCTATCCAGTGGTATAGATCTTGTATTTTTTGTAAAATGCTTAGATGCTCAGCACCCTTATGCACATGCGTAGGTGTTTTCCCGCGACGGCAAAATCGAGACCCTAGCCCGCGACATGTCCGTGACCTCCAAACCAAATGGCGTCGATCGTCGAAGGCAAGCTAACCCCTTGCTATGAGCAGTCCCGCAAAGTTGTTTGTTATTCGCTTATTGTCATGCCAAGTGTTTATATTTGTCTGCGTTTGGTATTTATATTATGTCGGTCTGTTATTATTGCCTTGTTTTGTACTTCATCCATGTATGCATTAGATTGATGTATGAATTATCTGTGCGCCTCGCACTTGCGTGGCTTTGACAACTAAATAACAAAAACATGCGTTGATTGTTTGCTTCTTCTTCTTCGCCGAGGTGAGGAGCGGACGGATGTCGTCTTATGATCCTCGGAGTTGGGGGCATTTGCCAAAAGAGTTATTTGCTTCTTGTCCCTCCGTCAAATATGGTTGGCGTAGACCACCCAGACTGCGACGCTTGGGAGCTGACTTTTCATTTGGTTCTTTTTGCCAAGATTGCTGACACCACGTCGAGATAACCCTCGAGTGGAATGGATGCTTTCTTTCTTATGAATGATTTTCGGTTCATTGTTTGGAGGCTACATGCCTCACCAACTTTGTAATTGATCTATGATGACACCGGCTGGAGGAACCGCCATAGTCATCTGTTTGAAACTCTATGTTATAATCTGTAGCCGATCTGTGATGGCGCTTGTTGGCGGAATCGCCACGATGGTCACCCAGTCGACGCTAACCAACTAGTTGATCTGTGATGGCGCTTGTTGGCGGAATCGCCACGATAGTCACCCGGTCGACACAAACCAACTCAACTATATTTTGTAGTTGATCTTTATTGTGTTGCTAATGTTTTGTTGTTTAATGATATATTATTATGTTATTATGGTTGTAGTGTTAGACTAATCCTTTGTTGCTTGGGCATGTGAATGATGAAACTTGATTAAATGAAACACCCCTCCAAACAACGATAAGGTCTATTCATAGTGCCACTAATCTGAACCCTTGAACGCGATACCACCGTTGTCCCATGGAAACCGTGACCTAGTAGGTTGTTAAGCCTCTTTTGTGCCATCCATTGGGCGCAGTCGTTCGGTTGTGCTGTCCGAGGGGAGGGGTCGACAGGCACGGGTTCGACTGCGATAAGGAGTCCGGAGCTAGGCATACCCGGTAGCGCCGGGGGATGTGCCGGATTTACTTGCCCGTTGTACCATGCGTATAGGGTGGTGCAGGAGAGTGTCTTAGGAAGTGGACCGTCACGAGAATGTATTTTGCTTGGTACGACTTTGGGCGTGAGAAACCTGGAGCGTCGGCTGAGTGGGGTGCATTCTGATAGGTGGTAAAGCAAACTCTCGAGAGACTCAACCTAGCCAGCTAGCCTTGTTCCTGGGATATGGAACAACAGTTCAGTGTCAGTCACACTGTGTGTCTTTGTCGTGTCCGGAGGTTAAACTTAAGATCTGTTTGAAAGAATTGATTACTGACCTAACCTCACTTAATAAACAATAAGATGGTGCAGGGAACGTTACTCGAGATAAGGAATTGTGATAAGGCCAGTGGGCCTAGCAGTGGTGTCAGATGAGATTAGCCTCGTGAGGCTAGAGGCCAGTAAGCCTAGCTGTGGTAATATGATTTATTGTGTTACTTGGTACCAACTGGTATACCCGTTATTTGTCACAGGTAAGCTCTTTGTGTGACCCCCGGTACATGATCCAACCCCACCTGGCTTGGACTCTGTACTAGTGGTACTCCCATTGTTTGCTTATATCATATTTTATTATGATGTCATGTTGCTACCCACTTGGACTGCCGTAAGTAGTCACTTGCCATGTTTAGATTATTTTCTGTCGCTAGTTACTTGTTGCCTGATTGTTTGACTGTTCATGTCTTGTGGTTATTTTCTTGCGAGTACGTCAATGTACTCAGACTGGCTTTTCATGTGGCCAGACTTGAGAGGATCCATCTCCTACCATAGCAAGGAGATCGAGCAGAAGCGTTCCAGGATCAGTAGCCCAGCCAGATGCCTGTGGAATGGAGCCGCACCAAGCCGTTGCCGTATCTTTGTCTTCCGCTGCCAGTTAAACTCTGTCTTGTGCCATACTTGGCCATGATTATTTTCATGCCTTGAAGGCCATGTAAACCGTTTGTAGCCCTTTGGGCCTGATTGTGTAATGATATTTCCGCTATGTTGCATTGTCGTAACGTGCGTCCAGATATCCTGGGCTGGCGCATGGGGCGACCGCCTCTCTGGCGACTTGTGTCAGAGGGGGTGCCACAATCACTGGCGCTGCTGTTGCTGGCGCTGGCCCACCGGCTCCTCTGGCTTCTAGGACTCTGGCCTTAGTAGCTCTTCTGTTCCTTGCTTCGTTGACTCGTCTTTGAGCTTCCGAAACAGTGGGTTGATGTGGTTGATTCCTTGCCAGTTCGCGGCGCCTTGCACTCGTCGACCCGGCCGGATGAGACTCGTCATGTCGACTCCTTGCTCTGGAGTTGTACGGAGTGGAATGAAGCCGGCTTGCGTCTGGGAAATTGGGATAGAGAGCTTGTTGTGCCAATGCCGTTTTTAACATATCTATGGCGAGTCGTGCCTCTTGACCTGTTGGGTTTTCCATGAGTGGGATTCTGTCCAACACCATGGTTGCTGCATGTACGTTGTCAATTGGGTTTGAGTAATGTCCTGCCGGTGTATGGAATCTCTGCGGTGGTGGACCCATACCGCCGACTCCTCCACCAGGTGGCGGGGGTGGTGCATTGGCTCCAGCTCCTGCTCTGACTCCTCCGTTTCCTCCTGGTGGTGGTGGTGGTGGCGGTGGTGGTGCTGCTCCTGCGCCAGGTGTAGATCCTCCGACTCCTGCGCCTGGACCCGTCGGTGTCTGAAACAGGTTGGTTGGATTTATGATGACTCCCTCATGCAGTCGGCTCCGAGTCCTGCGATGCTGAACTGAGGCGAGTTCCTGTTGGCGATTGCGCACTGCTGCTGCTTCAGCTTGTACACGCTCGTGCTCTGCTTGTATGCGAGTTTGCTCGGCTTGTATACGTGCCTGCTCTGCCTGTACAAGGGCTTGATCTGCTGCTATCCTACGATTTGCCTCTGCCACATCTGCCAATTGCTTCTCTAATGCCTGACGAGCCGTCAGTAACTCCTCAGCACGAGCCGTCGCGTTTTCGATCTCCCTTGTCAGCAGATTGGGATCGAATTGACTTCCACCCGCATTATCTCCACCGTTTTCAGGTCCAGACATGTACACTCCAACATGACGTGGACGTACTGGTGATTGCACGCACTCTTCCTCTATTCCATACCCAAGTCGATCTTCAAATAAGGGCAAAATTGACTCTGAATCTGCGTCGTAGTCTGGCTCCATATATGGCTCTGCCAGCGACTCCTTCTCCTTGTTGATGATAAGCTGTTCCTCTGATTCGGCTACTATGCCGATTTGTGATGTTCCAACGGACTCCCCTCCATCGGACTCCACCACAGCTGTTGCCTCTGAAACTGAATCCAACTGATTAGCATGGTTACCTATGGTGCTGACCATGCTAACGAACACATTGATCTGGCTGAAGATGAGTTGATAGCCTTCGTCGACTTCATCCATCTCCGAGCTCCATCCTAAATCATCGATCTCTGTCTCTCCAAGCTGATTGGTGTAAAGTCGCCCGATGGCGAGTTTCTCCATACCTCGGCGAGCTTCGCCTACGATCTCGAATCCTTTTCTCACCTGCCCCACGGTGGGCGCCAACTATCGTGGGGTTGTCACGGCAAGTTCTTCCTCAGGGAAGATGAGTTGTGGGGCCATTGGTGATCGAAGTACGTAGGAGCTGTTAATCTCGCCTAAGAACAAGGATTTACCCAGGTTCGGCCCCTCTCGATCGAGGTAAAGACCTACTTCCTGCTTCGGCTTTATTGATTGGACTGACTCTCGATTACAGGGTTTCGACTCTTATCTAGGGAGTCGATGACTACGGGTCTCTCGATTGCTTCAGACTTGTCTGGCCTGCCTCTCTCTAAGGTCCAGGGCCCTCCTTATAAAGGCGATCGGGTCCCTGGACTTACAAGTTTACACCGGGTCATACTTGGACACGAGTCCTATTCTATTTCTTGGCCTTCCAAGTTAGAACTCCGGGTTGTACTAGGACTCCTCCATGACGAGTCCTTCCTTCTTCATGGGCCTTGGTCGGCTTGTCTCCAGCCCAGCCCATGTAACTTGAAGTGCGACCCGGCTTTGGCCTTCTTGGTCTTGGCGGGTCTACTTTTCTGGGTCCATGGGCCTAACTATAAAGTATCCCCCCATCAGTGCCCGATGGTGTTGTGTGGATAGACGAGAGGGCCGATGGTGGCCTTTTTAAAGCCGCCCGATGGCGCAGCGTGGTCACTGCGCCCGACGCTTGGAACGCCACTGGCATGCATGGCGCCGCGTGGTCACTGTGTCGCTGCATCGATGCGTCGCCTGCATCAATGGTTGCTGCTATGAGGCGACGCTTCATTTCTGTGCTGCATCAATGCGCCGCCTGCATCGATGCGTCGCTTCGCCGCTGCGTCCATGCGATGTATCATTGCGCCGCCTTTGGGTCGATGAGATGCGGGCTCCACGGACTAAATATATTCAAAATGTTTATTTCTGAAAAAAATAGAAAGTCCGCGTCGGCTATTGGCACCGCGAGTGGGGAGCGACGACGCTAATACGTCCGTTTTCGTCTGCGCGGCGCCAATAGAGCTCGTCCGGCCGCTAATCCGGACGCTCTATTGGCACCCCGACTGGAGATGCTCTATGTAAGATGCATTTTACTCTCTTCCAGTAAACATTCTGGGCGTTACCAGCCTGAGACGTGCTGGGCCCCTGATTTCGCCAGGGCCCACCCTCTAATTTCACCCACCTACTCCCTCCGTTCCAATTTAGATGACTCCCAAGTAGATGTATCTAGACATGTTTTTTATCTAGATACATCTGTTAAGGATTCATCTAAATTGAAACCGAGGGAGTAGTTCCGTAAGAGTTGGCCGTAACTTGAGTCCGTATGTGTAGCATTGCTCGTAGTATTGTCTCTGCACCCACCCCGAGGCTAGGTTTGCTGAAAACAAGATTTGTTAGGGCTTATTTACATCTCTCGTATTTTCACCCCTAAAAGTTTGGGGATGGAAGGGGATTTGGTGTTCAACTAATCCTCTACCATCCACTTAAATACTCTTCCCTAAAAATACATTAGTACGAGGGTGAGTTTTTAATCTAGATAAAAATGTGGGGATTTGTGGGGATATCTCAGGATTATCACGTCCAAACCCGGAGAAGTAAACGGATTATTGAGGATTTTCCGGGATTCGAAATAATCCCATCCAATCCCTTAAAATACATTAGAAGTAAACATGCCCTTAGGTTTACTCTTGGAAGAAGATTTGGTACCTCCTCTGATAAAAAAAAAGACTTTTAGCAGGCTTGAACCCTCCTGGATCAATTCTACCTCCGCTAGTCTATACCTACCTATAATAATAATAAAAGCAGTAAGCCGTCTTCCGGTCCGTCCTCAATTTTATTGTTTTGCCCTCCACCAAATCAAATATTACGCGCAAAATACCACATACCGCTTGGCTCCTTTTATCACTCCTCTCCCCCGACCGAACCCATCCTTCTCCTTCCGGCCTCCACCGCACGTCTTCGCCGCCACCGCCCCATGAATCCGGCCGCGGCCCCTGAAACCCACGATGCCATCGCTTTTCCATGAGCTCTCCGGACTGGATCTAGCTGGAACCCTCCTCCTATCCTCTCACCTCCGTACCTCCCGACCTGGGCGCCGCGTGGCGTCTCCGACGCCGAGGAGGATGAGGCCGCCGAACAGATCCTCTCCTGGAGGCGGTGATGTGATGGGATCCCCGCCGAAGTCGATCTATGCTGCCCGCGGTGGACCTGCGCGTAGATCTGGTGTCCCCACTTGTGCCTCTGCGCTGTGGTATCCCTCCATGGCTGACCTGAGCAGCGTCATCTCAAGCACACGGGAAGGAGGGGCCCCATGCGGTGTAGGAGGACAGTACGTAGGCATAAGCGCTTCTCCCGATCTCTTCCTCTCCAGCCTTGGAACTCCCTGTATTTTTAGAACAAACGGTCAATCAATTGGCCAGTTCGTTTTGGAGAGAAAGGAGGAGGAACGGCGGCGTGCAGGGATGTGGATCAGGGAGGAGGAAATGTGGGGGCGAGGCAGCAGGGAGAGGTGAGGGAAGGGAGGAGGAGATGGATTGATGGCGTCGGGAAGAGATTGAGGCTGCCGGCGGCTGCTTTGCGTCCGTCTATTTGCTGTTTGGGGGATTGCTAGCTGTTTTGCTTTGCTGCTTTGTTATTGCTAGCCTTGGCCGCGGTGGTAGAAGGCGGACAAGGCCTGGCGGCGAAGGGCAAGAGCGTGCTATGGAGCTTCCATCCAGGAGCTCAGCTGCATGGTCTGGCCATGGCGCTGTGTAATTTTCACTAGTAGAGAACAGGGCATCACTACCGGTCTTATTGGGCCTTTAGTACCGGTTGTGCAACCGGTACTAAAAGGTCGGGACTAAAGGGGTACCCCTTCAGTACCGGTTATATATACAACCAGTACTAAAGGCCCTCCACGTGGACGAACCTGCGCGCGCGCAGCGGAGGACCTTATTTTTTCAGGGGGTTTAGGTTTTCGGTTTTATTTCTTTTCGCTTATTTCTTGGGGTTTAGGGTTTCTGCTTTTTTCCTTTTCGCTCACTTTTTAGGGTTTCGGAGGAGATCACGTATAAAGTACCGACTACACATATAAAGTACTCATTACACATATAAAGTACTCTCGTTAATTACATATAAAGTCATAATTACAATGGAGATCACCGCTAGCTAGTACATGCATGGAGGGAGTCTATTTTTCGACATAGTGGAATTCACCGAATTCATCTATGACATGCGTCAGCATGAATCCCGCCAATTCCTCCGCAATAGCTTTTACGCGGTTTTGTGGTAGGAGCTGTTTCCTCTTTCTTGACATCTTTAAAAGAAGGAGATCAAATCAGTTATGATCGAAACTAAACACAATTGATGGTAGCAAAATAAAAGTTGTGTATGATGTTTACGTACCTCTCGATTTCTTACACTATTGACTCTCTCATTGACCCTCATGTGAATATACTCGCAAACGTAGTATCCACATAGTTCTGTCCCCTGTGGTTGTCGCAGACACCACTATAGAAGAATATAATTTAATCAAATAATAATCAAGAGAATGATAATGTTATTAGAAAGATACACAGACCTAGATATGTAGTAGTACTTACTTTGTTAGCCTTGAACTCCAGCTTATCTTTCCATTCACCGCGTTCTTCCGCGATGAACTTTTTTCAAACCCTGCCCGGAAAAGAAAATGAATTGATATCCGGAAATGAACGAAAGAGGACGATATAGTGCGATGGAAATTACCTCTTGAGCATTAGACGCACGCTTTTGTAATCATCTTGATCTCTCCTTAATGAGTCCCAGACTTCACTTCTCCTTCCTCGAGTCTAATGATTAGCAGAATGAAGTGGTACCTGCGCACATTTATATACGCGGGTATTCAGAACTCATCAATTACACTTAATATCGGGAAAGCAAAATAGAATGTGTACAAGATAGTAACACTCACCCGAAGTTGTAAGGAAAAAGTATTTCCTTTTTGGTACTTTGTCGCTTAAAAAATGTTAGCAAAAGGTCCCCTGTGTCCTGGACATACAGAGGACTTTCTACGGTGACTTCATTAACTTTATTCGGGTCAATGAACCCAATGTCCCAGATTCCTCCCATTCGGCATTCACGAATCTTCATTCTGCATAATAGCGTACAAAAGAATGTTGTGAGGATAATTACAAGCAATGAAACGAGCTTAACTATAAATAATTAAATTACACGAATAAATTACTTACAGACAATAGCAGCTGATGATAGATTTGTCGAGAGCAAGTTGACTGTACATCTGAAAAAGTTCGGAGAACTCAAACTGCACACCATATTCTCGGAAGTAGTGTTGTTCCTTAACTCCCGCCATGAGATATTCTCTCCCTTGTTTTGCGGTGGCCATGTACTAGTTATTCAATATATATATAACTATATTGTTAGAGCACTCAGATTTTCGACCAGAGGCCGCCCGAGTTCAAATTTATATTGAATTGTTATCTGCGCTATTTGGTAACCTGTGTCGCCAATGACAACTTCTCCATGCTCGATTTCCCGAGCTTCAGAAGGCACAATGAGCGGGGCGATCGATTGTGCTTCTTGTTCTCCGAGCTGGGCAACTCTTTTTCCGCACGCTTTATCTTTCTCCATCTGTGTGGAAAGTACCTTGTCAATACCTCGCTCATAGTCTGAAAGGGGCGGCGGTGGAGGGTTATACAGGTTGTCAACGGTGCAATCTTTTACCTCGGTTGGTATAGTCTTCAGAAGTTCCTTTATGGGGTCAAGTCTTGCCTCCAGTCTTTCCTTTTTTTCTGTTCAAAAAAGGCTTTAGCCTTGCCTTGTGTGCTCAGTTCTAATTCCTCCATAGTCATCTCGCCAGCTAACTTCTCAGGAGCCTTGACTTCCTTGGGTTTTCTTGCACGTTTCTTGACAGGGGATGACGTGAACAGCTTCCGCTTTGTCAAATTACTAGTGGGCGCAGCAGTCGGCTGACGGGACGGCGCGGGCGATGGACTCGCGGTGGGCTCCCAATCGTCAGGGGAGGAGGGTGGACTTTGCTGTGGTGAATTTCTAACCGGAGGAGTCGGTGGCCTTGGCGCCGAGTCTGGAAACTTGATGTATTTCTTCTTCCATAGAACGATACCAAGCTCGACTTCTCCCAATGTCTTCTCGCCTTCAGCTCCAGGAATGTCAAGATGCATTGAGTTGAATCCCGACAAAACTTTCGTGACCCCGACACGAGCAAATCCAGCTGGAATCTCACCAAAATGGAAGGTTGCTCCAAGTTGATGTGGTAAAGCATAGACATTCGCCACGGAAAACTAAGGTTATTCATTGGCGCATGTAACTCACAACTTGTCTTCTCCGTGATATCATCCACGGGCTAGCGCGCCGCCGACGGTTCATCAACTTGTTCATCAACTGCAGGATCTTGTAGCTGCGTGGAACCCACGCTGCTTTTCCGCTGAGATGGACAGGCATCGACTGCATGATCTTCTACTCGCAGCTGAGATTCCCTTTGCTGGGTAATTAAGGCCAGTTGCTCCTTCACATCGTGCATCTGGTGTTCTAATGCAGTAAACCTCTCCGCCTCCCTCTTCTTACTTCTGCAATGTTTTCTATAAGTTGCAGCGTCCTCCGGAAACCCTTCAAGAAAACCAACCCCGCCTCCTCTACCTCGACATCGTCCCCAGTGTTCTTTATTCCCGAGGGCCAGTGAAAGCTCGTCGTCCTCTCTATCGGGAACATAGTTTCCCTGTCGGACTAGTTCTATAGCGTCAACTAGTTTTTTGACGACTCTTGTAATTCTTTTCTTCCATTTTCCCTGTGCAACAATCAGCCCTGTGTCTGGGTCCAAAACTGCCCCATGCGTGACCAACCAGAACTTGGACCTGTCGGGCCAGTCATCTGTCTGTGAAGTGATCCCTTTTTGACGCAGCTCGTTTTCATAGGCTTCCCACTTAGGCAAGGTAGTCTTGTAGCCACCTGAGCCCAAATGATGGTGATATTTCTTCTTCTCAGCATTCAACTTATTTTGGGTCGATCGGGCCACAGCGACGGCCGATTTCTTATACGCCACAAATTCAGGCCAGTCATCTTTGAGCTTCTCTAGATGTCCGATGAAATTTGGAGGTTCTTTCCCATATTTTCTCCACAATCCGTTCTTCTAGTTGTTGAATTGCTGGGCCATCTTGCTAAGAGTCCATTCCTTGACTTTATCCTTCCTCTTCTGTGGGTGATCTGCCGGTAGGGTGAAAGAATCCAATATCGAGGCCCAAAGGGTATCTTTAATTCTATCCTCGAGATATTTTGCGCCAATGTTGGCTTTCTTCGGCTGATTCCATTCTGCAACGATGATTAGGACCATGTCCCTAACAAGAACACCGCATTGAGCTACATATTTAGTGTAGATTCCTTCGGGTTTCTCCGGTTTGCCTTTTATACTAACTTCGTCGATCGACAACTTTGCACCATCCGGCAGCTTTACCCCTTGGTTCGGGCCTCGTTTAGGGATTGACTTAGATCCAGAGGGCTAAAAGAAAAATGTTTCGTTAATAAGTGCAATATAAATCAATTAATATGCATCTAGCTAGTGATCAACAAGACTTAATATATACCTCGCCGGAGTTTTCTAACGGCACTTCTTCGTCGTCGTCTCTGAATTTTTCTAACTCAAGTCCCTCACCGGAGTCGTTCAAACATTTCGCGCTGAAATCTTCGTCGTCTTCTTCGCCGGAATCTTCTCCATCGGAATTGGGTCCTATAGCCCTATCATATATAATTGCTTGCATCCAGTCTTCATTCTCCTCATCTCGGATGAAGGGGGCGTCATCTCGGGTGATGGGGGCGTCGTCCTCCATAGCTCAATGTCACTGCAAATTTTTAATTCATAGCAAACAACTTTAAATTTCATTGCAACTAAAAATAACATTGCTTTGCAAACTTTACTATGTTATCTAGATGACTTAGCAATATTTCTAACAAAATTGCTACACTAATAATAACCTAAAATAATTTTCAAACTTTGCTACTAAAATTTTCTAACTTAGCAATATTTCAAACTTAGGAATATTTCAAACTATTTTCTACCAACAATTTTTTCTACTAACAATTTTTCTACTAACAATTTTTTCTACTAAATATTAACACTACCTAAATTGTGCTATCTAAATGATCTAAATTTTGCTATCTAAATTACCTAAATTTTGCTATCCAAAAATAATAACTTCAAACAAAATGATCTAAATGATCTTTGCATCTAAAATATTTAAACATTTGCATCTAAAATATTTAAACACTTGCATCTGAAACATTTGCATCTAAACAACTATAAATTCCTAATATATTTTCATCTAAAGCATTTGCATCTAAAATATTTAAGCAACAATTATATGATGTCATGTTGACGTGGCAGTGGCGATCGACGATCGACGCGCGCGTGGGCAGTGTGGCGACGCGCGCCACCAGGGGGCGAGCAGGGGAGGAAGGAGGCGAGGAGCGAGGAAGGGGAGGGATACGTACGTGTGCTCGGTGGGGACGGACGCTCGATCGAGCGACAATGGCGCGATGGCGCGGGGGCGCGACGGAGGGGCGCGCGACCACGGGAGGGGCCGGAGCAGGGCGACAGAGGCCGGAGCGTGGCGGCGGAGGCCGGAGCAGGGCGGCGGAGGCCGGGGCGCGGCGGAGGCCGGAGCGTGGCGGCGGCCGGGGATTTTGGCAGGGCTTCGCCGCAGGTTCGATCGTGTGGAGGAGACGACGATTTCTGCTAAGTGTGGGGAAGAAACGGGCCGCTTATATACAAAAAGGCCTTTAGTACCGGTTGCCTCGAACAACCGGTACAAAAGACCCCCTTTAATACCGGTTGGTCTGTGCAACCGGTACTAAAGGTCTTTTTTCGGCCGCTTAAATTCCCGCGCGCGAACAACCCTTTTTGTACCGGTTGGTATTTGCAACCGGTACTAAAGGTATTTTTTTTCGAATTTCTTTTTTCTTTGTTCTTTTTCCTGATTTCTTTATTCTATTGATTTAATTGTCCAAATTTGACAAACTTTATATCAAACTGTAGAATCTTTTGCTACTGGTTATTTTCAAATTTGACTATGTTGAATGTATTCAAATTTCAAATGGATAATTTGAGTAAATTTGACATAGATTTAAATCCATATCATCAAAAAATTGAAACAAAATGCATGTTTGATTGTTTTTTATATAATTTGAATTTCTAAAAATGCTTTTAATATGAATTTTTCCTGCTCTAGTTTATTTTTCTTTTATACTTAGTTTAATTGTTTCAATATTTATGAAAATCATATCTTTTTATGATTTGCATTATATCTATTGATTCAATTGTCCAAATTTGACAAACTTTACATCAAACTTAAGCCCTAGACATGTAGAATCTATTGCTTCTGGTTATTTTCAAATTTGACTATGTTGAATATATTCAAATTTCAAATGGATGATTTGAGTAAATTTGATATAGATTTAAATCCATATCATCAAAAAATTGAAACAAAATGCATGTTTGATTGTTTTTTATATAATTTGAATTTATAAAAATGCTTTTAATATGAATTTTTCCTGCTCTAGTTTATTTTCAAACTTAAGCCCTGGACATGTAGAATCTATTGCTACTGGTTATTTTCAAATTTGACTATGTTGGCCAGGACAGCGATAGGGGAGGACACGTGACTGACACGAGTCGTGACTGCAAAGCCCGCCTTTAGTCCCGGTTGGTGTTACCAACCGGGAGTAAAGAAGCACACGGATCATGTGTTTCTTTCAAGCGCTTGTGAGCCGTTGGATCAGGGGTGTGTTTCTTTCAAGAACTTGTGAGCCGTTGGATCAGGGGTATGTGTTTCTTTTGAGGGCAAAACCAGTGTTGGATCAGCCACATGACCCTATATAAACCCCCCTCTCGAACATGTTTGACACTCAATGTAGTTCATTTGATATACAAAGCATTCGGATTCCCTGCATACGTCCAACGGTGCATTTGATATGCGGGCACTCACGAGCCACCGTTGGGCTGTATGCAGGGGAAACCGTGTGTTTTGTTCTATCTATAAAATACTTCAGTTCATCGACCGAATACAAATCATTCGGATTCCCGTCATACAGCCCAACGGTGCATTTGATATGCAGGCACTCACGAGCCACCGTTGGGCTGTATGACGGGGAAACCGTGTGCATTTGTTAAAAGGTTTAATACATTAATTATTACACATCACCAACAACATCCCTATCTAGTGTTCACTTTTTTCTTCGTGTGTGTCCCTTTCTTCTGATTGCGCCGTAGCCATGGACAATCTTTATCATTTAACACGATGCTTGGGTTAGTTTTCACTTTGAAGGGAGGAATTTCATTAACTTATTGTAATCTTCTGACATGTCTGTCTTGTCCTCCACTCCCACGATGTTTCTTTTCCCTGAAAGAACTATGTGGCACTTTGGCTGATCGTATGATGTATCGGCTTGCTTATCTTTTCTTTTTTTCGGTTTGGAAGACATGTCATTCACATAGAAAACCTAAACCACATCATTGGTTAGGACGAATGGCTCGGTGTGGTACCCAAGATTGTTGAGATCCACTGTAGTCATTCCGTACCGCCGGTCCATCTCTACCCTGCCTGACAGGTTGACCCATTTGCACTGAAACAAAGGGATCTTAAAAGAAGGTCCATAGTAAAGTTCCCATATCTGCTGTATGCAACCATAATATGTGTCCTTTGTCCCATCGTCATTTGTTGCATCAAAGCGGACACCACTGTTTTGGTTAGTGCTCTTTTTGTCTTGGGTTTTCGTGTAAAATATATTTCCATTTATCTCGTACCCTTGGAAAGTCAATATAGTCGAAGATGGTGACTTGGCCAACAAGTATAGCTCATCTCCAACAGTGGTGTTATTAATGAGATGTGTACGCAACCAACTGCCGAAAGTTTCCACGTGCTTTCCTTTAATCCAGAAGTTAGTCTGCTCCGGGTATTCGGAGCGCAAAATATCCATGTGTTTCATGATATACGGAGCCACCAATATGGAATTTTGTAGAAATGTGTAGTGTGCTTGAGTGAAAGAATGACCGTCCATACTTCTTGTTGCTTTCTTTCCTAGCGTGCCTTTTCCATGCAGTCTCCCCTCATGGCGTGATTGAGGAACACCGATCGGCTTAACATCAGGAATAAAGTCAACACAAAACTCAATGACCTCCTCTGTTCCATAGCCCTTGGACATGCTTTCTTCTGGCCTAGCACGGTTATGAACGTATTTCTTTAAGACTCCCATGAACTTCTCAAAGGGGAACATGTTGTGTAGAAATACAGGACCGAGAATGGAAATCTCTTCGACTAGGTGAACTATGAGGTGCGTCATAATATTTAAGAAGGACGGTGGAAACACCAACTCGAAGCTAACAAGACATTGGACGACACCCGTCTGTAAACTTGGTAGAGTTGATGGATCGATTACCTTCTGAGAAATTGCATTGAGGAATGCACATAGCTTCACAATAGGTACTCGAACGTTTTCCGGTAGAAGCCCCCTCAATGCAACCGGAAGTAATTGTGTCATAATCACGTGGCAGTCATGAGACTTCAGGTTTTGGAACTTTTTCTCTGCCATGTTTATTATTCCCTTTATATTCGACGAGTAGTCAGACGGGACCTTGATACTGCTCAGGACTTGAAAAAAGATCTCCTTCTCTTCTTTGGTAAGAGCGTAGCTGGCAGCACCTTGATACTTCTCTGGATTCATGTTGTCTCTTTCGTGCGTACGTTGCTGTTCCTGCCGTGCATCCGCTGTATCTTTCGTCTTCCCATACACGCCTAAGAAGTTTAGCAGGTTCACGCAAAGATTTTTCTTCACGTGCATCATGTCGATTGCAGAGCGAACCTCTAAGATTTTCCAATAGGATAAATCCCAAAATATAGATTTATTATTCCACAAGGGTACGTGCTTGTTTGCGTCTTTCGGAACAGATAGACTGCCAGGACCCTTTCCAAAGATTACTTCTAAATCCTTGACCATGCCATATATAACATCACCATCAGGGCGTGTAGGCTTCGTCCGGTTATCTGCCTCACCTTTAAAATTCTTGCCTCTGTTTCTTACGTGATGCCTTTTTGAAAGAAATCGACGATGCCCCAGGTACACATTCTTGTTACCTAAATATATAGTGTCAGTCTTATCTAAACAGTGCGTGTATGCATTGTATCCCTTATTTGACTGTCCTGAAATGTTACTAAGAGTAGGCGAATCATTGATGGTTACAAACAGCAACGCTCGTAGGCCAAATTCCTGCTGTTTGTACTCATCCCATACACGTACGCCTTCGTCAGACCACAACTGTAAAAGTTCGTCAACTAATGGCCTCAGATACACATCAATGTCCTTGCCGGGTTGCTTCGGGCCTTGGATAAGCACTGGCATCATAATATACTTTTGCTTCATGCACAACCAAGGAGAAAGGTTATAGATACATAGAGTCACGGGCCAGGTGCTATGACTGCTGCTCTGCTCCCCAAATGGATTCAAGCCATCTGTACTTAGACCAAACCTTAAGTTTCTTGCGTCAGCTGCAAAATCCCCAAACGCACTGTCGATGTTTCTCCACTGAGACCCATCAGCGGGGTATCTCAGCATCTCGTTTTCCTTACGGTCTTCTTTGTGCCATCGCAACAACTTGGCATGCTCTTTGTTTCGGAACAAACGTTTCAACCGTGGTATTATAGGAGCATACCACATCACCTTCGCGGGAACCCTCTTCCTGGGGCTCGGCTCGCCCTCAACATCACCTGGGTCATCTCGCCCGATCTTATACCGCAATGCACCACATATCGGGCATGCATTCAAATTCTCGTACTTCTCACCGCGGTAGAGGATGCAGTCATTGATGCATGCATGTATCTTATCCACCTCTAATCTAAGAGGGCAGACAATCTTCTTTGCTTCGTATATATTGTGGGGCAATTCATTATTTCTCGGAAGACTCTTCTTAAATATTTGTAGCAACTCTTGAAATGCCTTGTCAGATATTCCATTCTTTGCCTTCCACTGCAGCAATTCCAGGGTGGTACCCAGCTTTTTCTAGCCATCTTGACAATTTGGGTACAACAATTTTTTGTGATCCTCTAACATGCGCTCCAACTTCGACCACTCGTTTTCACTTCCGAACTTCATCTGTTCATCAAGAATGACCCGACGAAGATCATCCTCATCGGACTGATCAACAATGACCTCATGCTCAACTTCGTCTTCCCCCATTGTAGTATCACCATGTTCAGAGAACACATGATAGTTGTCATCATCCTCTTCTTCAGGGTCTTCCATTATAACCCCTCTTTCTCCATGCTTGGTCCAACAAAAATAATTGGGCATGAAGCCTTGTCGCAACAGGTGGGAGTGTATGGTTCTTACGCTCGGGTAATTCCTCGTATTCCGACATTCATCACATGGACAAATCATAAAACCATTCTTCAGCTTGTTAACTTAACCACATCGAGAAAACGATGCATGCCATCAATGAACTCGGTACAGCGTCGATCACCGTACATCCATTCTCGGGTCATCTGCATTACATAAATACATCAAAAAGCATTACACCAGCTAAATAATTAATAGAGATACGTGATCAAATTAATTAATACAAGTTCATCACATTAAAACCAAAGTAGAGTAGTGCCCAAATGTAATACATAGTTCTCACGAAACATACATCAATCGAAACTAACATACAACTATCTAATGAATTTTAATCCAAGAACAAATGCGATCAGAATCACAACCAAGGTAACTATTGAACCAACAACATAATGATACCAAGCCTTTTGACTAATGACATATTTTCTAATCTTTTTAAGCTTGACGCGCATTGCATCCATCTTCATCTCGTGAGCAGCGACGACGTCGGCAAGCTCGACCCCGTGAGCATCAACGATGCCGGCAATCTTCAAGTCCAATACCATCTTCTCTTCCAGGCATTGGAGACAAAGATCTTCACTTATCTTCAATTTTGCTTTCAAATCGTTGTTTTCTTTTTCTAAAAACTCGACAATAGGGTCGGCTGGAATTTTCGGTTCAACTACCTCCTAAATAAAAATATATCTATGTCAAGTTGGTCGACATGATTGTTATAACCACGAAACAAAATAAATAGTTATAAAAATATACCACATCCGAATCATAGACCGGACGAGGGCCGACGGGGACGGATATCAAAACCATGACACTATACATATAAAAAAACATAAGAAAATTATACAAGAAATAATTATGCATTTAAATCATATAACTAACATTTTTTTAAATAAAAGATAAAAAAGAGGCTCATCTAGGTGGTGTCGGTGACGGAGCGGCGCGGGCGATCGACGGCGGTGAGGAAGGGGACGGGACGACACTATATGAAACCACAAATTATACTTTAATTTGAGCTCAAAATGCATATGAAATAAATGAAATCCCTAACTTAGGCATTTCATCAAACACCTTGCAAGCACTACAAAAATCAAACTAGTTTAACTTGCAAGAAAATGAGCTAAACTTGAAATGCCGGAAGAGAAGAAGTTGCTAACCCTTGTATAGGGTGACACAAATCTTGACAAATGTTGGAGAAAAATGTGGTGAACTAGAGCTTGGGAGAGAGGAAAAATGGAATTTTGGGCTCGGGTTGCTTCAAAAATGGAGCTGGCCGGCTCGGGGGGGGGGGGGGGGGGGGGGGGGAAGAAGATATAGGCAGAACCTTTTTAGTACCGGCTGTTCTGACCAACCGGTACTAAAGGGCTACTCTTTAGTACCGGTTGATAAGAACAACCGGTACTAAAGGGCTTGCCGTGGGGCCACCAACCGCGGCCGCATGTGCCGCGGGGCCTCCAACCCTTTAGTGCCGGTTGGTTTTAACAGCCGGTACTAAAGGTACCGGTTGTGTATACCAACTGGTACTAAAGGGTTGGAGGCTTGGGCCACGGCTGACACAGATATACAACCGGTGCTAATGCCCCCTTTAGTTCCGGTTTTTAGACAACCGGTACTAAAGGGGGCGCACCGTTGCCCCCTTTTCTACTAGTGTTTGTTCCTTTCAGAGGGTCCGTCCAGTAGTCGCAGAAACAATCTCATTCACGGTTTCCATTGGTCTCTTCTGGCTGCATATTCTTGCTTGGATCTTTATGTATATACCTGGGAATTTTACTTTGATAGAGCTATACACCGATCCCAGAAATCAACTAGGTAGGATTCAAAGTACTACATGTTCGAGCTTGAGAATTCTGGTACCGTTCCCCGAAAGCAACTAGAGCCTGAAATCAGAGTTGGTTGCTGTGAACATCTGGTGTTCAATTACTGATCATTTTTTCGTACATGTATTTTTGATTCACTTAAAACAAAATTTTCAGAGAATTTCACATTGGTTTTACTTTATTGCAGTTTTAGCTGGGGAATTTCATTAATCTGTGAGGTATGTGATTTGTAGCAAAAGAAAAACTGGTCACATACTGCATCAACGGCAAAAGGGCAGGGTCTTTCCCGATGTCATTAACAACGTCAGTGGTCAAAATGGCACATTTTAATATAGTGTGAAGTAATTTCTTCTCTAATGCATACCATTGTAGCATTCCTATATTCTAAGACTCATTCATCCAGGTTGCAAATGCCGAGAACAACAAATTTAAGTAAACCTATATTTTAGTTAGATGGAAACGAGCAAAGTGGTCTTACTTTCATTAGTATTGGGGGAGATACATTTTGCTTATTTTAGACACAATATAGGTTCAGGTTGGAATTTTACTCTAATTTGAGAACGTTGGTCTAGATGAACATAGTATGGCTAATATTGTTTATGTTTTTGAAAAAAAAATCAATGGTGTTTCTGGATAAAAACCTTAACCGGTTCATGCCCACATGTCCAAATTGGTGCTATTTACACATGTAAGAATATTTCATGAACCTATTTTTTATTTAATAGTTTATAACATTATTTATTCTCGACCACAATAACGAACTATTGCTGAGACAGGAATTGGCATATAAAGGCACGCCCGGTTCCATGGCTATTCCGGAATTTGTGACCAAATTAGTTCGGTGTGTTTTCGTTCCAACACACAGGCACATAATCAAAGATCATATGGAGTTTGTTTGTAGAATGCTATCTCCAGTTATACATGTATTTGCCTGGCTTAGAGACAGGAATTTTCGTTCCATTAAAAGTGGCCGCATTGATTTATTTGTGCCATGTCACAATTATAATAGCAGTTTGGTCAAATGCTTAGACCTCACATAGTGATTTTTGTATATCATGGTAAATCATCCTTCTTAATAACTAAATAAAATTTGAACCATTTTGGGATGTCACCGTCGAGGCACTGACAGTGCACCTTTTTCACCCTATCGGCTTTAGTCATGCCAGAAATATAAAAGAAAATTACACACTTGATTTTAGGGGTGGTGCACATCGCTTGTGCCTGAATAACATATCGAAAATTTCATGTCTTTGCAGTACACATCAATTGTGAGTATATGGTCCGGCGAATTGCGTGTTAGAGTATGACCAACCTGGGATTGACCATGTTCGTTGTGAATAGGTGGACGATGTGACCATCATCGACAATTGTGGCAAAGAGGAGAAGTTGCAACACGGATGAGTGGCTAGGGGCGTGTGAGGATTTTTTATTTCCCGTTGCAATGCACGGACACGTTTGCTAGTATATTCTTATTTTCCATCCTCCAAACAAGCGCCAGGTAATCGGAGAAAGAGGAGGGTATTCAAGGAAAAAGAAGGAGAGGGGAAGGGGGAAAAGCTAGTTACCTCGTCTCTGATCGATGGCGGTGGCTGGCCATGGACAGACGGCAAAGCCCTGTTGCGATCTGTTCCAATGCTTTTGCTGCTGGCGTGTATACTGCTCAGATCGCATCCATCGCTTCGCCCCTGGCATGGACTACCTCCGCACTCAGTACGGCGCCGATGACAGCCCCATGTGGTCGGTCCTCGTCGGCTGCACATGCGCCGACGAGAAACTGCACAATCTGCGCCTGCACCGTTTTGGCGTAGCCTCGTCGGGCCGGGTCTTCGGTCACAGCAATGACATGCTTGAGCTATTCTCCACTGTGCACCCCAAGGATGACACGGACAGCACGGTCTTCGGCGACGCCACCGCCTCACTGGCGCCTGAAAGCGGTCGGCTGAACATCATCTGCTCGCACTCGCCCGAACCTCAACCTCGGAATAGGTCCACCCGCAAACTGGAGCTGCCAGTCTGCCACCAAAAGCGGTAACTTTTTATCTCGTCAACAAGAACCTGTCCCCAGAGACTCCCCTCCCGTTCTTGCACGGGGCATATCATGCTGTCTCGGCCCACGGCGAGTTCTGGTCAGTATCTGTACTAGTGGTAGAGGAAGGCCCTGCCACCACTTGGCGCCTTGTTGTGCACAGGCTTGCCAGTGAAGGCGGCAGCTGGGATGAGGTCGCCAGATATAACTTCCCGAAACGGCCTGAGCCTGTAGACCGATCCCTATTCTCTGGCATTGCGCTCTCAGGCTATGCCGTTATCAATGACAAGTTCATCCTGCTTTCAATAATCGGCTCCACCTTCTTTTGCTTCAATTGCGCCACCGGCACCTTGACCCGTGTCCGTACTACCCACAAGGCCTACAAGTATGAACGAATCTCCGGCAGGGCAGTGCATGTACAAGGCAGCGAAGACGATGGCGGTACTATCTACTTTGTACCAAGTTGTTTGCGTACAAGTACATGCCAGAGGAGGGGGCATGCCATTGGAGCCGCCGGTGATGGTCGATATGCTCATCACCACATTCCATGTCAGGATTGTAACCAAACCCAACGGTGAAGGCAGGGCAGCCCTGTATACAGTATCGAGGTCTTGCATTCCACATGCCGCAGGGTGGACATGATCAGAGATGAATCGCTTGGATACCATCACTACGACACCTTCGCCATCTTGCAGTAAGTGCGCCTCAGAGTTTAGTTAAATAGAGTTGTAACTTCTAAGTGGGTTTCTAAGTGTTCCTTGGTTCCCATTAGGGCTTTAATAAATGGAGTATCAAAAGTCTCTATGCTGCCATTTATTTAACTAAGGACATTTTATTGGTAAACCAGGGAATATCCTGATCATGCAGCCAATGTGTACCACACTTCAGAGCCTGCAATGTCTGGAGGGTTCAGCCACCCTGTCGAAGATTCCCAGGAAATCCTTACTTGCTGCAGGTTTGTTTTTGTTTTCTTAATTTAGTTCGAGTACAACTTTATGATTGTGTCTTCACTCTTCAGTGATACTATTTCTTTCATTTAGCATCTAAAAACAAACTATGCACACTTCCGATGGAAAAGTGCCTTTGACCTGCACTCTAGGCTAAAATGGTGAAAATTGATTTTGTTTGAAGAAGATCGTAATACGTTCAAGAAAGTCGTGATTTTTTTTTTGTAATTTATCACCAAATGCCTTGAATGCTAATTAATTCTGTTAGATTTTCTGTGATCATTTCCTGTATGTGTTAAATGCGATTTTTATATGTCTTGTACATTTGACCCTTCATAAATAGAAGGCCAAATCCTTATTTCCACTTATATGTTTCATTAGTTTGTAACTTACTTTCCTATAAGCTGATGCCCTCATACAGATATGGATACGGTAATATGACGATACATTCCAAACACTACACATGTTTACATAGATTTAACAAAAATAGGAAGTCCACATACTTAAATGGGAAACTAGACAGTGGAAAACTGTGAATTGCAGGTAAGCATTGCCAAAACACGACAGCAGAATCCTAGGATCTAGATCAACTTGCAAGGAATTACATGTGTGGTTTGATGAAAATAAAAATGAAACTTAGGTCCTGATTGCACAAATTAAATACTAGACTGTGATCGACAATATCCTTGTTTGATGGGCTTCATAGTGTAAAACAAAATTGTATAAATAAACTCATTGCGAATGGCCTTTTGTACATTAGTTGCTATGCTTTTGCTAAAAGCCTTTACATAACACACTTGTGCTGAACAGTTGCAAATTCTACCTGTATGAATTATTTGCGTAGCATAGGTGAACTGGTTTGGACTGCAGATAGTCTTGTGGACTGCAAAGTGTTGACCAGTTGGGATTTCTATTTCATATGCCAAGTTGATCAGCATTCTGTTCTGTATCAAATCTATACTTCTGGAGGAAAGTTGACATGTGATAATGTGCTAGAACCAAAGTTATGTCTAGACACAATCAGAGATGGAGGTGTCAGTGTAGATTTCCCTTCAACCTGCCATTTTGTGCACAGCGGTTCCGAGCTGTTTGTTATCCCTTCTTTTCCACACCATCACCACTACACGGTCAATGCGAGCAGCATGTCCAGCACACGCCTCGATAGCACAACACGTCGTGACTATTTTTCGGCAGTCTTCCGAGTTGGTCGAGATATTGTGGCACTAGGAGATAGATCGATGTATGTCTATATTCTTGATAAACAAACTTCGCATTGGAACCGTTGGCCAACATCATCAAGGACATTGGATTTGAAGCAAAAGGTTAAGATTTCTGGATATGTAGACCAAGTCGACAAAGGATTATTGATATCAGTGTGTTAAAAGCCTAGGATCATCTAGTCTAGATCTTCTACGGTAGAACCTTTTAGGAATCGATCTATGTTGTACTCGAGATAGGCAAACAGAGAGATGTGAGGGATCGAGATACCTTCGCCTTGGCTGGTCGATCCCGACGAGTCGGCCATGGTGGAGGCCGACGGTGATGGCAGAGAGTGGACAGGCGGAGGTGGTGCTTCCCGTCACTTCTGCGTTAACCCTAGATTGGTAGGGTGGTGTCGGTGGGGTCGTGTGCGTACGGTGAACCTCGTACTGAGCGCCGCCAGCCCCCACCTCTTTATATACGCAACGTGACAGGGGCCCACCAACCACAGTTGGGTTGGGCGCCCCCGACCAGGACGCTGATCATGGGTGCGGATGAGCCGTTGGGCCCATGCCGCTGGAGATTACCTAACATTCTCCTCCTTGATCCCAGCTTTACTTTTACTTTTTACTTTACTCGTTTCATCACAGATCGATACATAGAGCATGTTTCATCATCTCAGCTCAATTGCCGATAGAATTAGACAGCTACAATATACCTCTTTGTTTTGAAATAGATTCTTTAATCTTTTGGGCCTCTTTATTGTCTGGAAATCATATAGACTATACCATAAAAACCCTTGTCGACTATGTGTTCTCCAAAACACACTGGGTGGTAAGCCTTTAATTAGCAGATCTGTAAACACTTGTGTGTTTCTTTTATCTGTTCCTCTTATGCTCCAAGCATTTCAACATAATTCCGGATTTTCTCCTTTACAACGTATAACTCTGTGTCAATGTGTTTGGCACCACACTTGACTCGTTGTCTTAGGAGTGAATTACATAATGGTTATTGCTGTTGTCAACCATTATCAATTCCGGGTACAGGTTTCTTTAACCAGTTTGCCTGTCCCTCAGCCTCATATCATGCTATAACATGTCTTTCATCACACTGATGTCAATATTTTCATTCTTTGGAGCTTTTCCACACAAAAACTCCAAATATGAAATTTAGCGACAATTGTGGATTTTGCTATACATTTCACAAATTCTTTCTTCGTACTCACAACCTTTTGAGAGCACTCTTATAAATCTATCTTTGTACTCACAACCTTTTGAGAGCACTCTGTTTCTTTTAGCATGAGGCCGATATCTTTGATTCCATTCCAGTGATCTATATCTGGATTGGACATTGCCAAAACAACCCGGATACGTGAATTGTCACGGTAATATTGAGTTTCCAATTCCGAATTCCATTACCCTTGACAATAAGAACAACGCGTATGTTTTCTCGACATGCATACTTTAGAGACTTCTTCTCAGCGTGTCCATGCGATATTTCTAATACCCCTTTTATTTTTTTCTCAGTAAATCTCGATACTTATAACGAGAGACACTCTACCGAGAATACTCTTTTGAGGACAAGAACTTCTTTTCTCTGCCGGTAGTAGATTGACATCACCACTAGCAAGTAGGATATCATCCACATACACAGGATTAGGAAATGAATTTCCCATTCTATAAGTTTGTACAAGTGTGATCGTCCTCTCATTCTCTTTAACCCAAAATAATATCTAATTCTAGAGACTTGCTCTAGTCTATAAGATCCCTTGTATTCTTTACTTTCATCTAATGTAACTCAGATCATTATGTGCCACTAGCACTCATTGTAATTTGTTTATTCTTTTTCACGCAAATCCTTTGATTTAAAATCTCTCTTTACATATTTCCTTTGGAGTCACATTGGCGTTGTAGACCCTTTATAGCCTACTGTTTTGGCTCCATTGGAAATTACTTATGAGTCCCGAACATCGTCAGGATTGAAAGAACAAACAATGTCCCGGATGTCGCCTAGAGGGGGGGTGAATAGGCGATTAACACTTTTTCTATTTAGGGGCTTGATAATTGCGGAATAAAACTATGTGTTTAAATTAACAAGCCAACAACCTAAAAATCTAGATTTACCTAAAGTGCACCAACAACTTAAGCTAAACAAGGCAAGCAACAAGGTGATAGCTAGATATAAACTTGAAGCACGAAGGCTATCACAAAGTAAATTGCATAGTAAAAGCTCGGGTATAGAGATAACCGAGGCACGCGGAGACGAGGATGTATTCCCGAGTTCCTCCTTGTTAAGGGAGTACGTCTCGTTGTAGGGGTGTGAGCTCGCCACAAGAGGCCTACTCAAGATGCCATAAAGGCCTCACCCTATTCTCCGATGAACCGCACCCAAGGGTTTGGTCCACCTTCCACTATCGGAATCCTTTGAGGCGGATTCCGGAGCCCTTTACAACTTCTCTTGGGGCACACACCCACAACTCAATTGAGGGCTCCCAAATTCGTGCCGAAGCTTCACAACTCGAAGACTTCGCGACACCCTCCAACCGTTTAGGGTACACAATGCACCCAAGAGGCAACAAGCCCTTGGGAACACAATGCACCCAAGAGTAACAAGCTCTTCAACCTTCACTTTCCATGAATCTTCATGGGGAGAGCAACCCGATGCAACAAATGCAAAAGGCAAGAACACACTAAGTGGTCAATCCTTCACTCTCAAATTCCAACCAAGCACTAATACTTTGGGGGGAATAAGAGAGGAAGAACAAAGGGAATGAACACAAAGCAACCCTAAAATCTAGATCCACAAGTTTCCCTCACTTAGAGGGGATTTTGATTGGTGGAAAGGTAGATCTAGATCTCCTCTCTTGAATCCCTAAGTTTGGGCAAGAATCATTGGAGGGATTGAGAGGAATCAAGCTCACAAGGTTAGCAACAAAGGAGGAGAGAGGAAAACAAGTGAGCAAGACCAGCAACCAGGTTTTGGGGAGGGAGGAGGCTTTTTATAGCCTCCCCCAAAAACTAGCCGTTGGAACCTGTCCAGGCCGGAGACTCCGGTCTAAGTGGGCCGGAGACTCCGGCCAGGGCCGGACATTCCGGCCAGGGTCCGGACTCTCTGAATCATCGGGGAGGGCCGGATACTCCGGTCCAGGGGCCGGAGACTCCGGCCAGGCCGGAGACTCCGGGGGTGCTCCGGACCCATAACAGAGCCGCACCACATAGATGCGAAAAGGCTGAGAAAAAGCTGGGGCCGGAGATTCCGGGTCCCTTGGGCCGGAGACTCCGGTGGGGCCGGAGACTCCGCCCCATCTCCGGGGTACCTCCGGACCGAGTCCAGAGACGCACCACACAAAAACATTCGGCAGCGAAAACAAGAGAGGCCGGAGACTCCGGTCATTTGGGCCGGACACTCCGGTGGGACCGGAGACTCCGGGACATCTCCGGGGTAGATCCAACAGAAAAAACAGAACCCCATAACGTATGCAAATGAACTCCGTTTTCGATAATCTTGGACTCATTGGAATCGTCACAATGAGCACAACAAGATTATGTAGAGAAACATCATAGTCCAACAAGATATTATAAAACCAAATGGGGAGAGTTCAAAAGCTCTTTTTTCGCAAACCGAAGAACCGTTTCTTTTGCAATTGAAGTCCGAATGAAGCAAAACCAATTTTGTTGGAAGAGGACGACAAAGCAACCTTTGAAAATGGCAAACTAGCAAAGGAGATTTTGCAAAGGGTTGGAAAGGTGAAACCTTCCAAAAGGATGAACCGGCAAAATCTCCAATACCGAAGATGCCAATGAAGACACATAAGCAAATAAGAACCAACAAAGATGATTTCAAAGATGCAAGGATGCAAAGGGTTGAGCTCTCCACGAACGATACGATCAGTTACTCGGTCGAGAGCCCCTCTTGATAGTACGGCTATCTTCCTATAATCCGGTCTCTCAACTAACAGTATGAGTCCGGTAAAATAAAAGCCCTATCAAGATCATACCTTTGCCTTGCGCATTAATCCACTTGAGGTCGATGAAGACAATTGACGATCTTCAACTCCTCAAGATGCAACACCTTCCTCGATTGCGCTTCGATGAAGATTCACATGACGCTCCCCATACACCAAGATGGGGAAAGCACATTTCGGCACATCTGTTGATCAACACGCACTTAGCCTTGATCAACACATACTTTTCTTCCCTTAACCTCGACTCCAACACATGGAGAACAAGCAAGACCTTGACTCCAACAATGGAGACAAGCAAGCTAATGGACACCTACAAATATAGCTCAATGCAATATTAGTCCATAGAGATTGTCATTAATTACCAAAACCATGCATGGGGGCAACCATGCACTTTCATGGATTCACATAGTCTCTAATCATTAAGACAAGTAGACACTTGTCAAAATTGATTGAGCGCTTCTTATAATTTCTGTAAATGAGGTGGGATCAGTCTTCATTTAAATTTCTTTGATATAGACTTTAAAGTCATCTGTTTTTCTCATATGGGGATGTTGTTGCTCTGTCATTACCTAGAGGCAATTAATTCTGTAGTCTTCTATCGCCAAAAGGCAATAGCTCTTACAATGACCTAAATCACAAGATCCATGTTTACTTGTTCATCTCTATTATAAAGCAACAAGCTCCCCCAAATAAAAACTATTCGAGCCTTAGGTATGTTCATACCATGCTCCCCCAGATTACTCCATTTTCTCCAAAATGGTGTATCCTTAATCCTTTTTATTTGGGTTTATTCTGTTATTCTGTCAATCTATCTTCTTTATGGCACTTTGAGTACCGTCCTTAGTCTCCTTTCGGAGCTGTAAAATATCCAAGGATACATCTATCTCTTTACTTTAGGGGTATCATTATTATGACCGTCGTACTCCCCAGACGATCACAATTCATCATAGATCACTTAGATGCATAATATGCATCACATTATCTGAAGTATAGTGGAGTTTATTATGTAACATTCTCTATCTCCCCTCGAAATGTGGCAAGAACCTTTTTGCCACAATTTTGAAACTTTGAGTATCTGCTTTATTCAAAATGAAGTTATCTTTTATCTGCTTCATTCAAAATGAAGTTGTCTTTAACGTATGGGAGTACTTTTTCCTCATTCCTTTTCAAAACTCACAAGACTTCTTTCTCAATGGTACTTTTGCAAGTCACACTTGCATGCCATTCTTATCTTTAGGTTCATCTGTAACTTTATTCTCTATTGACTCATTAAGTGCTTTGTAACTATGACACATAAGGTGTACGGTCGATGTAAAACACATGAGTCATAACATCTTTCTCCTGTTATACAGGATAAGTCCTTTATGAAAAAAAATCTCCTGCCATGCTGGTATTTTCCCAGACTTTTCCCACCACGTGGGTATTATTATCGTCTTTTCCTGTCATGCGGGTAATTCCTATAAGGGACATAGATGCCACAATTGGCTCTGTAGACTGCATATTCAATCATCAATTCAGAAATAAATCTGAATACTCTTTTATACACATGCTTAATCCATCGTTGGTCGTTTAAAAATTTTCTTCATATATAGTACATGAAAGAAGTTCGTTAAACAAAACTCTAAATGATTTATCTATTTTCTGCATGGAGAGTACATGAAAGACATTTGTCAAACAAGACTCTCGATGATCTATTTGTATTCTTGGATTAACATCCAAGAATTATTTTTCTTTTGCAGTCATTCTTTAGAGAGAACATACTCTCTCACTTTATGACCTTTCTTGGTCATCTTTCGGGTCACAAGTACCCATCCTTTTGCTTTCACGAATGAAAACATGAGAATCTTTGTCTGAGAAAATATTCAATAATAATAAACAATAATGAGCATAAAAATAACCCTGCGTTGTTCTGGTTAAAGATATGCACATTAAATCTTTAAAACTTTCTTCTATATTCTAAATCACCGTTGGGCAGAATTAGAATAAAACATCATCTTTCTACACTAATTCTACATCACCGTTTGGTAGAAAAAAGAATCAATGCATAAAACTCATAAACAATATGATGATAATATTTCTATTGCAATAAAGAACTCTATTTAGAAAATAACATTATCATCAACTCAATTTCAGCGGAAACATGAAATATACATATTTCTATAGTTCAAGAGCATTTCTTGATCTTTTATCTTTTCTCTGAAATTGATCACCTTGATAAAAAATTATCAGAGATCTAGCCCTTTGACTATAGAACTCATATAATTATAGTACTGGTATCATCAACGTTGATCAGAAGTAACAATACCATAATTAATCTTGTAAACAAGTATCTCTCTTTTTCCTCCTCTCTAATTAAATTTTCCCGTTGGTTCCAATTTAATTAGAGGAGAGTCCTTTTACTTTTACAGTAGAAACTGTAAAATGTTCTCTGTATTTCACAAACATTGCACTGTTCAGCGATTAACAAATCATGATTATGTTATTAACAACATTGGTCATAAAATAACAGAATCATAATCATTACTAAAAACACTTTAACATGCTCTTTTAATTCTTACTTTTAATTCTTTTGACCTTTTAAATTTAAAAGAGCACATTTCTCTATTTCTGTCACTTTTCAGTTCTCTAAACAAAAATTTCGTTGGATAAATTTGAATAGAAAAACTGGATGAAATTTGCCCAAAAATTGGACAAAAACAAATAAAACAGCTACTGAAAAAAATCCTGAAGCTTCAGTGCGGCCCACGGCCCACGGCGCTTATCTGTCGCCCGCGCAATGCGACGCCGCCCACGACGTGCTTACTTTCGGCCCAACAGCCCGCTGGGAGCTAGAGTTTGGTCGCGCCGCATCCTGGCCGTCCGTCTGATCGGACGGTCGTCTGCGCTGATCGTGATCAAAACACGGGCGCACCGGCCCCGGCCGAAACCCTAGCCCCATTCATTCTTTTCTTCTCTCTCCCGCGCGTCCGCCGCGCCGCCAGCCTGCCGGCGACGGCGACGTGCCCCTCCGCGGCGAGCTCCACCGCCGTCACCGCCTTTCTTCGTGCGACCGCAAGGGAGAGAGAGGAGACGCAGAACGCAGCTGCGCTCCCGCTGCCCCTTGAGTCCGTGCGGTTGGTGGCGGCCCGTGAAGAGAGGAAACACACCGGTGGCCGGCGGCCCTCCGGCGAGCGGCGATGGTGTCGGGATATGAACCCCGGATACCCCTAAGAGGACCATTTCTTCAAGAACTGCAAGGGCCGGCTACAGCGTGCCGCCTGAAGCCCGCCGGATGAAGCAAGCCGCTTAGCCTACCCGGAGGCGGACGGCCGGCTAGAGCAGCCGGCCTCTACCAACCGACCAGTCCGTACTGGTAGGCCCAGATCGTCCAGCTCCTGTCGGACGTTACAGCTACAATGTAATGATGATATAGCTCCAGCCGGCTCCAGAGTAGTGATGTCATAGGGGCAATCGTGTAATCTCCTTGTAACCCAAAACCCTAGATGCTGCCTATATAAGGCGTGCATGGGCCTCCTGCGCGAGGCAAGCAAGCGCGTGACACCGAGACACAGATACGTAGATCATCGTCGTCTACCTCCAGCCGGCTTGACATCTCAAGCCGGCACCACCGCCATACAGCTCCAGGAGCAACCTCTGTAGCCCGATCTGTGATCAATCAATAAGAACAAGAAGAGCAGGACGTAGGGGTGTTACCTCCCAGAGGAGGGCCCCGAACCTGGGTAACCGACGTGTGTTTGCATGTTTGTTGCCCAATCCCGCGCGAGCATCCGATCGTCGCCTGCCCCACACTCTTTTCCGTCTTTGATGGATATGCCGTGCTACCCACCACGACATTTGGCGCCCACCGTGGGGCTCGCGGCGAACGGAGTCACGTTCTGCGCGGGATCCCGGACTGTGGATGGTCGGCGGATCGTCTCCGGCCTCGTGCTCTCCATCGGCTCCGTCGGTTGCGTCCTCGACAACACCAACAGCTTCGCCGACGTGGACGTCGCCAGCGGAGGAGCGATCGTCACCCTTGGCGATTTCCACGTCTACGTCGCCGTCGCCGCTCAGGAGTACCCGGAGGTGGTCTACTCGAGCTTGGCTCCTTCGATCTTCGACGCCAGCACCTGCAACGACGACTCCGCCTTCGGCTACCTCAACTCCGGCGACGCGGACCGCGACGTCGCCAAGCTCAACGTCTACGCCGAGGTGCACATGGTCGAGCACGCGGCGGCAGGAGGCCCCGTCACCACCACCGTCCATGAAGCTGGTGAACCTTCACGCTACCAGCGCAACCTGGAGGCCGACTTCGAGCTGCTAAGCACCCCCATCGCGCCGAGTGCTGATCCAGTCAAGGCGGCGGCTGAACTCGAGAGGATGCGGCAGCAGATCTACGACAAGGCGCTAAACCTCGCGTCGACGCAGCGCCGGCTCAGCGCCACAATTCGCGAGTACAATTCTGCACACGGCATCGAGCAGGCGGACCGCAACGCGGAGAAGCTGAATGAAGTCAGGCGCAAAGGAGGGGACCTTGGTGGCGCCATGAACCGAGCTGGCCAGGCGCATGAGCTCACCGACCTCAACTTCCCGAGTACAGCTGTTCTACGCAAAACATGAGGGCGGCGGAAGCAGCGGCCGCCGAGCTACCCTATCTCCAAGGCGAAGAACTGCATCAACAGATGCGCCGGGTTTGGCAACTCATCAACACGGCCAACCGGCAGCAGCGGGAAACGGAGGCAACGGCGAGCAAGGGGCATCATGAGCCGCCTCCAGGCTACGATGCAGCCGGCAAGTCCAAGCAAGGCGCAGAGGCGTCATCCACAAGCCGCGGAAGGGCGAAGGACAAGCAGCCGCGAGTTCATCGCGAAGGGAGCGCGAGCTCGCATCCTCGTGATCACGGCCGTGATCCGGCTGGACGACGTGAAGACGGCAACCGGAGCGAGCCTCGAGCCGGACGGAACGTCAAGGAGCGAGTCGGCCACAAGGTCACCATCGACGAACGCCTGGGCCGCTAGGACTGAAACTAGCGACGA
>QRDG01001346.1:389316-468623 GCA_012064385.1 Puccinellia tenuiflora
CCCCGGATATCCCTAAGAGGACCATTCCTTCAAGAACTGCAAGGGCCGGCTACAGCGTGCCGCCTGAAGCCCGCCGGATGAAGCAGGCCGCTTAGCCTACCCGAGGCGGACGGCCGGCTAGAGCCAGCCGGCCTCTACCAACCCGACCAGTCCGTACTGGTAGGCCCAGATCGTCCAGCTCCTGTCGGACGTTACAGCTACAGTGTAATGATGAGATAGTACCAGCCGGCTACAGAGTAGTGATGTCATAAGGGCAATCATGTAATATCCTTGTAACCTAGAAACCCTAACCAAAACCCTAGATGCTGCCTATATAAGGCGTTGCATGGGCCTCCTGCGCGAGGCACGTCGAACAGGGAAACAGGATACGTAGATCATCGTCTTCCACCTCTAGCCGGCTGGGACACTTCTAGCCGGCACTACCAGCCCAAACAGCTCCAGGAGCAACCTTGTAGCTCGATCTGTGATCAATCAATAGAAACAAGAAGAGCAGGACGTAGGGGTGTTACCTCCACAAGGAGGGCCCCGAACCTGGGTAATTGACGTGTGTTTGCATGTTGGTTGCCCAATCCCGCGCGAGCATCCGATCGTCGCCTGCCCCATACTCTTTTCCATCTTCGATGGATATGCCGTGCTACCCACCACGACATTTGGCGCCCACCGTGGGGCTAGCGGCGAACGGAGTCACGTTCTGCGCGGGATCCCGGACTGTGGATGGTCGGCGGATCGTCTCCGGCCTCGTGCTCTCCATCGGCTCCGTCGGCTGCGTCCTCGACAACACCAACAGCTTCGCCGACGTGGACGTCGCCAGCGGAGGAGCGATCGTCACTCTTGGCGATTTCCACGTCTACGTCGCCGTCGCCGCCCAGGAGTACCCGGAGGTGGTCTACTCGAGCTTGGCTCCTTCGATCTTCGACGCCAGCACCTGCAACGACGACTCCGCCTTCGGCTACCTCAACTCCGGCGACGCGGACCGCGACGTCGCCAAGCTCAACGTCTACGCCGAGGTGCACATGGTCGAGCACGCGGCGGCAGGAGGCCCCGTCACCACCACCGTCCATGAAGCTGGCGAACCTTCGCGCTACCAGCGCAACCTGGAGGCCGACTTCGAGCTGCTAAGCACCCCCATCGCGCCGAGTGCTGATCCAGTCAAGGCGGCGGCTGAACTCGAGAGGATGCGGCAGCAGATCTACGACAAGGCGCTAAACCTCGCGTCGACTCAGCGCCGGCTCAGCGCCACAATTCGCGAGTACAATTCGGCACACGGCTTCGAGCAGGCGGACCGCAACGCGGAGAAGCTGAATGAAGTCAGGCGCAAAGGAGGAGACCTTGGTGGCGCCATGAACCGAGCCGGCCAGGCGCACGAACTCACCGACCTCAGCTTCCCCGAGTACAGCTGTCCTACGCAAAACATGAGGGCGGCGGAAGCAGCAGCCGCCGAGCTACCCTATCTCCAAGGCGAAGAACTACGTCAACAGATGTGCCGGGTTCGGCAACTCATCAACACGGCCAACCGGCAGCAGCGGGAAACGGAGGCAACGGCGAGCAAGGGACACCATGAGCCGCCTCCAGGCTACGATGCAGCCGGCAAGTCCAAGCAAGGCGCAGAGGCGTCGTCCACAAGCCGCGGAAGGGCGAAGGACAAGCAGCCACGAGTCCATCGCGAGGGGAGCGCGAGCTCGCATCCTCGTGATCACGGCCGTGATCCGGCTGGACGGCGTGAAGACGGCAACCGGAGCGAGCCTCGAGCCGGACGGAACGTCAAGGAGCGAGTCGGCCACAAAGTCACCATCGACGAACGCCTGGGACCGCTAGGACCTGAAACCAGCGACGACGCGCGTCACCGCATCGACGTGCTCAAGCTGTCAAGCATCATCGAGGAAGAGGACATTGCTGCTCATCGCTGTTTCGGACCCCGCATCCGGAGCGAGCGATTCCCGAAGGGATTCACTCTCCCCAGGGACACACCCAAGTACAACGGCACCGCGAAGCCGGAAGACTGGCTCGCCGACTACGTCACGGCGGTCAACATCGCAGGCGGCAACAAGCGGGTGGCCGTCCGCTACGTGCCGCTCATGCTTCAGGGATCGGCACGGACTTGGCTCAACAGCCTTCCGAAGGAGAGCGTCAACAGCTGGCTGGACTTCGAGGAGGTGTTCAACCGCAATTTCACCGGCACCTACTTGCGCCCTGCAACGCACAGCTGCTCGCGCTGTGCAAGCAGAAGGACGGCGAGTCGGACCGAGCTTACCTCACCCGGTGGACAAGCCTTCGCAACTCCTGCGAGGGAGTACTCGAGCTCCAAGCCGTCCAATACTTCATCCAAGGGTGCCGAGACCAGACGCTGCTCAAGCACCGGCTCCTGAGGAAGAGCCCGAAGACCATGGCGGAGCTCATGGCAATCGCCGACGAGTACGCCACCGCCGACGCGGGCATGACCAACCCAATCCGACTCGACGAAGCCGGACGAATCATCACAACGGAGCCGGCTGCACGTCGCAGCCGGACGGAGAACCAAGACGGAGGAAAATCGACCCGGCGTGACTCCGACGCGGCCGGCAAGCGCAAGTCTGCAGACGACCGTGTCGAGTCCAAGGTCGTCGCTACGACCGAAGGAAGGCCGGCAGGAGGCTTCGACAACCGCCGCATGAGGACGAGCGGCGACATGCGCCGGACAAGGGCGAGGAACAACTACGACTACATGCTCGATCAACCGTGCCGGAACCATGGCGACCGGCCAGCGAACCACACCGTCAGGCAATGCACTCTCGGACGCCCGAGGCCGCCACCGTACGAGCGGCGAAACCCGCCTCGGGATGAAGCCGGACGGGACGATCGAAGACGCGACGACAGACGACGCGAAGACAGGGATCGCGATGATCGCCAACGCGAAGAAGAAAGGGAGCGCCTTCCGGACCCGCCTCCAAGGGGTCCAGACGGCTACCAGAATCCGGATGCCGCCTACATCGTATTCGTCAGCGAGCGCGACGACAAGCGAAGCCGGCGCGAACGATTCAAGGAAGTAAACGCGGTGGTTCCACCCGTCCCCCAGTACCTCAACTGGTCGCAGGAGCCGATCACGTGGGATCGCCGCGACCACCCGGAACTGATGCCCAACCCAGGCGGCTACGCTCTAGTCCTGGAGCCCATGATCATCTCCCCCTCCAAGCGCGCTTGCACTTCTCGCGCGTCCTCATCGACGGAGGCAGCAGCATCAACATCCTCTACCGCGACACGTTGGAGAAGCTGGGCGTCTCCGAGTCCAGCTGACGCCGAGCCGGACGGTTCTTCCACGGTATCGTGCCGGGGCGAGCCGGATCATCCATGGGCCTCATTCGGCTGGATGTCCTATTCGGCACCAAGAACAACCATCGCCGAGAGACCATCTCCTTCGAGGTGGTCGACCACTCCAGCGCCTACCACGCCATCCTCGGGCGGCCGGCGCTCGCCAAGTTCATGGCGGTACCCCACTACGCCTACCTCAAGATGAAGCTACCAGGCCCACGCGGGATCATCACCGTCGCCGGAGACTATAAACGCTCCATCGCATGCGCCTCCGACAGCGCAAAGGTGGCCGAGACCATGGTCTGCAATGAGGAGATGAAGCAATTCAAGCGCAAGGCTAGCGAGGAAAAGCTGGAGATCCCCGAGTCGGCCAAGCCGGCTGGCGAGTCGAACTTCCAGGCGGCCCGGGACACAAAGAAGATCTACTTCGACGACAGCGACAAGTCCAAGTTCGTCTCCGTGGGGACGAGCCTGGACCCCAAATAGGAAAGCGCGCTCGTCGAGTTCCTCCGTGAGAACCGGGACATCTTCGCGTGGTCCCCCAAGGACATGCCTGGTGTGCCGAGGGAACTCGCCGAGCACTCTCTTCACGTCCGGCCGATGCCAAGCCGGTAAAGCAATCCCTGCGACGCTTCGCGGAAGGAAGAAGACAACTCATAGGAGAAGAAATAGCCCGGCTACTCGCGGCCGGGTTCATCAAAGAAGTACAACACACGGAGTGGCTAGCCAATCCGGTGATGGTGGAAAAGAAGAACAAGAAGTGGCGGATGTGTATCGACTACACCCACCTCAACAAGGCTTGCCTAAGACCCCCTTCGCATTGCCGCGCATCGACCAAGTAATCGACTCCACGGCCGGCTGCGACCTCCTCTCCCTCCTCGACGCCTACTCCGGCTACCACCAAATTCCGCTGAATCCGGACGACCAGCTCAAGACCGCCTTCATCACCCCATACGGCCCGTACTGCTACACCACCATGCCGTTCGGTTTGAAGAACGCGGGAGCAACATATCAGCGCTGCATGCAGAAATGCCTGCACGACCAAATCGGTCGCAACGCGCACGCCTACGTCGACGACGTCGTCATCAAGACCAAGGAGAAGCATACCCTCCTCCTCGACCTCAAAGAAACCTTCGACAACCTCCGCCGCTTCCAGATGAAGCTCAACCCGGAGAAATGCGTGTTCGGCGTTCCAGCCGGACAGCTACTCGGCTACCTTGTGTCGGCACGAGGGATCGAGGCCAACCCGGAAAAAATCGCCGCCATCGACAACATGCGACAGCCGAGAAGCGTCAAGGACATCCAGAAGTTTGCCGGGTGCCTAGCTTCCCTCTAGCCGTTTCATCAGCCGGCTCGGGAGAAGGCTCTCCCGCTCTACCACTTACTGAAGAAAACGGACAAGTTCGTACTGGAGCGACGCGGCCGACGCCGCCTTCAAGGAACTCAAGCGGGCGATGACCACCACCCCGGTCCTAGCACCGCCGACTCCAAAGGAGCCCATGCTCATGTACATCGCCGCCTCCAACTGAGTCGTCAGCGTGGTCCTAGTGGTGGAACGAGACGAACCCGGCAAGCAGCGGCCGGTTCAGCGGCCAGTCTACTACCTCAGTGAGGTGCTCTCGCAGTCAAAGCAAAACTACCCGCACTACCAGAAGCTCGTATACGGCGTGTACATGGCCACGAAGAAGCTGAAGCATTACTTTCAAGAGCACCCGATCAAAGTGATAAGCGACGCAGCCGCTTGCCGAGATCATAGGCAACAAGATGCAACCGGCAGGGTTGCGAAATGGGCGATTAACCTGACGGCGCACGGAGTCGAGTACGACAAGAGAACAGCGATCAAGTCGCAGGAGCTGGCGGACTTTCTCGCCGACTGGACGGAGACGGACCACGTACCGCCGCCACCCGGCTCCGGCGAGCATTGGCTCATGCACTTTGACGGCTCCAAAAACTACTGGGGACTCGGCGCTGGAGTTGTCCTCACCTCGCCAAAGGGGGGCCGACTCGAATACGTGCTCCAAATCCACTTCACGGCGTCCAACAACGTAGCCGAGTATGAAGCTCTCGCACACGGTCTCAAGCTCGCCAAGGCCATGAACATCAAGCGAATCCTCTGCTACGGCGACTCCGACTTGGTGGTCCAGCAGACCACTGGTCATTGGGACGCCAAGGACCCCAACATGGCGCCTACCGTTTCTTCGTCCAGCAGCTCGCGGGATACTTCGAGGGATGCGAAATTTCATCACATCCACCGCTCCAACAACGAGGCGGCCGACCACCCTGGCGAACATTGGCTCTCTTCGCAAGGAATCCCACCCGGCGTCGCCCTCGAGAAGCTTTTACAACCATCCATCACAGATGGAGGCTAAAACGACAAAACAGAAATGAAATTGCGTACAGTAAACAAACCTCAGGAAACGAGAGCAAGGTACCATTAAACATAAAGGGCAGGCATTACAGATGGAGGCTAAAAGACAAGGCAAAAGAGAGTGAGTTCCACAGGCGGATCCTCCCCGCGCACTACATGCGGAGCCGCAGAGCTCCCTAAGCGGCAGCCTTCGCCTTCCCGGATCCGCCCAACCTTCTTGCCGGCCCAATGCTGATGCAGAGGTGCCGTCGAACACCGTCACGAAGAAGACGCCCTTGTCACGTCGAGGCGGAAGCAGAGGATGAAGCCGGCTTCGAGCTCGTAGAAGTCGGCGAACTCGTCCCAGCCCCTGACGAACTCCACCCGGTTGACGGACAGCATTGCCAACCACCTGGGAGGTGAACTGGACGGTTGCATCCCACGGACCCTGGGAGGCACCTTCACGGAAGAGCTTGAACTTGAAGTGCCCAGCGCCCGGCAGCGCGTCGGCGAGGGCATCGGGAAGCCGCTGCACTGGCCCAGTAACTGGCGAGTGCAGGATCAGCAGGAACTCCCCGATGGGAACACACCCCAAGCCGGGCGCCGCGGGTTCTCCAGCGAGTCGGAGGAGGCGGAAGACAGCTCCGTGCTCTCTTCCTCGCCACCGGCGACAGTAGACGGAGCGTATTTCGGAATCGGGTCGAAGCCCGGAGGTGGAAGCACAGGGGCGGCTTCCTCCTCGCTCGACGTGCCGTCAAGAACGAGGAGTTGCTTGCCCGACCGGCGACGATGCTGATGCCGCCACCGGCGGCACCCGCACCCCTCACGCCAGCACGGCCGCCGCCCTTGACGCGGCCAGCAATGCTACCAGTGGCAGCGGAGGCGACCGCTGCCCCTCGCCCTCGGCCGCCGCTCTTAGGGGGACGACCGCGAGGACGCTTCGCCGGAGGCGCAGCGGGGGTTTCCTCGGCGACAGCGTCTACGGGCTCAGATTTCACCATGGCTGAGACGCTCAGGGAAATGAGACGAGGAAGGCGAAGAGGAAGCAAAGAGGCGCGAATGAGGGAGGAGGAAGAAAACGGTCAAGATTTATAGCACAAACAAGGGACAACGTGGGAGACCCAACCGTCGCCCACGATCCCACGACCTACACGTGGCGACGAAACAGTTGACGAGACCCTTCAGTAACTGCAACCGGGTCCACGCGCGGAAGCCAAGGAGACAAGCCGCAAGCCGGCAAAAGATACCCGGGGGCTGCGCACCCGCCAAGGCGGCTGCCCAGACCCGGACGGATATAAAAATCACCCCGAGTCACGGACTCGGGGGCTGCGAAGCCGTAGCCGGCAAAAGATACCCGGGGGCTGCGCACCCGCCAAGGCGGCTGCCCAGACCCGGACGAATATAAAAATCACCCCGAGTCATGGACTCGGGGGCTGCGAAGCCGCTAGCCGGCAAAACATACCCGGGGGCTGCGCACCCGCCAAGGCGGCTGCCCAGACCCGGACGAATAAAAATCACCCCGAGTCATGGACTCGGGGGCTGCGAAGCCGCAGCCGGCAAAACTACCCGGGGGCTGCGCACCCGCCAAGGCGGCTGCCCAGACCCGGACGATATAAAAATCACCCCGAGTCACGGACTCGGGGGCTGCGAAGCCGTCAGCCGGCAAAAGATTCCCGGGGGCTGCGCAGCCGGCAAGCCGGCTCCGCAGACCCGGACGTATCTAAATCACCCCAAGTCATGGACTCGGGGGCTGCACGATATAACGACGACAGAAGATAAGCGATAAGCAGGAAACGTGGAATTTCGACCCGGATTGATGCTCAAACCGGCCCAAAATTCGGGGGCTAGGGATGGTGATAATCATCACCAAAAACAAGCACGAATTATAACACAAAGGCCCAGCAATCACAGAGAAAACGACACTCACGAGGACAGACCACGGCAGGAAGCAGAATAACAAATTTTTACATGATGACCTTCAAAGGTGTCCAAAATAACAAGGCAGTTAATGTGGCAAGGCAGTTAACGGCACAGAATAACAATTACACCCGGCATCCCGGGGAGGCAAGCGAATCAGATGGTGGCGGCGTCAGTAGCGGCAGCAGCGTCGCCGGCTCCAGCATCTTCAGTCGGCTTCGGCGTCGAGGATGGCTCGGCAGGTACCAGCGTCGTCAATTCAACCGCCTCGGCAATCCGCTTGGAAGCCTCGGCAATTTCTGGACGCAAGCTCGCGAAGGACGTCCCGACGCGGAAGCCGTCCATCAGCCTGCTCGTCTGCAGACCTGGGTACCATGACTTCACCACGGCTAGGGCCATGTCGGTACCTCCACGCGCCGCCATCTCCACTTGATCGTTGATGCCGACGGGCGCTCCTTCGAGCCGGGCACATAGGTCGTGGAGAGCAGCCGGCAAGGGAGTGTCCGGCCACAGATTCTCAAGCACGCCTTCTGCCGCCTCCTTCAGCCGCCTGAACTCCTGGCCGAATCGCAGGAGGCGGGAAGCGGTAGTTGGAGCAGATCCGGCAGCGGCACCAGAAGATTCCGGCTGAGAGCGAGCCGAGGCAGCGTCTTGTTGGAGTTGCGCATCCACCTCGGGATAGAGGCCTGCAGTTCAAACCAGTAAGGCCGGGTAGAAGACCTAAAGCAAGAAACCAAGGAGAAAGGAGACCTCACTTACCGAGGATCAGCTCGTTTACGCCCTCAACCTCCTTGACCAAGCCGCTCACCAGCTGTTCATGCTCAAGTTCGCGAGCCTTGGCCTCCCGGACGATCGCGTCGGTATTCTCGACGGAAGCCTTCAGTTGATCCTTCAGCTTGGCCGCGTCCCCGCGGAGAGATTCGACTTCGCTCTGCCTCCGACGCTCGGCTTCTCGCAATTTCGCCGCCTCCTCGCCCAGCCGGACGACCTCGAGGCGGCGCTCTTCTAATGCCTTCTCCGCCGCTTGGAGATCGGCCTTGGTTGAGGTCAAGGCGGCATCCTTCTCCTTCAATTGCCTCTCCAAGCCGGCGCGGGAGGTGGAGTCACCTGTGGGAGATCAAGTAACCGTCAAGCCGAGACATGCAAGAGAAAAGGGCAGAACGGCAAGACAAAGCGCGGAAAGAAAAAGAGAGCCAAACCTTTGGCCGCCTCAAGCTCCCGCTTGAGCAACGTCGCCTCCTTATTCGCCGCGGCAAGGCCTTGCTCCATGGAGGAGCAGAGCAATGTCACGTTGGCCAAGTTCTCCTTGGCCACTCGCTCCGCCAGTTCGGCGAGGGGAAATTTTCCCGACGCGTCGGGCCGAGCCGGCACCGGTCCGGAGTAAGTCGGAGAAGACACCAAGGTTGATTGGCGAGGGCCGGGGAGCGAGGCCGTCGCTTCCGCGATGGCCTTATCCTTGGCTGTCAAGGCCACAGTCAACGAAGGAGTGGGGAAGGCGGTATACCCAGCCCCGACGCCGGGCTGGGGAACCACCTGGAAGGCGCCCACTGGCGTCTCGGCGTCTCCGCCTGAAGCCGGAGGGTTGAAGTCGACCACGATAGGGGCCGCCTCCGCCAGTACTCGGCTGGCCGCCTCCGACGTCTTCGCCTCCGCAGGCGGATCAGCCGCCTCCGCCGGCACTCGGCTGGCCGTCTCCGTCGTTTTCGCCTCTGAAGGCGGATCGGCCGCCCGCGCCACGGGGGCCTCGGTGACAGGCACCGAAGTCGACTCCTTCACAGCGACGACCGCCGTCTCCGCTATGGGGAGCGGAGCCCTACGGAACAAGGAAGGCGTCAACATCGAATGCAAGTTGTGAAGGTTCCTACCACAAGACAAAACTTACCCGACAACCGAGCCCAGCACCTTGGCAGCCCTCCTCTTCGTCCGCTTTGGCGGAGGGGGAGGCACAGCGTCGGACGGGCGCTTCACGCCTCCGGAAGGCGCATCGCCGCCTTTCGCCGGGACGACAGGGTCCTCGATCGGCCGCTCCGTGCGAGCCGGCACCACCTTGGCCCCGGCAGAGGCCTTTGCGGAATCGCCGGCTTTCGTGCCCGCAGCCGCCTTCTCCTCGGCCGCCTTGGCGGCCGCTGGTTGCCTTGCAGCCGGCTGGGCATCCATTGACGCCCGGATCGCGTCCGCCTGCGCCAGCTCCGCGTAAACAGCCTTCTCCAGATCCTCAATACCCGAGTCATAGCCAAGAACAAAAGGAGGAGAAAGATTAACCACCTGGGCGCGGGTCTTGCCGGCGGCGGGTTCGGTCCTCTCCGCGTCCGCCGCCTTCGCTCCCTCCTCGTCCTCCCTCGAGGCCAGCAGCTGCTCCACAGTAAAATCAGCATCAGATGCTCCTAAGGCTAAGACTGCCTGCGCCGACTGAGCGTAAAACTCCTTCTCCAAGTCATCCGGATTCGAATCGTAAATGAAATCACCACCCAAAGCAAGACCAATCACCTCATTGTTGGCCCCATCAGTCTGGGCCTCCTCCTCCGTCATCTCGGCGTCAACCTCAGCCCGGACGTCGGCCATACTCGTCCGCCCTGGCCTCGGTCTCGGACGTCTCCGCCCTCGGCCTTCCGGCTGGCGACAGGCCGCCTGTGGTAGGCCGGGAAGACGCCGAAGCCCGCTTTTTGGCGGGATGCACGCCTCGCTTCTCAAATGCGCCCTTCCGCTTGGGCGGCGCATTTGCATCGACATCGGCGGCCGACTTCGACCGCCTCTCCTTCACGGTCCGCCGGTGGAGGACCACCTTCTTCCGCGCCGCCGCCTCCAACTCCTTGGTCCGGCGGGTGGATATCGCCGGCTTGGAGGCTGGCACGGAGGAAGAACCCTCTGAGTCCGGTTCAGAGCTGGTGGAGAGGTCTACTACCACACGCACAACATCGTCAGCCTGCCCGGCGACCCCGGGCCCAGAAGACTTACCACGGGACGACGAAACCGGAGGCGGATCGTCATGCTCGAGATCCTCGTCCCTGTAGGCGGCCGAGTCGGAGTCGGCGCCGGCAGCAGGGGCCGGGCTCGTTGCGGTCCGGGTAGCGTCATCATCGCCCCCATCATCGCCGCCGGCATCAGCACCTCCACCGGACGACTCGGTGGTGTCGCCGCGTGTTCCCGCGACGACACGGGCATCGCCGCCGGATTCGCCTCCAGCGGCAGTGTCCGCACCTCCACCCGCCGCCTGCTCCTCGGCGGCGCTATCCTCCTCCAGCATGGCCGTCTGCGACGCAGAAAGGGGACCCTGGACGTCAGGCTCGAAGACTACTTCAAAATCTTCCACCATCTGGACCTCACAAAGCTACCCGGCAAGCCGGCTAGATCAGGCGGCAGCCGGAAAGGGGAATCGGAAGCAAACTGAGAAGGGAAGAAGCTAACCTCGGGAGCGCGATCCGAGCGGTCGAGGGGATCGAGCCCGAGGCTCCAATTCTCCTCAAACTTGTCGGTGATAAGGCGGGAAACCCACTCGATTAATCCCTCCTGCGTCGGGATGTTCATGGAAGCACAAGTGGGATCCCGGATACCGGAATAGAAGCACATCTTGTGCGAGCGCTCCTGCAGCGGGTACATCCGCCTTATCGTCCAGGCCAGGGTCAGGTCCCTGGACGTCAAGCCGTCCGACACCAGCTTCTCCAGGCGGGCGAACACAGAGGCCTGCAGATCCTCGCCGACTACCGGCTTCCGGCTCCAGGACCTGTCCGCCGGACGCGTATTGGCGAAGGCGGGGAGTTTGATCCGGTTAGCCTCAGTGGCGTTCTTGACATAGAAGTATGTATTCTGCCACTTCTTGATGGACTCGGGCAGATGGATCTTGGGGAACGGCGTGTTCTTCGGGCTGATGGAGACGCTGCCGCAGTCCCGCGGCAGCCCAGCAGTCACCTGGGACCGCAAGAAGAAGAACATGCCGAAGAGCTCCATACTGGGCCACATGCCCAAGTAAGCTTCGCAGAGCGTGACGAAGCAAGACAACTGCGTGATGCAGTTAGCCCCCAGATGGTGAGGCTGCAGCCCGTAGAAGCACAGGAACTCGTTGAAGAACGAGCTGACGGGGAGCCCCAAACCCCGCTCCACATGCGTGTAAAACATGACAAATTCATCCGGTTTGGGCTGCGGCGAGATCTCTCCAGGGGGAGGGGCGCGAGCCTCTACATCGCCGCTCTTCCCCATGGACCCATTCCGGTGAACCGTCAGGAGGAACTTATCGTCGATGATGGAACCCATCCAGGCACCAGTGCTCGCCATTGAAATTCTGTTGCCCGTGGTGGAAGAAACGGAAGCAGAGGCAGCGAGACGGAGAAATCGGCAAGGAGCAGGAAGGCAAGAACAGGCGAAGAAGACGAAGCGGGAGAGAGGAGCGAAAGTTCCGAACCTTCCCCCTCTTTTCCCCCTTTAAAAGCGGGGCAGGCGGAACCGCACCGCTCCACGCGCCACGTGGGGCGCGGGCAGGCCGTGCCGGCCGCAAACGATCCCACTAACACACAGTTGCCACAGACGATCCGGTCTGTCGGAGACCGACGCGACGTGCCCCTGACTTCGGGCAGAGCGCAACCGCCACGACCAAGCGGCGAAACGTGGCTGACGCAAGCCACGACCCACGATCCCCAAGACATCCAGACTACCGGAGACCGGCTACCTCAAGCCGGACGAACCGCCTCCGGCCATCGACACCTTATCCGGCGAACTTCAAGCCGGACAACTTCAACTACAACGACAAACAGAACATTGAAGCTCGAGAAGTCTACCCGGCAAGCCGGCAAGACTCCACGATCTCGGGGGCTAGTGTCGGGGATATGAACCCCGGATATCCCTAAGAGGACCATTTCTTCAAGAACTGCAAGGGCCGGCTACAGCGTGCCGCCTGAAGCCCGCCGGATGAAGCAAGCCGCTTAGCCTACCCGGAGGCGGACGGCCGGCTAGAGCAGCCGGCCTCTACCAACCGACCAGTCCGTACTGGTAGGCCCAGATCGTCCAGCTCCTGTCGGACGTTACAGCTACAGTGTAATGATGAGATAGTACCAGCCGGCTCCAGAGTAGTGATGTCATAAGGGCAATCATGTAATATCCTTGTAACCTAGAAACCCTAACCAAAACCCTAGATGCTGCCTATATAAGGCGTGCATGGGCCTCCTGCGCGAGGCACGTCGAACAGGACACACAGGGATACGTAGATCATCGTCTTCCACCTCTAGCCGGCTGGGCACTTCTAGCCGGCACTACCGCCAAACAGCTCCAGGAGCAATCTTGTAGCTCGATCTGTGATCAATCAATAGAAACAAGAAGAGCAGGACGTAGGGGTGTTACCTCCACAAGGAGGGCCCCGAACCTGGGTAATTGACGTGTGTTTGCATGTTGGTTGCCCAATCCCGCGCGAGCATCCGATCGTCGCCTGCCCCATACTCTTTTCCATCTTCGATGGATATGCCGTGCTACCCACCACGACACCAAGCGAGGAGATCTCTCCTATCAACTTGAGTTGCCTTCCAACTTCCCGGATGTGCATGATGTGTTCCATGTTTCCCAACTCCGTCGTTGCTTCAAGGATCCAATCTGTGGGGTTAATCATGAGGCATTGGACCTTCAAGAGGATTTGACCTATCGCGAGCATCCTATCCGCATCTTGGATGAAGCGGAGAGGAAAACCCGCAACCAGACCATCAAGTTTCCCAAAGTTCAATGGTCCAACCATTCCGAGGAGGAAGCCACATGGGAGCGAGAAACTAGTCTCCGTCAGGAATACCCCACCTTCTTCACTCAAGCCTAGAATCTCGGGACGAGATTCCTGTAAGGGGGGTATAATTGTGTAACATCCCAAAATTTCAAAAATTGCATTTCATGCATATCATGGCATCATTTATGCATTTAATCATTTGTGGTAGTTATTTTCTCTAAAAACAAAAATTATTTCATCTATTTTTCTTCTTTTAAGAAAAAATGCCAATAAAGGCCATTTTAATGCCAGTGGCATTCTTGTAAATAAAAGGTGTGTAAAATATTTTTCTTTTGAGTTATTATGGCAAATATTTTAATTACAAAATTTTACAAATTTATTTCATAATTTTTGGGCTTGTATTTTAAAAGTTATTCGCAATTTCAGAAAAGCAATAAATCAAAAAAATAAAAAGATGACGTCATGCTGACGTCATCGTCTCTTCCTCTCCCGTTCGTGCTCATCAATGGCCGAAACGGCCGCACCCCACCCCTCCGATTCCCGGTGTTATGCCGCACCCCTCTCCCTCCCACCTTGTCCTCCTTAAAGCCCACCTCCTCCTCTTCCAAAGCCCCCTCATCTCACCTCCAGAGCGCCGCCGGGCCGCTCGTATTCGTCACCGGAGCACCGCCACGGCCGACGGCCGATTCCGTCGATTTCGGTGAAGCCCGGCGTCCCCGCGCCCTTTCTCCTCTCCCTCTCTCTTTATCTCTCCCTCGCACACCTCCTTGACACGATCCCGTATTTTTTTGCGCAGGGAATCGATGCGGGCATCCTCGACAGCGCCCGGCCGCCGCCTCCCCCGATTTCGGCGAGGAATCCCCGCCGACCCGGAGCTCCAAGCCGCCACCTCTCGCGCCACCATGCCCGCCTCGACCTCCTGCTCGTCGTGGTGAGCTCCACCCCTCCCCTCTCCCTCTGGTTGCGTCGGAACGCGCCGTGCCGGCCGCCTCCGCCGCTCGGGCTAGGGTTCCGGCGAGGCCCGCCGCCCCTTTTAGGCCGATCTATCGTGGGCCGTTGGATTCCGATCTGACGGCTCGGTTTTAATTTAAAAACCCGAACCGGTATCGCCCAATCCGAAGCTGCCACGTGGCCCGATTTTCTTTATTCTTTTCTGTTTTTCTGTTTTTCAAACAAAAAATCACCCAAACTTCAAAAATCCATATCTTTTGAACCATGTATCCAAATTCAACAAATTTGATGTCTCTGGATTCAGAAAAATGTATAGAATACAGTGGTTCAATAAAATTTCATTTTGATACGTGCACACACTTGGTATTTGTAGAAACCCAAAAATCTTGTTTTGGCCATATCTTGAGTTCTACAATTCCAATTTGAGTGATCCAAATTGCAGAGGCCTTGTCTAGTTGTCCTCTGTCCAGTAGACTTGATTTCCAAAATTTATAAAATATTTTATTATTACAGAAAACTATATAATCCTTGTATTTGCCCTTTTTGGGTGTTTTAAAAATGCTTTATTGGTTAAAATTGTTTAAAACTTGTCTTGTGGCATCATGCATATAGCAATAACCAGAGATCAATAATATGATTTACTTGTGTTGTGTGTCTTTTGCATACACTCATGCATGGCATATATTTTTGTATTGCTATAATGGTATGGTTGCTTATTTGTGATTTGTGATATTTGTTAGATTATTCGGAGGGTCCCGGTTACTCTTGTGCTTGTTGCTCCTGCTCAGCTGGTTGCCAAGGCAAGTGATACACCAGCATAAAAGTCCTACTATTTTACTATTTGCACTTTAGCTATTTCAGTAGTATGCATGATAGGAGTATTACTATTATGCAATGCAGACCTGTTTAGTATACCACCCCATATTCCTGTTGGTCTAGGTACCCATTAACTTGGTAGATGTTAGAACTGCAATGCAAAATGTTTTATTGTAGTATGAAAGGATAAAAACTCTACTAAGTTAATGAACTACCTGGGTGGCAATTGGTTTTGCTCTATTGGTGGTCAATGTTGAGTGGCTGCTCAGGGCCATTTCCATGGTTATACCTGAGTACGTGCACTTGTGAACGACCACCCAGGAACAAAGAGATTCGATGTCACTCTGCGTTTAGATTGCTTCCAGTGCAGCCACTAGTCATATGGGCTCTGTCTTCATTGACTAAGTTGAGTGGACCCGACCGGATGAACAAGCAGATGTAGGGGTTGTAGGTGGGTATTGTTCGGACAGGTGTACGGGAAAGCTCTTCTGAAAGATCTCGTCTCGACTCTCTCCTTTCCTTCTCACTAATTGAGTGATTAGGAAGTTTGGGTTAGTTGAGTCTAGTGGGGAAAGTGCCACAAACTCTCGAGAGTAATAAAACTATGATCATAGCCGTGTCCCCGGTTACGGACAATTTTGAGCAGCTGGACAAGGATGTCGATGGAGAATCTCACCATTCCAATTTCTTAAATAAAATTTTGATGGCTGAACAAGGGTAGAAATGGGACACTGGATATATTCTAGGAATTGCCTCATTTGGCACTGGAATGTATACCACGAATTGTCTCGACTAGATGGAAAAGAAAATATTGTGAAAACTAGGATAAAATTGGCTTTATGCAAAGAGCCTTGAGATCCACCAGCCAAATAAGCATATAGGTCTTAGAGTTTGCCATTATGAGTCCACAAGTGTCACTTGCCAGATCCATTCCAATGGTTCTGACCAATTTTTGGCTGCAACGTTTTACTGTTGCAGATTGTTCGGACGATGAGTAAGGTGCGTGATAGGGCTTCGAGTCTACAACCGACATGTTCGCCTGTGGCAGCATGAAGATGATGGAGACTCCATGCTTAATGTTTATTTCCATTGTCTACTCTAAATAAAGCTAGCTTCGAGCTATGCACTTTGTAATCGAAACTACTTTGAATTCTGGATCATGCGTGTAATAAAATGATGCACTGTTATGGTATTTCATCCTGTACTGTGTGTGCTAGTGAGTCGATCCAGGGACTAGCACTATACACAGGTATCTTGTCTAATTTAAAAGGCAACGTCACTACAGATTGTAACAGCCCCAACTTGGTAATGAAAAATACATAGAATTTTTCCACTTTTTGCATCATTGTTTGCATCACGGCATGCATATGAAATTGCTTTCCTAACCAAACCAACATGTGCAAGCAACCAAGTGGGGAAGTAAACTTCCCAAGCACCCAAACCCAATGCAAATGCTTAACTTGTCAACCTACTTGTTGTTGGACTTCCAAATTGTTGAGGAAGTTCCAAAGGACATGTTATCACCAATTCTCAAAATCCAAATATTTCCAAATAAGAATTGCAATTGAGAATCCAAATTTGATTTTAACTCAATTCCATTTTTGGAACCAATTAAGTTTTCCAAAAATTCAAACTAAAATCATGGGGAGCTTCAATATGATTGTGAGAATCTCCATGAACATTTTCACTATTTTTGGAATTGTTTAAATGCTCCAATTAAATACAATTTGGAAATTGCCCAAAATTACCTTAATTAAAAGCTGTGAACAAATGTGGGTCAAAACTTTTTATTTTGCCACCCTAATTTTTGTGAAGCTTCTAAAGGACAAGGGAAGCTTATTTGAATTTTTCTGGAATTTATAAAATTGTTCTGGTGCCCTAATTAATTGGTTAAAACCTTCTGCTGGACTTGTTTGCATTTTATTCAAATTTTCCAGGGAGTTTTTCGCAAAGCTTCTTTTCCCTCCCTCTCTCCTCCACAGGGGACGATGGAGTCCTGGCGCCATGCCGCCGTGCTGGCGACGCCCATGCCACGATGATGCCGTGGCCCTAGAGGACAAGGATGCCCAGACCGTCCCCCACCTGCTCCTCCTCCTCACCTGCTCCCTCCCCTGCTCCTCCTCCTCTCTCGTTCCCTCCTCTCTCGTTCCCTCCTCTCTCATTCCCGAGCTCGACCCGTGCCCTCCACTGCATCGCCGCCTTAGTGCCATCGCTGGAGGACCTCGAGGGCAGATCGAAGCCCGCGGAAGGTTGCGCCTCTTCTCCCTCTCCGTGGTGGTCCAAGGGAATCGACAAGGGACGCGCCGGAGGTCCACATTGTCGCCGTCCTTCCCCGACACCGTCCGCCCCCTGCCGCCACTCACCGGCCCGAATCCGGCGAGTTCCGCCTCCCCCTCGCTGTGCCGGCCCCACCGGTCAACTCAGGGTGAGCCCCGCTACATTTTGGCCTTTCCCCCTCCCCATTCTCCTCTCCCGCCACCGATCGACGCCGGCCATCGCTGTGCCGCCGCGCCAGTGACCCCGGCCTAGACCCCAGCCTGGCTGGCCAGGAGGCCGGTTGGCTCGGGCAAGGGCCCGGCCTCACACCCAGCCTGGGCCGGCCAGAGGGCCGGACCCCTCGGGCTGGTCCCCGGCCTAATGCCCGGTCTGGGCCGGCTCTGAGGCCGGCCTCCTCTGCCACCGACCCGGCCTAGAACCGGCCTGGGCCGACCTATGGGCCGGCCTGTACAGTAAAAACAAAAAAATGATTTCAATTTAAAATCATTCATAACTATTTGAATATTGGTCCATACTTAACAAATAAAATACCAAATTGATCAGAAAAACAAACTCAACCTGTTGGAATAATTGAAATGTTCTTTTGAAGTTATTTTCTTGCTGTTTACTTAATTTTTCCTAAATTGGTATAAATAATACCTAATTTGGGAAAATCATAATTCGTTAAATAATTATCCAAAAATTATGAAAAAAATATCAATGTGATCAACATGTCAAATGCTATCAAACCATGCACCTATCACATCATGATCACAAATATTTATTTGATGTTATTCATAATTTGATTAAATGAATTAAATTCAATTAATTTTCATTTGGCTATTTATCCATCGGTGCTCCAAAATTTACAAATAGAGTACCAGGATGATCGGAATGACAAACCTTACCCATTTCATGTCATATTCATGCATATTGAGCCACTTCTCTAAATAATGTAATGATTTATAAGTATTGTGGTCACTAAGATAAATATGGAGTTGCGTCCAAATCATTGCACTAATTATTTGGAACTCCATTTAATTTGTTAAATAATATAAAGGTTAACATCAATGCATCAACTTGTCATGTCATCATGTAATTGTGCATTGCATCTTGTGTTCGTGTGATTTATTTGTTCTTTGTGTGACTTTTGGGTTTCGATAGATTCCGGAGTCGAGGTTAACGCTACCTACCCCGACGAGCAGTACTACACGCCCCGGCAGCAAGGCAAGAGATAACCTAACCTTTCTTGGCATCTAGCATCTTATGTTTTTATCAACTTATTTTATACACCATAATATCGCATGCGATTCAAATGATCTTTTGTTCAAGACATAGAGTATCCTATGAATGCATGTTTTTCCCCGAGCCAAACACAATACAAGATGATAATTGTTGTAGTTATATACTTAGATATGCTTAGCCATGCTTAGACAAATGCTAGCAATGTCCATTGTTAAACTCCATAATTGTTGATGTTGATGGAATGGTTCGGACATGGTGGATATGTGGGTTGCTTAAATTGAAATGCTAAGACGGCTTGGGTGAGTTGCCATCGAGGATGGTGTTTTGCCTCACTCTTGCCCCTAAGTGCGAGTTCTTTACCTCTTGAACCAAGACGAGCATGCTGCCATTGGTGGGTGTATGGGCATCTTAGTAACTGAATAACTTGTGCGGGCGTATCCAAGGGTCCTCTAGTTCGGTTTTCCATTTGCGTGTGAGTGGAAAAATGATGTTGACGAGGATTTGTGTTTAGGACGTGGTGATGGGGCAGGGGCTGAAATAGGCTGGGTAAACTTGCCCTGTGGCCACAGATGACTCTTGGATAGTCTCACGCGAGGTAAAGGTTTAACCGCGCCCGCTTGCCGGCCTTCCCCGGAAGAGGGCCACTCAGGTGAGCCGGACGGTACTAATGGGTAAATTAGTACACCCCTGCAGGGTTTAATCTTTTCGAAAAGCCGTGTCCGCGGTTATGGACAACTTGGGAATAGACGATAAGACCATAGAGAACCTTAACCTAATTGATATGGCAGCTAAAGGTTGCATTAATTAACGGGAGATAAAGGTTCATTTCCTCGAGGGTGATTCGAGGGGGTGCCTTGGTGGAGATGAGTGGGTTTGGCTACAAGTAGGTTCGCCAAGAACCGAAGATGACATGTTACCTTCTTATCCCCTTTATAAAAACTATTCTGAGTAGACGAATGCCATGTGTCAATTAAGTTCCGGTTTATGAAAACTAGCTTTATGCAAAAAGGAATACATATATAGCCGTAGAACCTCCGTCAATCATTGGGTCTATATCGCCCTACTAAACTTGCGAGTACATCGTACTCAGTCTCTCTTTGCTGCCTTTATATTTGTATTTCAGAGGAGGACGACACCGAGCAACTAGTAGTCCGGGGTTCCCAGGTGGCAGCTTTGGACCGTGGAGCAAGCTGGCTTGGGTTATGCTTATTTGTAGGCCTCTTAGGCCATATTTGCATCTTGTTGTTTTAGACAACGCTACTTCGTTTCCGCTTGTTGAATTGATGGTCTGTTACCCTTTGATGTGTAATATTTGTGTCTTTCTCATATATGAGTTGCTATATGAGTTTTGTGTCGTAGAGTTTGTGATGTGCCAGTTTGTTCCACAAGTCTCGGTCTCTTTACTATACATGGAAGCGATGTCTGAGCTTATGGCATGATCGAGGTGTTGTCTGCCGATGATGTATTCCGAGCACGCCTGCCAATGAGTTTTGGCCTGGTATTGGTAAACCCAGTAACCCTCGGTTGTGTAGCATGACCGGTTACACAACGTTCCACTGTATAGTTCTGTGGTCGGAGCGCTACAACCGCCCCTTCTGCATCTACCACAACAGGCATTCCCACGCCACCGAGGACTGCTACGACCTCAAGAGGCTTCGCGAGGTCGCGGCGGCCGCGACGGCCGCGGGGGGCGACGCTGGAACAACTACAACTACGACGACAACTACCAGCAGAACCCTCAAGCCAACGCCGCCCAGCCCGCGAAAGACAACCTCCCTGCCGAGACTCCTGAGGGCTACCAGGTGACTCGCGGGGCCGCTTGCATCCTCGGCGGGGCTCAGGCCCCCAGCTCCAACCGCCACTTCAAGCAACTCGCTCGCGAGGTCGCGGCAGCGCTTCCCGGAGTTGAGGCCTCCAGGCCCCTCAAGTTGTAACGCCCCGACCCCGGAATTATACAGAGAGGCTATGTAAGGAACACAACCATCAATGTATAAAACAAAGGTCGAGACTTGTGGAACAGAACTGGCACAAAGCATGACTCTACGACACAAAAGTATAGCAACTCATATAACGAGAAGAATACAAATATTACAAGCAAAAGGATCACAGATCCAACAATTCAACAAGCGGAAGCGGGTAGTGTTGTCTAACAACAAGAAGCAAATATATGGCCTAAGAGGCCTACAATAAACATCACCCAAGCCAGCTTGTTCCACGGTCCCAAGCTGCCACCTGGGAACCCCAGACTAGTAGTCGACGTCAACGAAGAAACCACCTAGTCGCTCGGCGTCGTCCTCCTCTGAAATACAAATACATAAAGGAAGCAAAGAGAGACTGAGTACGATGTACTCGCAAGTTTAGTAGGGCGATATAGGCCCAATGACTGACGGAGTCTCTAAAGCTGTATAATGTAGTTCTTTTGCATAAAGCTAAATTTCATAAACCAAAACTTAAAAGACACCTGGCATTCGTCTACTCAGAATATTTTTATAAAGGGGGTAAGAGAGTAACATTTTCATCTTCGGTTCTCGGCGAACCTACTTGCAACCATCACCACTCATCTCACACAAAGGCACTCCCTCGACTCCCCTCGAGGAAATGAACCTCTATCTCATGTTTGTTATGCAACCTCTAGCTGCCATATCAATTAGGTTAAAAGTTATCTATGGTCTCGTATATCCGTTCCCAAGTCGTCCATAACCGCGGACACGGCTTTTCGAAAAGATTAACCCTGCAGGGGTGTACTATTTGAAGTCGCCAGGTTTCCGCAGGAACCCCAGCTCCTTATCCATTGGTACCGTCCGGCTCACCTAGTTGGCCCTCTTCCGGGGAAGACCGGCGAGCGGGCGCGGTTAGACCTTTACAGTGCATGAGACTTACTCAAGGGCCATCAGTGGCGGAAGGACAGGTTCAGCGCTCCCAGCGCCCTGCCCCACCGTCACATCCTACACACCACCATCCTCATTTCCTTTTTCCACCAACACCACACACGCGCAAATGGAAATAGCAAACTAGAGTACCCTTGACAAGCCCCTCACAAATTATTCGGTTAAAGGGGGTTCCATATGCCCCCACCTCCGGAAGCACGCTCGATCTTGGTTCTAGAGACAAGAACTCGCACCTAGGGGCTAGAGTGAGGCAAAACACCATCCCCGATGGCAACTCACCCAAGCCATCTTAGCATTTTAATTTAAGCATCACAATTATCCACCATGCCCGAGTCATTCCATCAACATCAATAATTATGGAATTCAACAACGGACAAACTAGTATTTCAACTAAGCATTTCTAAGCATGTCTAAGCATAGCTAAGCATATGAATACAACACTAATTCTATATTCATCTCGGCCAACACTTCAACCCTAGGTTTCATAGGTAGGGATACATGTGATTGGCTCGGGGAAGAGACATGCATTCATAGGATTCTATATATTATACCAAAAGACATTTGAACCGCATGCAATATTATGGTGGATAAAATAAGTTTATAAACATAGGATGCTAGATGCCAAGAAGGTTAGGTTATCTCTTGCCTTGCTGCCCTGGCGCGGAGTACTGCTCGTCGGGGTAGTTATCGGTAACCTCGACTCCGGAATCTATCGATACCCAAAGAAATACAAGGCACACATAAATCAAACGATCACAAGGTGCAATGCGCAAACACATGATGACATGTCCAATTGATGCAAAGATATCATTATCTGAATTAGATAGCAACATTAAATGTGGGGCCAAATAATTAGTGCAATTATTTGGAACCAACCCCATATTTATCTTAGTGGCCACATTCTTTATAAAATCTTAGATTATTAGAGAGGTGGCTCAAATATGCATGAACATGACATGAATGGATAGGGTTCGTCATTCCGATCATTTCGGTAATTTATTTGTCATTTTCGGAGCACCGATGAATAAATAGCAAATTAAAGAAATAAATGAATTTAATTCATTTAATCAAATTATGAATAACAACAAATAAAAGTTTGTGATCATGATGGAATGAGTTCATAACTTGATTGCATTGGAGGTGTGGATCACAGTGATATTTGAATCATGAATTTTGGACAAATAACCAGAAAGTTATGAATTTTCCCAATTTGGGTATTAAATAACCCATTTTAGGAATTCCTGAATAACCAAAATAATATAAATCCAAAAGAAGGTTACAAAGATTTCAAGTAGTAGAGATTGTTTTTCTGATCAACATGGTATTTCATTTGCCAAATTTGGACCATTAGTTGAAAAGTTATGAATTATTTGAATTCCAAAATATTTTTCCAAAATCGCAGGAAACACTGTACGGGCCGGCCTCCAAACCGGCCCAGACTGGGGTGCAGGCCGTGGAGGTGCCAGAAGCCTCCGGCCTCTGGACCGGCCCAAACCGGGGCGTAGGCCGGGCCCCTGCCCGAAGGAGCCGGCCGCGTGGCCGGCCCAGGCCGGGTTGAGGGCCGGGGGGGTATCGAAAACAACCGGCCTGTGGACCGGTTTTGGCCGACGCCCAGGCCGGCGCGTGCGTGCGGTGACGCCGGCAGTGGCGCCGGTGAACGGCGGCGCGAGAGGGAAAGGGGAAGAGGGAGTAGGCCAAAACGGAGGGGGGAAACTCACCCAAGCACGAGTCGCGGTCGGGGTGACGAGGGGGAGGCCGAACTCGCCGGGAAACGGCCGGCGGCGCTCGGCCGAGGAGAGCGATGTCGAGGACGCTGCCGTCGGGTCCGGGGCTCCCGGCCCGATTCCGCCGGTGTAGAGGAAGAACGGGTGGTGGAGGAGCGGTTGACGGCGTCGGCGGGTCCGGGGAAGCTCCAGCGGCGGCGAATCGACTGCGACGAGCAGAAACGAACGGCGACGGAGGGAGAGCTCGGGGAAGAGAAACGGTGACCTTGATCCGGAAAAATTAAGGGGGGAAAAAGGATCGGGGTTGAGGGGAGGAGCAGGTGTGCGGCATGGGCAGCATCCTCATCGACCACGGCCACGGTGGCGTGCGGCATGGCGCCAGTGCCATGGAGCACAGTGAGGAGAGTGAGAGAGGGAAAAGAGATTCGCAAAAAGGTCCCTGTAAATTTCGAAACCAAAACAAACAGGTCCCCAGAGCAACTTTGACAATTTATTTGGGGCACAAGGAAGCTTTCTAAAATCCCAGAAAAATTCATGAAGTCTTTAATTACCTTGTAGAACCACCACAAAAATTGGTGAGGTCAAATAAATTGGTTTGCCCAAATTTTGTTCATAGCCTTTAGTTAGGGTAAATTGGGGCAATTTCCAAAATGTCTTCATTTGGGGCATTTTAACAATTCCCAAAATTGTGAAATTAAACATGGTGGCTCCCAACACAACAATGAAGCACTCCATGTATTTAGCTTGAATTTTGGAAGGTCTAATTTGGTTTAAAAAAAAGGAATTGACTTTAACCAATTGCAACTCTCATGTCATTTCTTATTTACCCAAATTTTAGGAATTGAGAAATGTTTTCAAAAGGTGAACCTGGAACTTCCTATACCATTTGGGAGTCCAAGCATGAATTGTTTTTGACAGTTGAGCATTTGCATTGGTTGGATGTGGGAAAGTTGGACTCCCCATCTCAATTTGTTTCCAAGTGAAGATTAAAAAGGCAAAAGCATATGGATGCAATGATGCAAACATGGACACAAAAGTGGAAAAATTCTTCGTATTTTTCGTTACCAAGTTTGGGCTGTTACACAAGTGGTCCCAGTACCCCATCACCTTTGACTCCAGGGATCACCCCAAGTCCAATTCAACTGTTGGCACCATCCCGCTGGTCTGCACTCCCACCATCAACAACATTGCAGTCTCTAAGACGGTCATCGATGGGGGTGCAGGCCTCAACGTCATCTTTGTCGAGACTTTCGAGAAGCTGCAGGTGCCCTACGAGCGGCTCATGCCCACCAGGCCCTTCTCGGGGGTGACAGAGGGTCTCACCACCCCTTTGGGGCAAGTGAGGCTCGCGGTCACATTCGGCACGCAAGCCAACTACCGCACCGAGCTGATCGACTTTGACGTCGCGCACATCGGCCTGCCCTACAACGCCATCCTCGGCTACCCCGCCCTCGCCAAGTTCATGGCGGTGACCCACCACGCCTACAACCTCGTCAAGCTCCCTGGCTCGGGTGGCACCATCATCATCCGCGGCATGGTCTCAGACGCCCTGTACGCTGCGCAAGCGGCCTACAAGGCTGCCGCGGTGGCGTCACCCGCTGACGAGGATGAGGAGCCCCTCCCGAGGCCCCCCGCGAAGAAGAAGTAGCTGTTCTCTCAGGAGAAGGCCGCGACGAAGCAAGTGCCTCTTGAGGCAAACGGCTCGGGGGCTAGCGTCACCATCGGCACCAACTTGCCTCCCAAATAGGAAAGCGCGCTCGTCGCCTTCCTTAGGGCAAACTCTGACATGTTCGCATGGACACCGTCAGATATGTCCGGAGTACCGAGGGAGGTGATCGAGCACCACTTAGCCGAGTGTCCAAACGCACGCCCCGTGAAGCAAAAGGCGCGGCGCCAGGCGCCAGAGAAGCAAGATTTCATCGTCCAAGAAGTAGAAAAGTTGAAGAAAGCCAGCACCCAGAAGAAGAAAGGAGGCGGCGGCGGCGGCGGCTGGAAGGGGAAAAGGGGAAGGGAGCTAGGGTTAGAGGAGGGCCTGGCCTCAGCTTTATAGGAGGAGGGGGAGCAGGTGAGATGCGGCCGCGGTGGCGCGGTGGCGGAAGTGGCGCGATGGCGCTGGGCGACGTACGAGTGAGAGGGGTGCGGGAGAGGTAGAAAAAGGAGAAAGGCCGGCTGGGCCGGGCCTTTGGTGGGCCGTCCGGGAGGGAAGAAGAGAGGGAAAGGAGAGGAAGGAGCTGGGTTTCGGCCCAGCTCTGGTTTTTTCCCATATTTTCCTTTTAACAGAAAAAGAGAAAGGAAGAAAGAGATAAAACAAAAGTAAAATTTTGGGTTTTGATTTTGCCCCAACATTAAAAGTTGGTTAAATTGCAAATCCAAAATAACATTTTAATTTGCTTTGTCCAAAATAGTTTTTGGTTGTTAATTTATTTTGTTTTTGCAATTTAGAGATTGGTTTTTGCATGTGGTAACACATGAAATCCCAATTTAATTTGTTTGTTTTATTTTATTTTTGCAAAACCACAAGTGCAACAACAAGATGATGTCATGATGATGCAATAATTGAAAACAAACATGAAATTAAAAGGGGATTATTTTTGGGATGTTACAAGCTATCACGGTGCCGGTGTTCGATGGCTATGCTGACAAAACAGAGGATTGCTCAAAAGTGTTTGTTGATGTGCTCGCTGATAGTCATGGGCAGTCAAACGCATTTGTTGATGTGCTCGCTAGTCTTCATGATCAGCAGACATATGAAGAGCAACGAGAACCTGAACATCCTATCAAGTGTTTCAGCAGGGCACCCGAAACTGAACAAACCAGTGCCCATGGGTCATATTATTCTATCGAGCAAAATGGCGAGACGGCATCAGTAAATGTGCTACAGCTGAGAGCTCCATGGTTGAACCTGTTGGAAATTGATGAGATGAGAAAGGAATGGGATACAGAAAGAAACAGTCTGAAATACATGCTGCAGTCAGTTAGCCATCCACCTATGCTGAGCTATTCTTTCCTTCTGAGGTATTATAGTGTGAATGGAAACAGTTGGTTGAATACTGTTTGCCAGTCCATGAGGGATCATGTAGAAGGTCTCAATCCTCTGTCTCTGACTACACCATGGGGTCCAGGAGATGCACGACTCCATGTCCTGTTTACGACTGCCAGTAACTTATCTCTGATTGCTGAAGTCAACACTCTGCCGTCTGGCAGCATTGTTATGGCTTCTATTGCTGTATATGAAGTAGACACAGAAGAAGTTGAGGTCAAGGTAGCCAGTGGCAAACCAATACTTGGTCCTAAGAGATCAAATGATGGTGTATTCAGTTTTACAATTGAGAAGAAATCTGATAGTGAACTGCTTGCAGTGTGTTTCAACAATGCTTCCGATAATGCGTTCAGTGAAAAGGCTGTAGATTTTACATGTCCACATGCTCCTGTTATATATGCTGACAGGTCCATCAAGCTCACAAATGAAAAGAGCAACAAGGCTACCTCTACGCTGTGTCTTCATGAGGTAATTGTGCACTGCCATGATGAGAGACCTGAGCATATCAATTGCACAAACGGTATAGAAACAATACAGCTGGAATTTAAACAAGATATCCTGATAAGTGGCGTAGTGTCTACTGTAGTTAATTCTGAAGCTTTGGAATTTGGAGAAAAATGGGATCCAGTACTTATGTTAAAGTGTCATTCCTGGTGCCATACTCTGAATGGTCTCCTCCAAGTACAGTATTGCTGCTTTCCAATTGATTTGGACTGCCCATATTCAGAACCAACTCAGCAGCTCGTCTGCTATTATAGCATTTTCTGTTTGACAGAAACTATCCATTCTGCACTGTCTATGTCAACTACTGCTGTTTGCATGATACTCGTTATGAGTTGTGGGAAAATAGCTCAAGAAGTGAAAGATGTGGCAGCCTTGTACGCAGTCTTAAAAATTCAATTGCAAATGAGCAAAACCTCTCATATTTGGGATCCTGGAGTTACAATATACTTGTACAGCTGGTTGAATATCTTGACAGTATGGAGTGAAACTGATAAACCATTGTCCTGTACACATATTCCAGATTTAGCCGCTTGGCACAATCAGTCAGTTGGTAGTGGTACTTCTTACATTTGGGATCCTGGTACAATATTTAGGTACACATTCGTATCAGTAAGCAATACTCTAAATGCTTATTACTTGGCTGTAAGACACTCCAATGGCAGGTCCATCTATTAACCTGAGAACATAATGTGTTACCATTATGTTACCTTACAGTCAGTACAGTCTTGGAAGAAAAGGAGATGCCCAATGGACAAAGTATTAGATTCCGGAGCTTCAGATTGGCACCAATGCAGTGCAATGATTATCAGACTTGCAATTCATTGAGTTTTCAGCAGCATTCACATCAAGACATAACCTTCTGTGAAATTGCTCTTTGGTTGATCCATTTTCAACCTCCTTGACAAGAAATTCCATGCAAACAATTCTCAGCCTTGTTGGCACCAAGACATCAGGTTCTATGGAATTACTCCTTGGTCGATGAGTTTAAAGGTGAAAAGTTTCTGAAGTAACTTGTTCCATTGGTGACCAATGGTCTCAAGGGGGAAGGAATGTCAGGGAATAGGATAAGTGTGTAATATGGTATTATTAGTGGTTTAGTAGCTATAAGGGTATTATTGGTATTTCACCTAAGATGTCATCCCTAGCTGGCCACACTCTTTATAAGGCTCCCTTGTATCCTGTGGCAATCAATCAAGAAATCAAAACCCTAATCTTATCTTCTACTTTATTTTCCTACACTTTACCCTGTTCTTATTATCCTGCAATTTATCTTCATTTAATCCTGCAATTTACTTGTTTTTAGCTCCAATTCCTCTCAAATCTCTGTTCTTGTTGATCATATCTCATCGGATCCATCCAGGGTCCTAACACAAGGGACTGTTCGGTGGCAGCGAGGGTACACGATTGAAAGAGTTGTGCCTTTCCTTTGCCTTGTTTCAGCTATTAAGGCGGCGATTCTTCGGAGTTGCTTGCCCTGAAGCCAAACTTCCGAAGACCCATGACCTCATTTTCAAAGGGTTGTTGTTAGAACAAGAGAGAGGGATTGGCGGAATATGTTGGATGTATTATTGAGCCTCAGGGGCGAGTATATATAGGCGTACAGGGGACCGACTTGGAGTACAAGACAAGTTAGGGAATAGACGGACACGGATCCTAACTCTATCTATACTACCATAACGGGTACGTACACGTATACTCTAACATCCCCCCGCAGTCGTAGCGGTAGCGTCGTGAACAACATGAACGTCGCGGACGGTCAGACTGGATATAAGCCGAAGAAGAATCCAGTGGGCTGACATCCCCCCGCAGTCCTAGCGGGAACGTCGTGGACGGTGTCGCGGCGCAGAAGCTTGGACTGTAGAGGAAGCTGATGAGGTGCTCAAGCGAGGTGGATAGCCCTTTGTGCCGATGTCGAGAGAGCCGAGAGCATTGGGCAGTGCCATGGTCGGGGTAGTCGTGCGAAGGGTCGCCGTCGTCGATGTCGTGGCCGGTGTCGAGGAAGCCGCACATGAAGCCGTGTGCGCATAGTACGCGTGGAGAATGACGGAGGCGCATCAAGACAGTCGTCGAGGATGCCGATGTCGGAGAAGACGCAGTCCAAGCCGTCGAGGACGAGGTGCGGACATAGTTTTGCCAGAACCATGCGCACGTCGGGGACGAAGGCATACTCCGGTTTTGCCAGAACCGAGTATGCGTAGAAGAAGTCGGTGACGCAGTCGAGGCGGTCGTAGAGGAAGGAGTCGATGCCGAGGACATTGTCGAAGCCGATGAAGACGAGGCGCCGATCCGAGTTTGCCAGACTCGGGAACGCGTCGGGGACGAAGACACTCCCGGTGTTGCCAGTACCAGGCGTGCGAGGGGCAGGGACCATCATAAACTTGTCGCCATGTCAGAGAAATACTAGCAGAGGAGGACTCCACGACGGTTGCGACGTGCAGAGCGGTGAGGGAGAGATGCCGATGTTGTCCGCGGTTGTCGGAGTAGAGTAGCAGGTGGTGTAGACGGGGACGCGGCAATGACGCTGGCAGCGAAGTTATAGTGGACGAAGACGTAGAAGACGGCGGAACCAGCGGCGGCCTGGAGTGGGCACGCTGGACGCCTAGAGGGGCACGGGGTAGTCGGCGGGACCTGCGACGACGAGAAGTCGTCCTGCAGGTTAGCTTTTGGAGCGCGGCAGCGGTGCTCGAAGGAGAGGCAGGCGCGGACGGTGTCGACGCGGACGATGTTGCAGACACGAACGGTGTCGACGCGGACGGTGTCGCAGGACCTGGCGCCGTGGGACCGGGCGGGACGACGAAGACGGGCGCAGACGGCGGCGATCCGCGTCGTGGAAGCGGCGCGGTGGAAGCCGGGGACGCCAGTGCGCGGGGACGGCGAGGTGACGGCGTGCAGCGACGCCACACCCCGAGGGGGCGGCATAGCTGCAGGGCACGAGTCGGTGCAGCGGCTGGAGGCCACCGGCGCGTACGCGCGTGGGAGGCGCGTCGGCAGCCGGTAGGCGGAGACCAAGGCAGCGGCGCTGCGGCCCGAAGGGGCGACGCAGCGGCAGCCCGTAGCTCGATCGGTGGTAGGCGCGTGCTCGGGGACGTGCTTGGCGTTGCAGACGCCCGATCGGTTGATCAGACCGACGCGGTGCGGTACGCGCCATGGCGGCGACGATGACGCGTACATCGGAATCGATGGCGAAGTTGTCGGTGAAGTCCCGGTTGATGACGGCGAAGACGAACCGGCGATGGAGACCGTGCAGGCGAGGGAAGCCGGCTGCGACGCGTCGAGGCGTCCCTTGGTGAAGACGAGCCGGTCGGAGCGGAGTCGGCGCTGGCGAGTCAGCCGTGATAGCCGGCCTGAAGGAGCCGGCCTGAAGGAGTCGGCGTCGGCGAGTCGACCGCGATAGCCGGCTGTCGAGGAGCGGGCCGGTGCAGGTCGGTGCCGATGTCGGAGTAGAGGCGCGAGAAGACGACGGGCGGTGGGCGACGCAATCCGATCTATGATCGGCAAACCAAAAAATAAAACGCCGGTCGAGCGACTGACGGAGAGAAAAACCGATCTACGGATCGGAAGAAAAAAGACATGCAGGGCAGCCGATCATGGATCGGTAGACGAACCCTGCGTACGGGTTGCGCAGCCCCCGGCGGAGATCATGGAGATCGACCTCCCCGGGGGCGGCGCGGCGCGGAAGCGGTGGCGGCTAGGGTTTAGGATCTCGCCGCTCTGATACCATGTTAGAACAAGAGAGAGGGATTGACGGAATATGTTGGATGTATTATTGAGCCTCAGGGGCGAGTATATATAGGCGTACAGGGGACCGACTTGGAGTACAAGACAAGTTAGGGAATAGACGGACACGGATCCTAACTGTTGTTGCTCAATATAGAGTAAAACTGCCTAGCTTATAGGATCATTGAGACAGAGTTGGCTTTCTCCCATGATCATTTCTTCACCACCTCTCAGTCCCTCAATACTACTATTGGGAAATCAAACATCTTGTTGAGTATTGCAACTGTTACCTTCCTATGTCCTTTTACACTAATACCATTTGTGATCAATTCACTTATATCCTCTTGGGACATTCCAGGGGGCGAGCAGGCATAATCATCAGGGACGTAATCGTGCTACTGACATTTGCACTTGAGGTACTACAGATTTATGTTTATCTGTCATCTGACTGGGTTAAGGTAGAATGTGCTTGTCAGTTCATCTCTAGGAACTGTACTTTGACTGGTATCACGAATTTCACGATCCATAGACTTGGGCACAATAGTTTGTTTTTTCTTGAAACATGGCAGGGGAGTAACAATATAGTTGAGCATAGATGAGGGCAGGCCTTGGTGCAGTGGTGAGGTCATCCCCACTTGTGCCAAGAGGTCCTGGGTTCGAACCAGCCTCCCTGCACTGTACTTTGCAGGGGTAAGACTAGGTTAGATTCATCTCATCCGATTGGACCCAACGGTCCAACCGGACCCCATGATCGCGCCCTGATCGGGGGCACCCAACCAAACCATGGTTGGTGGACCCCTATCGCGTTGCGGATATAAAGAGGTGGGGGCCGGCGGCACACAGTATGAGGTTCACCGTGTGCCAGGCACCCCACCGACACCCCCTACCGATCTAGGGTTTAGAAGTAGCGACGGGAAGCACCACCACCTCTCTCACCCACTCCCTCACCGCCGCCGCCCTCTCACTGTCCTCGCCGCCGGCCCACCATGGCCAGTGGCTCGGGCTCTTCGAGCCATGGAGAAGGTAGTGTCCCCTCCCCTCTCTCTGTTTCTCTCTCTCACATATGCAAAGGGCAAAACCCTAAGAGTTCTACCGTAGGGGATCTAGCCTAGTTGATCTACACTTAACATTGGTATCAGAGCATGGTTTAGGTCTGGATCTTTTCGGTAGCAAAGAAATCAAAGAAAGAAATCCCCTCCCGAAGAACCCTAACGCCAAATCCGAAGAAAAGAAGGCAAAGGGCAAAGAAATCTCACCGGATGGGCCTCGGGTTCGCCGGTAAAGTGCGCCGCCGCAAGGCCGCGCCGATTCCTCTCGATCCGGTGCGCACCGAAAGGGGCACCGGACGAAGAACTCACCCCGCAAGGGGCAAAGGGTCCCCGCAGCCAAATCTCTCAACGGCGGCGCGCTCAAGGCAAGGCGAACGCGCGACTGGTGAAGGATTTGGCCATGGCGCCACCACCATCTCCACATCGGGCTGCTCCGGCAAAGTGTGGTGAGAGAGAAAGTGAAGAAAAGGAGGGAGAAGGATGTGGTCGCTCGCCGTCGGAGGTGGACGCTCGCCGTCGGCCTGTCGGTGGTGCGGCGAAACCCTAACCCTAACGGAGGGAGAGGCGCGCGGGAGGGGGGGATGAATCTAGGGTTTCCCTCGCCGCGGCCGGGCTCCCTTTTTTGTTCGGGCGAGAAGCGCGCTGGTCCGTTGGATTCCATACGGATGGCCACGTGTGAAACCCTAAGCTCCAAAGGCGTTAGGGCCGAAAGGTGGTACAGGCCGTGGGCCGCTGGGCCGAAAGAATAACGCGCACGCAGCGCGCAGAGAACTGGGTTGCGGCCCAGTTGCAGTTTTTCTGTTAACTGTTTTTTTCCTTTTAATTAAAAGCATGTTTTAGTTGTTTTTTGTCAATTTCTAGGAAAATTTCATCTAGTTTTGTCTATTCAAAAATTATACAACGAAATTTTGATTTAGAGAATAGAAAAGTAAAAGAATTGCTTCTGAAAAGTATAAAGTTCATAGAATTTAATTCTAGTTTTTCCGATGCAAATAGAGAAATGTGCTCTTTTAAATTTAAAAGGTCAAAAGAATTGAAAGTGAGAATTAAAAGAGCATGTTAAAGTGATTATTGTAATGATTATGTTTCTGTTATTTTATGACCAACGTTGTTAATAACATAATCATTATTTATTATTATTTTGTCATAAGCATTTATTTCTATTTCTGCCCAACGGTGATATAGTTTTAAATTGCATAAAGAGTTGTATGTTTTAATTTTGACCAACGTTGGATTATTGCATGCAATTGTTGTTTTGTTCTCACCTCATTGTGATTTTTTCAGGAGGGTACTACTTGATGAGTTGCATCAAGGATGTTCCAACCCTGAGAGGTGACAAATACTCCGAATGGAGAAACAAAGTTGACTTGGCCTTCGTTTGTGCTGAGGTGGACTGGGTTGTGGACACTGCACAGCCAGTCATGCCAAAAGAGCCAGTCAGAGATGACAAAGATTCTGATGATGATGATTGGGAGAAAAAGAAGAGGGACCATGCTCCATTGGAGATTTCGTATACCCTTAGCAACCAAAAGTGGCTCACTGCCAACAAAAAGTGTATGGCTTCCTTAAAGAACACAATTGAGAACGCTATTGTGGGCTCAATTGCAGAGTGCACTTCCGTAGGGGAGTTTCTTGAAAAGGTAAAGAGCCAGTTCACTGGTTTTTCAAAGATATATGCTACCCAGTTGCTGAAGCAGCTGGTGACAGAAAAGTACACAGGAGGTGGACATGGCATAAGGGAGCATATCCTCAGGATGAGCAACATGGCAGCTAAGCTTAAGCCCATGGATGCTGATTTGGAGCTCAAGCCTGCTCTTCTTGTTCACCTTGTCATGGCTTTACAATCGAAAGAGTTTGACACTTTTGTTGTCAACTACAACATGTCCCCTGAAAAGTGGGACATAGAAAAGACTATAGCCATGTGTGTCCAAGAAGAGGACAGACTTAAAGCCTCACATGGTGGTTCTCTCAACTATGTGAAGGACAACAAGAAGAGCAACTACAACCAAAGCAACAATGGTTCCCCTTCAAAGCCACATGGCAAAGCTCCCTCACACTATCAGAATCAGCAAAAGTCTTTCCCAGTGGACAAAGACACATGCCTCCACTGCAAGAAGACTGGGCACTACAAGAAAGATTGCCCTGAATGGCCGAAGTCAATAATGGCAAAGAACGGTAACAACATTGTTTCCTTTGTAAAATGAATCCTTGTATACACAGTTTTCTAAATCTACTTGGTGGATTGACTCAGGTGCAACTGTTCATGTTGCAAATTCTTTACCGGGATTCCATTCGACGCGGACTACGCATTGAAGTTGCAAATGGAGTCCAAGCAGACGTTGAAGCTGTCGGCGACATCTGCCTGGAGTTAGCTGATGGATTCACGATTCTGCTTAGAGATGTTTTATATGTTCCTTCATTACACAGAAATTTGATTAGTGTTTCATGTTTGGACAAAGATAGTTATGAATGTTATTTTGGACATGGCAAGTGTGCCATATGGTGTAATAATACTCATGTGGGGGTTGCTTTCCTTCACAATGAGATTTATTTATTATCCTTGCGTGAAAAAGTTTATTCTATGTGTAATGTGAATGAGCATGTTTCTGCGTCGGATAAAGAACAAAAGAAAAGAAAGAGAACTCATGATTCGTCGAAATTATGGCACTGTCGTTTAGGCCATATTTTGAGGGGCAGAATAGAAAGATTAGTTAAAAATGAAATTCTTCCTCCATTAGAATTCTCAGACATAGAGCAGTGCATCGATTGCATAAAAGGAAAATTTGTAAACAAATTAAAAAGGTTGCAAACTGAAGCACAACCACACTAGAAATTATTCACACCGATATTTGTGGACCATTTCCTGTGAAAAGTGTGGATGGTTATGACTCGTTCATAACATTCACAGATGATTACTCCCGATATGGTTATATTTATCCAATCAAAGAAAAATCTAAGGCATTGGATAAATTTAAGATATTCAAAGCTGAAGTTGAAAATCGGCATGATAAAAGAATAAAGATAGTGAGATCTAACCGTAGGGGGGGAGTACTACGGTCTTCACACTCCATATGGTCAAGTCCCTGGACCTTTTGCGAGGTTCTTACAGGAGACTGGAATAGTCGCCCAGTATACCATGCCGGGCGAGCCTCAGCAAAATGGAGTAGCTGAAAGGCGCAACCGTACCCCTATGGATATAGTGCGCAGTATGATGAGTTACTCCACCTTGCCATTGGGATTATGGATGGAGGTGCTTAAAACCGCCGTTCATATTCTCAACATAGTACCAAGTAAGTTGGTGCCCAAAACACCGTACGAACTGTGGACAACAAGGGTGCCCTCTCTACAACACCTTAGGGTGTGGGGTGCCCAGCTGAGGCAAAAGTGTTTAATCCAAATATTGCAAAGTTAGATCCCAAAACAGTCAGTTGCCACTTCATTGGCTACCCTGATAAATCAAAAGGTTTTCGTTTCTACTGTCCGGACAGATACACAAAGTTTGTAGAAACAAGACATGCAGTATTTTTAGAGGACGAACTGATGAGGGGGAGCATGGTAGCTCGAAAAATTGATCTTGAGGAGAAGAGGGTGCATGCACCTAATCCGATCATTCAGGAGCCATTTTTCTCGCTACCTGTTGTGCCTGCAGCAACAATCCCTGAGATTGCGGTGGAAGCACCTGTTGTAACCCTACCCGTTACCACAATGGGCGAAGATCTAGAACCTGCCCGCCAGGAACGGACTGAACCCATTGTTGAGCATGAAAGGGAGCTGCAGCAGCCAAATATAGAGAATGTGCCAGAGACTGAGACCCTTGGAAGGTTTATGAGAATTAAAAAGCCAACTATTTCTAGTGATTATGTTTATAATACAGAGATAGTGGCAGGAGGCTATGGAAGATGAGATGAGGTCGATGAGTTCCAACGATGTTTGGGACTTAGAAAAGATTCCTAAAGGAGCCAAAATAGTAGGTTGTAAATGGGTCTACAAAACAAAGTATGACTCTAATGGGAATGTAGAAAAGTATAAAGCACGTCTTGTGGCGAAAGGATTTACACAAAGAGAAGGGATAGATTATAATGAGACATTTTCTCCAGTCTCATGTAAGGATTCCTTCAGAATCATAATGGCATTAGTTGCACATTTTGATTTAGAGCTACATCAAATGGATGTAAAGACGACATTTAGAAGAAAATGTTTACATGAAACAACCCAAGGGTTTTATCATGGAAGGCAAGGAAGATATGGGATGCCGTTTAAAGAAATCCATTTATGGATTAAAGCAAGCCTCTAGACAGTGGTATCTGAAGTTTAATGAGACAATTAAAAGATTTGGATTTAAAGAGAATGTTGAGGACAACTGCGTTTATGCAAAGTTTAAAAGTGGGAAATATATTTTCCTAATCCTATATGTGGATGATATCCTGCTTGCTAGCAGTGATGTTAGTCTACTAATAGAAACAAAGAAGTTCTTGTCCTCAAATTTTGATATGAAAGATTTTGGTGAAGCATCATATGTTTTGGGTATAGAAATTCACCGAGATAGGAAAAATTGAGTGTTAGTACTATCGCAGAAGGCATATTTAGAAAAGGTTCTAAAGAAATATAATATGCATGCGAGTAATGCCACACCTACTCCTATAGTCAAGGGCGACAGTTTTGAGAAATTTCAATGTCCCAAAAACCAATATGAGATCGATCAAATGAAAGCAGTACCATATGCTTCGGCTGTTGGAAGCATACAGTATGCACAAGTGTGCACTCGCCCTGAGTTAGCTTTTGTTACTGGGGTACTGGGTAGATATCAATCAAATCCAGGCATAGAGCACTGGAAGATGGCAAAGAAAGCATTGCGTTATACGCAAGGCACAAAGGACCTCATGCTAACATATATAACATCTGATTCCCTAGAGATAAGAGGGTATTCAGACGCAGATTTTGCGGGGGACAAAGATGATAGAAAATCCACGTCTGGATACATCTTCACTCTCGCAGGAGGGGCTATTTCGTGGAGAAGATCCAAACAATCAATAGTTGCATCGTTCACGATGTATGCAGAATTTATGGCATGTTATGAGGCCACGGGGTAGGCGATATGGCTAAAGAAATTTATACACGACTTGAAAGTGGTAGATTGTATTGACAAACCACTAAAGATGTACTATGACAACCAACCCGTAGTATTTTACGCTCACAACAACAAGTCGAGTAATGCTACAAAACCAATAGAAATAAAGTATTATGTTGTGAAAGATAAAATCCAGGATCACACTATAAGTCTCGAGCATATAAGGACAAAGGATATGCTTGCGGATCCGCTAACGAAAGGCTTACCACCCAATGTGTTCAAGGAACACTTAGTCGACATGGGTTTAAGGTAGAGCCTATGATTCCTGGATCATAAGAGGCCCAAAAGGAACAAAAATTTATTTCAAAATAGAAAGGTATATTGTATCTGTCTGATTCTATCGGCAAGTGAGCTGAGACAATGAAACATGCTCTATGTATCGATCTATGATGAAATGAGTAAAGTAAAAAGGCAAAAGTAAAGTTGAGATCAAGGGGGGAGAATGTTAGATTGATCTCATCCGATTGGACCCAACGGTCCAACCGGACCACTTGATCGCGCCCTGATCGGGGGCGCCCAACCAAACCATGGTTGGTGGGCCCCTGTCGCGTTACGTATATAAAGAGGTGGGGGCCGGCGGCACACAGTACGAGGTTCACCGTGTGTCAGGCACCCCACCGACACCCTCTACCGATCTAGGGTCTAGCAGTAGCGACGGGAAGCACCACCACCTCTCTCACCCACTCCCTCACCGCCGCCGCCCTCTCACTGTCCTCGCCACTGCCCCACCATGGCCAGCGGCTCGGGCTCTTCGAGCCATGGAGAAGGTAGTGTCCCCTCCCCTCTCTCTGTTTCTCTCTCTCTCACATATGCAAAGGGCAAAACCCTAAGAGTTCTACCGTAGAGGATCTAGCCTTGTCGATCTACACTTAACACTCGCTACTTAAGGATCTGCACAACAGATCAGTGACATCATTCATTGCTGACGTGTTGGGGTCCCTATTTTATTTCCTTCACCGGTTGGTTGGTTATGTTTAAGCTCACCCAAGAGGAATCTACCATCCAGGGGTTAAGGAACCAGATTGCATTCCGTTGACAAACTACGTGAAGTTAGCGATTGCTCAAGCACTCAAAGCCAGCAACGATCATCTGTCCAATGGAGCATCATCACTGAGATGGAATGATCTGGATATAGTATCTATATGGGCATGCCAGGAGGAATTTCAGGCCACAAATTTATTGATTTGGCACATTGCAATTGAGTACTGTGACATTGCACAATCCCTTCAGACAGCAAAGCAAGAGGGCTCGTCTATGCTCAACCATACTGTTACTCCCCTGCCATGTTTCAAGAAAAAACAAACTATTGCCCAAGAAATATCAAACTATTGCGCCTATTTGATGGCATTTGTACCAGAACTGCTCCCAGATCATCACCTAGAGACCACCGGATGGTTTTATCAGGCGAGAATGGAAGCATTGGATTTATTGCGTGAAGATAGGTCACCGGAAAGCAAATATACAAAGTTGCAAAATTATAACGAGCAAGAAAAGACAGCTTTTTTGCTAGGAATCCGGTTAGGGAAAAAGCTTGAAGAAATAGAAGATGATGGCTGGCGCTGGAATATAGTAGCCGACCTCTGGACCGAGATGATACTACACATAGCTCCATCTGATAATGCAAAAGATCATATACAACATCTGGAAAATGGAGGGGAATTTCTGACGCACCTGTGGACGTTACTCACCCATGTTGGCATTCGAGAGGGATCAACAGAACCCTGACCAACCCCGTGAAAAAAATATTAATACTCACAACTCTGTGGACCATCAGGAAGTTTCAGAGAGTGTAGCAAATCATGAAGCCGCCACTTTCCCTGTTCATCTGGAACTGGTTCCAATACACAATTCTGGTTCCGCCGTCCCCCCTTCAAGGCATAGAACTGTAACACCTTCTACACCTGACCCGGAGTCGGTGGACATCGAGGCACCAAACCAGAGTCTGGTGCAAGAGAACGGGACCACCTGTCAGTGAAGTGTTGTACCATCTTGCTGGACAAGTTGAACTAGCTCTGTGAGCTCAGTGCTATGGACCAGATGGCCCGGCTGTAAGCATGAGTGCGTGCGTACAAAGGGGAGTCTGTCACCCGGCGTGAGGCGTGAGTTGTATCTGAATTCTGAACCTCTCTTTACACTTTCATCTGAAATCCCATCTCAATTCGTCCCCTCACCTTGTGTTCCTCTTCTCATCCCCTTGCTTGATGTTGACTTTGTGGTTGTTCGATCCAATCAAAGATCGGGACACTACAATATGGTATCAGAGCTCTAGATCCGCTCCATTTGCGCTCAAAATTCCCGAGATCGGACCCGTAAAATTCCACCGTGTCAGGTGCTGAATCACTCCGGTGAATCGGCTCGAAATCCTCCGCGGGGTTGGGATCGATCCAGGGGTGAGCCGCAACGGCGCCATCCAGACCTCCCGTTCCGTCGGCGCAGACTAGCCTAGTGTTGGGGAAGATGGAAGCCGTGCATAAATCCTTGGACGAGATGTTGTCTCGTTCTGGGACCGTTACGGAGGAGATGCAGTTGGTTCGTAAGCAGATGGAGGATTACGACGCTGAACTGGACGGCATCAAGAGAAAGCTCGCGGATGGAGAGCGTCTGGGTGCACCGATTCATCTTGAGGTGCCGCCGCGTCACAAGGGGCTCGCCAACAATGGCGCTCCATTGCTGGGCACGCCGTCTTCGTCAACGGCCGCAGCGGGATTCCACACCGCGTCGTCGTCACCACACGACCAAGAAGAGGTCAGAGTATGTGCTCCCCGCCATGATTTTCCGCATTTCTGTGTGATGGCCCTTGACGTAGTTACCTGCGTCAAAAGAATATGGGTTAGGTTGAGACTCCAAGTGTAGAGTGTATAGTATAGGAAAGACAGTTTTCCCCACGAGGGGTGACTCGAGGGTTTAATATCGAACTCTCGGGGAATCAGTAGTGAAAGATTTATCTTCTTATCCTTCTCTTGAGAACCTACAAACAAAGTAAATTGTTTTGTGCCCTCAACCTCACCAAGTGGTTGTCAAGCACAAGGTGTGAGAATGATATCAAAATAAAACAAATGCGAAACAAGAAATAAATATGCAATCATGATAAATAAATATGCAAGGATGGTGGGAACTATGATGGATGATATTTTTGGGTTTTGTATTGTGAATGCAAGATATAAAAGTATTTTTGTATTTTCGGATTTTTAAATGGCAGAAAATGGAAAATGCTTATAAGTTGTTGGAAAGGTGTTTCTTATGATTAAAATGGACCGGGGTTCATGGTTTCACAAATGCACTCTCTCTTTAATGAAGTGGTAGACAATGGAACACTAGAATTAACATATGAGATTGCAACAAAAAGGTTTCATGACAAGTTACTAATTATATGGGCATCACGTCCTAACATAGAGATGTTTTGGTTATTAATCTCTCTTACACTCCACCAAGATGTGAATTAAATCTTAGCACCTCGGTAATTAAGATAAATCAGAGTATAGCTTTAAGTCTTATGACATGAAGTTAAAATAAGAACATGTTAGATCTAGTCATGGAGAAGTGGCAATGGTCACACCCACACCTCCGGTAGCATGGTATTTTTCTTTATCCCTAGTGAGGCAACAAAGTAAGGTAAAAATACCCAAGTCGATCGCGGAACTTCTCTCACTTTCACCGCACTAGCCACCCCCTCATTACTCCAACTAATGCACACGTTCCCCTACACAAGCTCTCATAAACATGCTTGATAAAAAAAAGTAGACAAGAATGGGGTACATAATATGCATCTACTTTCATAACTGAAACAAAACAATTGCAATCTCAAATATATATTAACTCATAAAGAGATCCACCCCAAAGAAATTACATAGATGACCGTAATCATGTTCGGTAGCTCATACGGTGCTAATTAGTGAAGCTCAAGAGAGAGGAGAGATACATAAGTTACTTCCACAAACCCATAGTCCAGGGGTGGACTACTCCCTCTTCATCATGGAGACGGTGGAGATGTCGTTGGGGGAGATGGAGACCACACCAGCAGCGCCCCGCCGGAGTTTTCCCCCTCCAATCTGCAGCTCCAGGTCTCTGTTTCATGGTTTCTGTGTTTTGATGGCGCTCTCCTCTGGAAAAGATCGGGGGACTATTTTTATAGTCAGTTTTAGGTCAAGACGAAGCTTCTGGAAGAAAGATCGACGGCAACGGAGCCACGAGGGCCAAGTTGGTGGGCCCCACGCGGCCAAGGAATCTGGCCGCGTGGGCCCCCTCTTTTGGCCTTCGGGCTTCCACTTTTTTGCTTCCTTCGCCCCTACACTTTTTTCCTTCCAAAAACTGATGCTCGTAAATTTTCAGGTCATTTGGACGTCGTTTGGGTCCCTGAAACATCAAAATGTAGAAAATAGGGTTTTCTGCCAGAGCAGGGTTAATTCCAGAAAAATAGGAAAACTGTGAAATCTTCCCAAAATCATTATAAAACAATGATATAACCCTTATATGATGCAAATATGATTGAAATATAAGTGATATAATGCAAAGTTCATGTATGCATTTTACATGCATCAACATCCCCAAGCTTAACTGTAGCGACCTTGCCTTTTAAAAATGGCCAAGATCCCTGTGTTCTGTGCTAGTCCCTGGATCGAATAGCTAGCACCACAGTTCAAGATGGAATATCATGCAAATGCGTCAAATATCTATTACATCGAGGATCCAGAAGAAATAAACATTACAAGTTGCATAGCACAAGGCTAGCATATTACAAAGTTCAGCAGCGGAAAACGTTAATAGCATGGAGCCCTCATCATCTTCATGTGCCACAGGCAGACATGTTGGTTGCAGACTCGAAACCTATAGCGTTCCCTACTCATCGTCAGACGAACCTGCAACGGTAAAAGCATTGCAGCCAAAAAATGGTCAGAACCATTTGAATGGATCTAGCAAATGATACTTGTGGACTCATAAAGGCAAACTTCTAACAACTACATGCATATCTGGCTGGTGGAGTTGAAAGGCTCTTGCGCAAAGCAATATTTGTCCTATACTTGTAAAACATTTATTTTAAAACCAACTATTAATGAGATAAACATGGCATGAAAACCAGTATCTCTTCTACCCTTGTTCACCCATCAACTTTTATTCTGAAATTGGAATGAAGAGATCTTCTGTCAACAACCTTATTTGGTCACTCGTGATTGTCCATTACCGGGGACATGACTAAGATCTTAGTTTCAAATAACTCTCGAGAGTTTGTGGCACTTTCCCCACTAGACCCAATCAACCCAAACTTCCTATTCACTCATTTAGTGAAAAGAAAAGGAGAAGATCGAGACGAGACTTTTCAGAAGTGTTTTCCCATGGTACTCTAGCGAGATCACTGCCGTCCTACCCCTCTACATCATCAGATCTCACTGACCCAGGTCCACACAACGTACTCCGTCAAGACAGAGCCCATATGACTAGTGGTTGCACGGTCGGGCAAACAAACACGGTGTGACATTAATCTCAAACCCTAGGTGGCCTTTCACAAGTGCACATATTCAGGTAAAACCATGGAAATGGCCCTGAATAGCCACTCAACTTCGCCTCCATCAATCAAACCAATACCACCTAGGTAGTTCATCAACATGGTAGAAGTTTCCTTAACTCAACTACAATAAAACACTTCAGTTTTGCAGCAAGCAATTCTACTAAATTAAATAGGTCACTAATCAACTAGTCATGTGGCTATCCTAACAGGTTTGCATAGCATAATAACTTTAGTAAAAACAGCCTATCATGCATGCTACTGGAAAAATAGTTTACAATGGCATATAAAAATAGTAATAGGCCATTCATGAATTTGTGTATGCACTTGCCTTGACAGTTGTTCAGGTTGTTGCAACTCTCATAGTACTCCTGGCACTCTTCACAATCTAAACAAGCAATTTGCCACAATTCAATACACAGACAAAATGGCAATACAATAAAATATGCATGCATGATGATTGCTAACAACACAAGTCAAAGTTAAACAACTAATAAAGTTATTACTTTCTGTTATTTGCTATATGCATGATGCTCATGATTCATATTTTAAGTGGTTTTAATAATTTAAAAACAATTACTATAGTCAAAATACAACTATTTGAGTTTTTACAAAACATTATCAATGCATGATGCAAAAGTGCAAACTAAAAATACTACTGGACAGAGGATACTAAAAGACACACTTTTGCAGAAGAAATTAATTTAAATAACTTATAGATTTAAAGTTATGCCAAAATTACTCAAATCTCTCATTTGAAATTTGAATAATTTCAAATAGGCAAAACAAAAAAAATAATAGTTCTAAAATAATCTACAGATCATAAGGTTTTCAAAAATATAAAGTTCATTAAATTTGGCCGAGCCATTAAAAAGTTATGATGGTTTTAAGTTTCAGGGGTTTTTCTGCAAATCTGCCAAATTAAAACAATTCGGCCGAAATTACAGAAATACTGGGCTGACGTGGCGCTGACTGTGCGCTGACTCAGCGCTGACGCGGCGCGATCTAATAGGCCGATACCGATTCGGTTAAGGGGATTAAAGTGGACCGTTGGATCTAGATCCAGTGGTCGAGATCTAAACAGGAGGGGACTGGCCGGAGCTAGGGTTCCGGTGAACGGCGGCGCGCGGCGGCGACGGCTCAGCATCACACGTTCCCGGCATTCTAGAGTGCTCCAGGATGCGCGGATTGTACCTGGACGATCAGCGTGACGAGGCAGTCCAGGTGGCGAGGTGGTGTGCTCGGTGATCGTCTCCTCCTCCGGTGATTGCTCGCCGGAGTTGCGAGTGGCGGCGGGTAGCTTCGGTTGAGCACGTACGCATCGATCTGTCGATGATAAAAATAGGTGATGATGTCCAGAAACTCCGCAATGAAGAAACAAAGCGAATAGAGGGAAGAAGAGGTGCTGGGGTCGTCGGAGAAGTGGCCGGAGTTGAGGTTTACCGGCGGCGGTGCAGCCGACGGCTCGAGCTCTGCACGGGCATCCTGGCAGCGTAGAGGCTGGCATTTTAGGGTGAGATCGATGCGGAGGAGGTGGGGTATTTATAGGGATGCGCAGGACAACGAATTAGGTCGAGTTTGTTAGGATTTGGCTCGGATTCGGAGTTGTTCGTGGGGAGCACGGCGTCGGGCGAGAGAGAGCAGGAGAGAAAAGAGGAAGAGGGGGAGGGGCCAGGTACGGGGATGATGCCGGGCTGGTCCTGGGCCGGCAGTGGGCTGGCTCGGGTGGCCGTGGCCTTTTCCATTTTTTTTAACAAAACTTTAACCTTTTCTTTTTCTAAAAACAGAAATCAACATATCTTTCAAAATAGAAAGTCAAATTGGTTCAAACCAATTTGAATAATTTTGTAAAAATACCCTTTATCAAACTAAAATATTTGGGGTCATCTTTGCACCACTTTATTTACCAAAATACCCTTGGGCACAAAAAGGTAATTATTGCTATTTCCCATTTTTTGGAAAAATTTGTAAAAATACGTTTTAGAGAGCTTATTCAAGATACAATATTATGGCACTAGTCTTGCCATTAAGTAAAATCAAAATATTTGAAATATTGACTAGGGTTACTTTGCACCCTTTATGTCACTTAACAAAATATATTTTTAATTTTGAAATCTTTTACTATTTCAAGCAATTTAAATGCAACGAACACATGATGCTTATGAATGCCATGCATGATTTTGAGTTTTGAAACTTAAACCACAAAAAGTTTTTGATCCCTCTGAATTTTCAAAAATTTGAAAATCTTGGGATGTTACACACTACCACCCTTAAAAGGAATCTCGTCCCCGAGATTCGAAGAGGCTAGAAAGAAATGGGTTTGTGATCTCTGGTTTTAGGTAACGGGGTGAGCTACCACCCTTTGTCATCGTGGGGAACAACAGATGCCTAGGGGTAGGCTTCAGTTTGGGGGCCGATGGACGCTAGAGGATTCGGGGAGGGATTATGCGTAGGAATACGCACACACAGAAACACACATACACACTCGGTTTTACCCAGGTTCGGGGCCCTCGTGAGGAGGTAAAACCCCTACTCCTGCTTGTCTGATCTATATTTGTGTATCATTCCGGGTTACAAAAGCGCTCCTTGAGCTGTATCTCTAAACCTGAGCTAGGCAGCACTAAGTTCCTGCGGGGAAGGGAGCTAGCAGATAGTGCAGGGGAAAATGAGCCGACGGTCACCGCCCTCTTCCTCTTCCCCCTGGTGCTCTTTATAAAGAGAGAGCCCAGGGGACAAGGGGTGGCCCGCGGGGCCTAACTAACACTACTTGGGTATACTGTACATGCATGTGTGACGGAAGCTGTCGGCCGGCAATCCACTGCTCCTGGCGTCGGTCGACACGGAGGGATCAATGTGTTTGATGAGGAGATGGTCGGCAACGTGGCTACAGTGCCCTGTGGTCAGTGTCCCCCCCACGACATGGCCACAGTGATCGCTGGCCTAGCTTTGACCTTGGTGCTCCAGGCTCGTCGTCGAAGGGTAGCAATAGGTGAAGAGCAGCCGGCCGGTCCAACATAGAAAACAGCCGTACAGGTGCACATGCATGCGGGCAGCCGGCCATGCAAACAATGATCAAGCTGCCTGCCTGCTAGCTTAGTTGCTTCAGCCATGCACGTATGAGTGAACGAGTGATCTAGCTGCATGCTTGCTAGCTTAGCTTGTTTAGCTGTATCGTCAGTAGCAGCTCGTCCGGGAACAGGGGGAAGAGGCGACGATCCGGTCGGTCGAGCAACACACCGACCCGGGCGCTGTGATCCCGGCCCACCCGGGTAACCTGTATGTCGGCCGGCCGGGTTAAGGAGAAGTCGGCCCACGCTGTCTTTTCCTGTCTTTTTCTTTATTCTTTACCTATTTAACTCTTGTTTCTCTCTTTTAACACCGCAACCAACTCATGATTTTGGGTACCGGGGATTACATCCCCGACATTAGTCCCCGAGGCTGCGGGGGACTCGCAGAGTCGCGCGCAGACTTACAAAAACAAATATCGAACACCAAAATATCCATGAAAGAAATATCTTGCCAACATGGGCACCATTATATGTCGATTCTCTAGCCATGCCCTCCAGACCAAATGTAACATCCGGTTGATCGAGCTCACCCGAATCAACAACGAGATGGACAGTTTGCACCGGAAATGTGTTGAATGCATGGGCATGGCCATACATAGATATCTCTGTCGACATTGAGCAATTTGGCACACTGCTTGCATGGGCATGTTTCATATGACAGTTTAGCCTCTTTGGGCATATCTCATATGTCTCGGTATCTCGGCCACTCTGGGCACATCTCATATGTCGGTTTTAGCCACTCTGGGCGTTTGCTGACATAGATGTCTCCAGCCACTACTGATTTGACATAAAGCCTGCATGGGCATATTTCATATGTCGGATTCTGCCACTTTGGGCTTTTACCGACATCAGATGTCTCCATCATGAGCTGGTTTGACATAAAGCCTGCATGGGCATTTCTCATATGTCGGTTTCTGCCACCTTGGGATTTTACCGCTTAGATATGTCGGCAGCGCTAGCTGCACCAATATATAGCCGTCATTGGCTGACTCTGACATTTTGCCTTCATGGGCACTTGTCAAATGACGAGTTGAGATACTTCTCAACACGTAACACTTAGGGAGATTAGATATTTTTCGACTCAATACACTGAGATAATGATGCCATGGTACTCTGTAAGCTCGGATAATTGAAGAATCATGATAGTCGGTAAAGCCGATAAAGATAACAATTGTGAGATGCTTGATGATATGAGATAAATGCCGTGATATTTTGGCAAACCGAAATAAACGGCGATTCGAGATATTGCAGGATGCCCTGATATTTTGGCGAACCGACATAAACGGCGATCTGGAGATATTGTGTTGTGATACTCTGATTTGCCGACATAGGATATGTCGGGATGATATGCCATTTATGATTCGGCAAGCCAGTGTCAACGATTATCCGGGATATGCTCTGAAGCCACAATGAGTATAAGATGAATCCGAGATGACCGATATACCACGAACTTGGCGATTGATATTTTCTAGGTAAAACCGATACCACCTTTTAATGTTAGCTCAAGCATTTATATAACGAATATTTTAACGAGTGCAACAACTCTATTTAACAGACAAAATTAAGTCTAGCAGCGAAACTATGCACATAGAAACAGACTCGGTCTCAACCGAGTCCCCGAGTCACTTTTCTTATCTATGAGAAACTGTAAAACTGACTGGCTGCCCAGTCCCCGGGTCAAAACATCTTGCTCCCGGGGAAAGCATCTAAGTAGGAAAAGAAAGGGCAGTCCCCGAGTATCGCTCGGGGTTACCCACAAGCGCGCGGCACAAAACATTAAATTGTAAATACTTACATTGCATTGTTGGTGCTGACTTAATGGAGGCGTACAAGCGGACGCATGATAGTTATCCAAACAGTAGAGGCATCGGGCCTAGATTGTCCGGGTGCAACTGATCCGGACGCAGCCGGTCCAGCTGATTAGATGGCGCAGGCGACGGAGTAATCCTGCAAGTGTGGAACCGTGTGTAGCTTACTCGAACGGGCTTATTCGGTCAATCCGATGAAGCCGGGATATCATTTTTCTATGCGTTGGAGATACATATTTTTTTAAAGCCGGCTGCCATACTTTTATGCCGGCCAGTCAGTTTAACCGAGTCATTTTTTCCGAGCCGACATGCCTATGTCGGCCGCTCTTTCTCCTTTTCAACATCGGCAATTGCTTCCTAGCCAACATAGGCTATTCCTTCTCCGCAACTCGTTCCGGCCGAGATACATACTTATGCCGGCAGCCAATTCTCTGCTCTGACCGCACGACCGCTTTTCTCACTCGGCGCTTCATTTGAACTGACATGGCTCCTAATCTCCTCATGCCCTCCTCTTTGGCTTTTTCAGAAACGTGAGTGGCCTGCGAGTACTAGACTCGCCGGCTTTGCTATTCTCCGGACCATATCCTCAGGACCATATCCTGATTACTTGGCAACCAACCACCCTACCACACATCCGGGTCCCAGCCTCCTCATTTTTCTTCATGCATTCTTTGGCTGCGCCGATTGAAGAGCAGCATGCGACTCGGCAGCTCTCAACCTGCCTCTCCTTATATTTCTTTCTGGCTGGGCCCCCATGCCCACTCTTTTTTTGCTTTTGATCTTTCTCTGTTTGCTAATCTTTTCCCCTCACGAAAGCTTGCAGGACAAGGTCGCGAGGCGCGCGCGTCGCGCGGCTGGGATGGCGAGCCGAGCAGCCGCTAGGGAGGGAGCTAGCTGAGGTCGCGAGTCGGCACAGCGAACTGCAACGACGGACTGGCGGGAGATGCGAAGAATTGGAGCAGAGGTCGACCGCGGCCGGGATAGGCGCGGGTGGCTAAGATATGACGGCGAGCCGGGACAGGAGATGCCGGTGACGGCGATGCCGGAGACAGCGACGCCGGAAATGGTGATGCCGGAGACAGCGATGCCAGTCGCGGGCATGGAGACGGCGATGTCGTTCGCGGACGCGGAGCCGCCGAGATGGTGATGTCGGTAGCAGAGACGCCGGCATGGACAAAGCCGGAAACGGCAAAGCCGGCCGGGGCCTAAGCCGGTAACGGGCGGCGAACTCGGTCGCAGGCCGGAGACAATGTAGAGAGCCCGGTCTCGGGCGAAACCGGAGGCGGCTATGCCGGAACGGGCGAGGCCGGCGACGGTGATGCCGGAGCGGGCGAGGCCGGCGACGGTGATGCCGGTAGTGGCTATGCCGGTCGTGATGAAGCCGGTCGCGGGCACGAGGACGGAGATGACGGTGCCGGCGAAGGAGAAGCTGGTGCGGTGAAGTCGGTAGCGGGTATGCCGGTCGAGCGAAGCCGGCCGCAGACGACGGAGACTCGGTGATGGACGACTCGGCGCGTACGCTGAGAGCAGCGACGGTCGCGGCCATGCGAGCTGCGCCGGGTCTTGGACGGGGAGAGCATCCCTTCTTTTACCTTTTCTTTTTCTTTCCCCTGAGGCTGGGACCCGCCACTATCCTTTCACCTTTGGCTATTCTCTGTTCCAGGCTCCAGCGAGGCGTGGAGGAGCTGAGCATCCTAAGCCTTTGCTTTTTTACAGCTGGGTGGGATTCACCTCTGATTTTTTCTCTTTGACTGCTCTCCATCACTGGGTCCTCCGATGCCATCGAGGCCAGCAGAGGAGCATCTCATGCTCTGGCATTTTCTCCGCCGGGTCCCACATCCTTATTTCTTCTCTTTTTCTTTCTTTCTTTTCCTATCCCAGACCGGCAGGAAGCGAAGACGCGTGTATGGCGCCGCCAGCGCGGCTGCCGGTGACGTGCACGGACGCCCGGTTTAGCAGCGCAGGTGCACTTGCGAGGTGCACGGGCGTGCCACAGAAGATGCGCAGGCGTGGCCGGATGGCGCAGCGTCAAGGCTGCTCGGGCTCGGGAAGACGACGCGCAGGGGTGTAGGAGGCAGCATGGCGCGATGCAGGCTGCGCTGATACCGGATGAAGAGTATGCGAGGAACGCCTGTCGAAAAATGCTAAACATCATTATATTCCAAAAACATAAGAGATCACCACTCAAAAATATAAGCGAGGGCCGGAGAAGACAGCGCGGCCGGCAGACTGTAGCCCGCTCCCGAGAGCTGTTGGGGATGCCAGGGAGGCCGGTGAGCGCAGCGGCGGTGTTAACGTAGAGCCACCGGGCAAGCTAGATGCACGGCGTGCCGACAGTAGCCCCCGGGATTCGTTGGCGACGTTGGCGCCGGTGACGAAGAGCTTGATGAAGCTGCCCAGCGAGCGGAAACCCCGCGACGCTACGCGAGGTGCTCGCCGGAGTCGATGAAGAAGGTCCCGTCCAAATTTGATCCAGCAAGCGCCACTACCAGCCCCACGGTGGGCGCCAACTGTCATTGTGGGGCACGACAGATGCCATAGGGTAGGCTTCAGTTTGGGGGCCGATGGACGCTAGAGGATTCGGGGAGGGATTATGCGTAGGAATACGCACACACAGAAACACACATACACACTCGGTTTTACCCAGGTTCGGGGCCCTCGTGAGGAGGTAAAACCCCTACTCCTGCTTGTCTGATCTATATTTGTGTATCAATCCGGGTTACAAAAGCGCTCCTTGAGCTGTATCTCTAAACCTGAGCTAGGCAGCACTAAGTTCCTGCGGGGAAGGGAGCTAGCAGATAGTGCAGGGGAAAATGAGCCGACGGTCGCCGCCCTCTTCCTCTTCCCCCCGGTGCTCTTTATAAAGAGAGAGCCCAGGGGACAAGGGGTGGCCCGCGGGGCCTAACTAACACTACTTGGGTATACTGTACATGCGTGTGTGACGGAAGCTGCCGGCCGGCAATCCACTGCTCCTGGCGTCGGTCGACACGGAGGGATCAATGCGTTTGATGAGGAGATGGCCGGCAACGTGGCTACAGTGCCCTGTGGTCAGTGTCCCCTCACGACATGGCCACAGTGATCGCTGGCCTAGCTTTGACCTTGGTGCTCCAGGCTCGTCGTCGAAGGGTAGCAGTAGGTGAAGAGCAGCCGGCCGGTCCAACATAGAAAACAGCCGTACAGGTGCACATGCATGCGGGCAGCCGACCATGCAAACAATGATCAAGCTGCCTGCTAGCTTAGTTGCTTCAGCCATGCACGTATGAGTGAACGAGTGATCCAGCTGCATGCTTGCTAGCTTAGCTTGTTTAGCTGTATCGTCAGTAGCAGCTCGTCCGGGAACAGGGGGAAGAGGCGACGATCCGGTCGGTCGAGCAACTCACCGACCCGGGCGCTGTGATCCCGGCCCACCCGAGTAACCTGTATGTCGGCCGGCCGGGTTAAGGAGAAGTCGGCCCACGCTGTCTTTTCCTGTGTTTTCCTTTATTCTTTACCTATTTAACTCTTGTTTCTCTCTTTTAACACCGCACCCAACTCATGATTTTGGGTACCGGGGATTACATCCCCGACACCCTTAAAAGAAACTTTTGTTGGTATTCTGGAACTCTTATCCTCCATCTACGGTACATGTTGTGGTTTAAAGCTGAGCCATGACTTAACATCCTTAATCCTCTTATGTTGTAGATGAAGAACAAATGATTGATGTAAATAGTTAGTAGTGTATCGTTCACCATACTAGGTTTATTGAATGCTCTTCCCACATGAACATGGTTCACGTGTCCCTTCTCGAGAGAGTTGGGTTTTCCAGCTTCTTCAGTCTTCCTTTCCGGACATTCAGTCGAATAATGCCCCATCTGTTTGCACTTGAAGCATTGAATGTGACTAAGGTCTTTCTTTCCTGCATGGTGATGATGATTCTGACCATTATGGTTCCCATTGTTGCGGCCATTGTGGTCATTGTCCTTGTATTCTCCATTACCTCCTTTGTTTCCTCCATTGTGCTCTTGACCCTGATGGTTGTGGCTGTGTCCACCATGGTACTTGGCCTTCTTGTGTGTAGATTCTGAGTTGTACTTGTTTCCATTATACTTCCTTTTCCTGTTCTCCTCCTTCTGTATATTGTTGTCCAGTGTAATGGCTTGATCCAGAATTGCTTGATAATTTGGTGCATACGCCACTGACAAAGGAATTTTCAGTTCACCACTGAGTCCTTTAAGGAATTTATCCTTCCTCTTAGCATCGGTATCAATGTCCTCTGGAGCATAGCGTGACAGAGCACAAAAATCATCCATGTATTCCTTCAGAGTTCTGTTTCCTTGCCTAAGACCGTGGAACTCATCTCTCTTCAGATTCATGATTCCTGAGGAAATGTGAGCATTGCGGAATCCTTCCTTGAAAGTGTCCCATGTGAGTCCAGCTAATGGGTGAGTAATCTGGTAGGTCTCCCACCACTGTGTTGCTGGTCCTTCGAGTAGGTGAGCAGTGAATCTCACCATCTCAGCATCATTGCACTCACAAGTGACTAGATCCTTGTGCACAGAGCGTAGCCAGTCATCTGCTACAATGGGTTCAGTGGCTGTAGAGAACTTATTGGGTCTCATCCTCAGAAATCTTGTGAGCCTGTCCACTGGGGGTTGGGGTGGTGGTGGTGGCAGTGGAGGTGGTGGTGGTGGTGCATTCTGGTTTGCAAGGAATTGTGCCATCATGTTCATCAACTGCGTCAGTGCGGCCATCAACTGTTGCATCTGGTTGTTGTTGTTGTTGTTGTTGTTGTTGTTGTTGTTGAGGAGGCATCTGTTGGGGTTTAGCATAGATGAGCATAGAAAGAAAGATCTAAGAGAAATATTTCTACCCATACAAACAATTAACAACAATCAGCAATAAGCAGACGATCACACAATAAAACAAGTCAAGAATTTTATAAATTCGAAAAATAAGGTTTTGAAAACTTACTAGCACGATATAGGTTCTAACACAAGCGTACTAGTACTGCCATACCACATTTTGTTAGGTCAATACTCTAACGCGAGACGATAACTAATAACCTATGTAGAGTGGTGGTCTCGACTATGTCTTCCTTCTCAAAGTTCTTCTTAGGTGTCTTTTGAAACTCCATTTCACACTCCATAGCCATAATCATCATTGATCCTTGTTGATATATTCTATGGGGTTGGTCATCTAAAACGAGAGAAGGTAATTTAGAAAGCAATAGTTGAGAAAGGTACAAGAAAGATGTTTGGAGAGATTTTGATAAGAAGAACATAGAATTTTGTTCCTATGGTCTTTCTTATTTCTAATCCAATCCTAGGGTTTTCGAGCCTACAAGCAACATTACGCTCTGATACCATCTGTAGCGACCTTGCCTTTTAAAAATGGCCAAGATCCCTGTGTTCTGTGCTAGTCCCTGGATCGAATAGCTAGCACCACAGTTCAAGATGGAATATCATGCAAATGCGTCAAATATCTATTACATCGAGGATCCAGAAGAAATAAACATTACAAGTTGCATAGCACAAGGCTAGCATATTACAAAGTTCAGCAGCGGAAAACATAAATAGCATGGAGCCCTCATCATCTTCATGTGCCACAGGCAGACATGTTGGTTGCAGATTCGAAACCTATAGCGTTCCTTACTCATCGTCAGACGAACCTGCAACGGTAAAAGCGTTGCAGCCAAAAATTGGTCAGAACCATTTGAATGGATCTGGCAAATGATACTTGTGGACTCATAAAGGCAAACTTCTAACAACTACATGCAAATCTGGCTGGTGGAGTTGAATGGCTCTTGCGCAAAGCAATATTTGTCCTATACTTGTAAAACATTTATTTTAAAACCAACTATTAATGAGATAAACATGGCATGAAAACCAGTATCTCTTCTACCCTTGTTCACCCATCAACTTTTATTCTGAAATTGGAATGAAGAGATCTTCTGTCAACAACCTTATTTGGTCAATCGTGATTGTCCATTACCGGGGACACGGCTAAGATCTTAGTTTCAAATAACTCTCGAGAGTTTGTGGAACTTTCCCCACTAGACCCAATCAACCCAAACTTCCTATTCACTCATTTAGTGAAAAGAAAAGGAGAAGATTGAGACGAGACTTTTCATAAGTGTTTTCCCATGGTACTCTAGCGAGATCACTGCCGTCCTACCCCTCTACATCATCAGATCTCACTGACCCAGGTCCACACAACGTACTCCGTCGAGACAGAGCCCATATGACTAGTGGTTGCACGGTCGGGCAAACAAACACGGTGTGACATTAATCTCAAACCCTAGGTGGCCTTTCACAAGTGCACATATTCAGGTAAAACCATGGAAATGGCCCTGAATAGCCACTCAACTTCGCCTCCATCAATCAAACCAATACCACCTAGGTAGTTCATTAATTTAGTAAAATTTTCCTTAACTCAACTACAACAAAACACTTCAGTTTTGCAGCAAGCAATTCTACTAAATTAAATAGGTCACTAATCAACTAGTCATGTGGCTATCCTAACAGGTTTGCATAGCATAATAACTTTAGTAAAAACAGCCTATCATGCATGCTACTGGAAAAATAGTTTACAATGCCATATAAAAATAGTAATAGGCCATTCATGAATTTGTGTATGCACTTGCCTTGACAGTTGTTCAGGTTGTTGCAACTCTCACAGTACTCCTGGCACTCTTCACAATCTAAACAAGCAATTTGCCACAATTCAATACATAGACAAAATGGTAAAACAATAAAATATGCATGCATGATGATTTCTAACAACACAAGTCAAAGTTAAACAACTAATAAAGTTATTACTTTCTGTTATTTGCTATATGCATGATGCTCATGATTCATATTTTAAGTGGTTTTAATAATTTAAAAACAATTACTATAGTCAAAATACCACTATTTGAGTTTTTACAAAACATTATCAATGCATGATGCAAAAGTGCAAACTAAAAATACTACTGGACAGAGGATACTAAAAGACACAATTTTGCAGAAGAAATTAATTTAAAATAACTTATAGATTTAAAGTTATGCCAAAATTACTAAAATCTCTCATTTGAAATTTGAATAATTTCAAATAGGCAAAACATAAAACTAATAGTTCTAAAATAATCTATAGATCATAAGGTTTTCAAAAATATAAAGTTCATTAAATTTGGCCGAGCCATTAAAAAGTTATGATGGTTTTAAGTTTCGGGGGTTTTTCTGCAAATCTGCCAAATTAAAACAATTCGGCTGAAATTACAGAAATACTGGGCTGATGTGGCGCTGACTGTGCGCTGACTCAGCGCTGACGCGGCACAATCTAATAGGCCGATACCGATTCGGTTAAGGGGATTAAAGTGGACCGTTGGATCTAGATCCAGTGGTCGAGATCTAAACAGGAGGGGACTGGCCGGAGCTAGGGTTCCGGTGAACGGCGGCGCGCGGCGGCGACGGCTCGGCATCACACGTTCCCGGCATTCTAGAGTGCTCCAGGACGCGCGGATTGTACCTGGACGATCAGCGTGACGAGGCAGTCCAGGTGGCGAGGTGGTGTGCTCGGTGATCGTCTCCTCCTCCGGTGATTGCTCGCCGGAGTTGCGAGTGGCGGCGGGTAGCTTCGGTTGAGCACGTACGCATCGATCTGTCGATGATAAAAATAGGTGATGATGTCCAGAAGCTCCGCAATGAAGAAACAAAGCGAATAGAGGGATGAAGAGGTGCTGGGGTCGTCGGAGAAGTGGCCGGAGTTGAGGTTTACTGGCGGCGGTGCAGCCGACGGCTCGAGCTCTGCACGGGCGGCCTGGCAGCGTAGAGGCTGGCGTTTTAGGGTGAGATCGATGCGGAGGAGGTGGGGTATTTATAGGCATGCGCAGGACGACGGATTAGGTCGAGTTTGTTAGGATTTGGCTCGGATTCGGAGTTGTTCGTGGGGAGCACGGCATCGGGCGAGAGAGAGCAGGAGAGAAAAGAGGAAGAGGGGGAGGGGCCAGGTGCGGGGATGATGCCGGGCTGGTCCTGGGCCGGCAGTGGGCTGGCTCGGGTGGCCGCAGCCTTTTCCATTTTTTTTTAACAAAACTTTAACCTTTTCTTTTTCTAAAAACAGAAATCAACATATCTTTCAAAATAGAAAGTCAAATTGGTTCAAACCAATTTGAATAATTTTGTAAAAATACCCTTTATCAAACTAAAATATTTGGGATCATCTTTGCACAACTTTATTTACCAAAATACCCTTGGGCACAAAAAGGTAATTGTTGCTATTTCCCAATTTTTGGAAAAATTTGTAAAAATACTTTTTAGAGAGCTTATTCAAGATACAATATTATGGCACTAGTCTTGCCATTAAGTAAAATCAAAATATTTGAAATATTGACTAGGGTTACTTTGCACCCTTTATGTCACTTAACAAAATATATTTTTAATTTTGAAATCTTTTACTATTTCAAGCAATTTAAATGCAACGAACACATGATGCTTATGAATGCCATGCATGATTTTGAGTTTTGAAACTTAAACCACAAAAAGTTTTTGATCCCTCTGAATTTTCAAAAATTTGAAAATCTTGGGATGTTACATTAACCTATACTCGTCTTCGAGTATAAAGGTGATAAAACCAACATGGACTTTGCATTTTAAGACTAACAATGGATATCAAAGATGATTATTATGGCTACATAAAGTCAAATGATTCATTCTTCAAAGGAGTAGCAATATGCAAGATAGATTATAAAGTGATATCAATTACTCAATGCAAGGATGTTCAATGATAATTCACAAAGTGTAACATAGAAGAAAGTACTATGGAACAAATGTATGCATAATGAAAAGTAAAAACATCCTATGATGGTCATAGAGTACTCTTATAAAACTGAATATAAAAGGTGGACACTTTGGAAAGATATATAAATGAGTATAGGTAAAACATGAACAAATCTCATCTAACTTCCAAATACTTCTACTTAAGTTAATGTTTGCAATGTGGTATTGGTGTCAAGCTCTCATTACCCCTTATCATAACATCTTGAATGGTTAAAGTTTAAAGTGAAAGCAATTATGAGTAGTGTGCTTGACAAATAAATGGTTGAAAGTCTCATGCCCCGTGAATATGAGTACCTACACCATGGTGTTACTCAACTTGGGAAACAAAGCAAGTTCAAGTAAACATTGTATAATAGCGTCATCAAGAGGGTTAACTGGGGTACCTCTTGTCCCAGGACATGGAACAAGCCCATGTCAAAATGACAAGACAAACAAACATAAGGAACAATCTCAACACCCTTTTTATTTACTATTGGTATAGCTTTTTATTATGAGGTGTATCACTGAAGGTTCACATAGCATGTAAGTAAATTTCCACCATGACAGCATGGCTTAGATTAGCGGCCCAGGTATCTCTCTAGCCATTTATACAACTACTTAAACCTACTAAATTTCCACATTTATTTGGCACCATGATAAGCATCCATAAACAAAAGTACATGATATCAACTAGATATAATTCAGTGCAATGTTGAAAGCTTGCCATGTGACAGCACATTTGGGCTAACTAGCAACCAAGACTCTTGTCAAATTCACAACTTCATAATTTTAATCACAATGGTTCATGTTTATTAAATGCAATAGTAAGGTGTGAGAGCTATTTAACCAATTTTTTCCCATAACAATCAATAACATAAGCATTTTAATTCAGAGGTATAGATAATACAAAGTAACATGATAAATATACTCGGAATAGCATAAAGCTAATAGGTAGATATGGTGGACTCACTGGAAAAACTTTGGTTGAAGGTGTTGGAAAACAAGTTTTTACTTGTTGGAATTTTTGGGCTAGCAAAAGGGAGAAAGTTGACCATCTAAATGCATGCACAAGTGTCCATAGAACTAACCATCCATGTTAAACAAATTAAAGTAACATTCAGCATCAAAACATGAATAAAAGATAGCTCTTGATAAAACACTTGCAAATTAATACTCATTAAAAAGCACATGAATTATGCAACTATATGTATCTTTTTAAATCAACTCAAACATCCCTTTCCCAATCTTATTATAGCATCCAACTTAATTCAACCCAAACTTCCAGTATCTCTCTCATATAAATATGATAGCGATGGTCTCAAAACAAAAATCAAACCAAAATCAAAAGCAAATAAATGACGCTCCAAGTTTATGCGATAAAGTGCATTGATCAAAAAAGAGAAGTTAGACGTGTGCAAACCGAGAGTGTGTTGGTCCAGTGGGGTTGTCTTCACATCCCCAAGCTTATGGTCTTCACCATCCTTGGATAGCTCTTGGTGCATCTCCTCTAATCCCTGTGAAAAAACTTCAAAACACTGTTTCTCCCATTTCTTTTCTGTGGGGTGACATTAGTAGTGATAGACAAATGAATTACTTGCTGCATAGAATACTTAGACAAAAATTTATATTAATGTCCAGAGAGTGTATAATGTTGTATGCCTACTTATAAACTCAATTGGATCAAAAAGATTCAAGTTAAAAGTTCAAAGGATGCATCAAATAAAATGGGACAGAATCTGTACAGAAAATTAGCAGCAGCGAAACGAATTTTTCTACCCGACTTAAACATGTAGAAAAATTATGAAAAAGTTCGTGCATACAGAGGATGAAAAGTTGTGGTTACAGTAAAAATTTCAGCTCATTCGGAGTTACAGAATAGGAATGAAAAATCAAACCATGCACAGATTCGTGCTGGAATAAAATCTTCGAATGCAAATAGCAACTTTTTCATACCAAAATAGCTAAAACTTGGCACTTTATTAAAAATTCCAGAAACTAAACTAAAAACTAAGTCTCTTGTTACATCAAGAGGACACAAAGAAAATCAAAAATAAAAACAACCGGGTTGCCTCCCGTAAAGCGCTTTCTTTATAGCCATATAGCTAGGCTTCTTACTTGATACTTATTGTGGACGAAGCTCATGAGGGAACTTGAACTTTGGTGTGTCCCTCTTCCTTGGGAAATGTTCCATGCACTTCTTGTGTGGAAACTGAAACTTCACATTCCCTTCTTTTGAATCAATGATAGCACCTGTGGTACGAAGAAAAGGTCTTCCAAGAATAATTGGACTAGAGGTTTTATTCCCCATATCCATGATTAGAAAATCAGCAGGTACAAATGTCATATGCAACTCTGCCATAACATCACTTACTTTTCCTATAGCATATTTAATGGAATCATCAGCAAGTGCAAGTTCAATAGAGCATTTTTCAAGATTCTTTAATTCAAGAACTTCATATAATTCTTTAGATAAAACAGAGACACTAGATCCTAGATCTAATATAGCATGGTGTGTCTCTTTTCCAATGGTTACTAGTACTTTGGGAATCCATACATCCCCAAGCTTAGGTGGTATCATAGCTTCTTGGTTGTACCTAGCAATCTTTTCTTTTAAAACATGATTAGCAATATAAGAACCAAAACCTGCTTGGTTGGTGTTGATGGAAGGATCACTTGCAACTTTTTGTAAAATAGATATTAATTCATGCAAGCTACAATTATCTAAGTCAAGTAATGGTTCCTTGACTTCACTAAGCATTTTAACTTCCTCAACTTTTCTCTCTTTCATTGCCATAATAGTTTCCTTAGCAACTCTCTCTTGCTCATGAATGTGTTCCCAAGATTTATTTATAACCTCTTGGCAATATTTAATTGTTTCCTCATATTTTTGAGCTGTAATGATGTTCTTTAATGAGGAAACTTCCTTAGTGAGCTGATCTACCCTTTCAAACAAAGAGTCTTGTTTTTCGAACTTAGATATAAATTCCTTATTAAGCTCCTTTTGAGTAGATATAAATGACCTAATGGTGTTTTCCATGTCACTAGAAACATTGCTACTAGTGGTATATTTGTTTGGCACATATGGGGGTTTATTATAGGGATTATAATTGTTGTTACCATACCCATTATTACCATAGTTCCTAATGAAGTTAACATCAACACTTTCAAGATTATTACCAACTAGTTCTTGCAAAGGGACATTCTCAATATTTTGTATATTAATGAAAGCAAGAATAGTGTCCATTCTAGATGACAAATCATTTGTTGAGTTTACTTTATTAGATGGATTAGATGCTCTTTCAGTATTCCATTGACTATAGTTTTGCAAAATACTTTCTAAGATGTTCTTAGCTTCTACTATAGTTTTTCCCATAAAAGCCCCTCCAGCAGCTGAATCAAGATTATTCTAGACATGTAATTTAGACCATTATAAAAAGAGTGTAATATGGTCCATTCATTAACCCCATGTGAAGGACAAGTTCTAAGCAAAAGTTTTATCCTATCCCAAGCCATAGCAACATGTTCATTTTCATTTTGCCTAAATGAAAGGATATTGTTTCTATTTTGCAAAATTTTAACAGGAGGATAATATTTCTTAATGAAAGCTTCTTTTAGATCACTCCAAGAATTAATGCTATAAGTAGGTAGTGAATGCAACCATTCTTTAGCTTTTCCTCTAAGTGAGAAAGGAAATAATTTCAGTTTTAGAATATCACTTTCCACATTTTTAAATTTTTGCATGTCACATATTTCAACAAAATCATGAAGATGCATAGAGGCATCCTCCATAGCACTACCGCCAAATTGTTCCCTAGTTATCAAGTTCAACAAACTAGGACTTACTTCATAACTATCAGCTTTTATCTCATGTGTGGCAATGGGCCTAGCAATAAATTGATCATTTGGAGTGTTTGTGTAGTCACACAACTTAGTTCTATCACCCATTTTTGCAGATTTTTATGTGGTTTTAATTTTTAAATGCAAAATTGAAAATAAAATGACACTAAACAATGCAAACTGAAATGACAAATGCAAAACAAAATGCAAAACTGAAAATAAAATATGCAAACCGAAATATAAAGATGATATGCAAGACAAAAACAAAACAAAATAAAATGATTTGAAGGTAAAGATGGATAAGATGATGCTCACTTAGGTGCAACCTCCCCAAGCTTAGGTGTTAGCACAAGTTGGTGATGAAGTTGACTTTGTTGTGAGATACTCCTTGGACAAATCTTTACAGCAATGATTCTCCGGCAACGGCGCCAGAAAATTGTCTTGATGGCCCTTGACGTAGTTACCTACGTCAAAAGAATATGGGTTAGGTTGAGACTCCAAGTGCAGAGTGTATAGTATAGGAAAGATAGTTTTCCCCACGAGGGGTGACTCGAGGGTTTAATATCGAACTCTCGGGGAATCAGTAGTGAAAGATTTATCTTCTTATCCTTCTCTTGAGAACCTACAAACAAAGTAAATTGTTTTGTGCCCTCAACCTCACCAAGTGGTTGTCAAGCACAAGGTGTGAGAATGATATCAAAATAAAACAAATACAAAACAAGAAATAAATATGCAATGATGATAAATAAATATGCAAGGATGGTGGGAACTATGATGGATGATATTTTTGGGTTTTGTATTGTGAATGCAAGATATAAAAGTATTTTTGTATTTTCGGATTTTTAAATGGCAGAAAATGGAAAATGCTTATAAGTTGTTGGAAAGGTGTTTGTTATGATTAAAAATGGACCGGGGTTCATGGTTTCACAAATGCACTCTCTCTTTAATAAAGTGGTAGACAATGGAACACTAAAATTAACATATGAGATTGCAACAAAAAGGTTTCATGACAAGTTACTAATTATATGGGCATCACGTCCTAACATAGAGATCTTTTGGTTATTAATCGCTCTTACACTCCACCAAGATGTGAACTAAATCTTAGCACCTCGATAATTAAGATAAATCAGAGTATAGCTTTAAGTCTTATGACATGAAGTTAAAATAAGAACATGCTAGATCTAGTCATGGAGAAGTGGCAATGGTCACACCCACACCTCCGGTAGCATGGTATTTTTCTTATCCCTAGTGAGGCAACAAAGTAAGGTAAAAATATCCAAGTGGATCGTGGAACTTCTCTCACTTTCACCGCACTAGCCACCCCCTCATTACTCCAACTAATGCACACGTTCCCCCACACAAGCTCTCATAAACATGCTTGATCAAAAAAAGTAGACAAGAACGGGGTACATAATATGCATCTACTTTCATAACTGAAACAAAACAATTGCAATCTCAAACATATATTAACTCATAAAGAGATCCACCCCAAAGAAATTACATAGATCACCGTAATCATGTTCGGCAGCTCATACGGTGCTAATTAGTGAAGCTCAAGAGAGAGGAGAGATACATAAGTTACTTTTACAAACCCATAGTCCAGGGGTGGACTACTCCCTCTTCATCATGGAGACGGTGGAGATGTCATTGGGGGAGATGGAGACCACACCAGCAGCGTCCCGCCGGAGTTTTCCCCCTCCAATCTGCAGCTCCAGGTCTCTGTTTCGTGGTTTCTGTGTTTCGACGGCGCTCTCCTCTGGAAAACGTCGGGGGACTATTTTTATAGTCAGTTTTAGGTCAAGACGAAGCTTCTGGAAGAAAGATCGACGGCAACGGAGCCACAAGGGCCAAGTTGGTGAGCCCCACGCGGCCAAGGAATCTGGCCGCGTGGGCCCCCTCTTTTGGCCTTCGGGCTTCCACTTTTTCGCTTCCTTCGCCCCTACGCTTTGTTCCTTCCAAAAACTGATGCTCATAAATTTTCAGGTCATTTGGACGTCGTTTGGGTCCCTGAAACATCAAAATATAGAAAATAGGGTTTTCTGCCAGATCAGGGTTAATTCCAGAAAAATAGGAAAACTGTGAAATCTTCACAAAATCATTATAAAACAATGATATAACCCAAATATGATGCAAATATGATTGAAATATAAGTGATATAATGCAAAGTTCATGTATGCATTTTACATGCATCACCGTGGTGAGACACTGTTGCTCTGGACCGACCAATGTCTGACATACTTCGACATGTTCAAAACTGCGAGTTCTCAATGGGTGGGAATGGCTTCACTGTATTTGGAGGGTCACGCTGTGTTTTGGTTTCAGGCGTACAAGCATCGGTACAATCAGTTGACGTGGGATCAATTCATGGCGGCAATTCTGGATGAGTTTGTCCAAGACGAGTATGAAGGGCAGATGAACAAGTTGATGCAACTCAAACAGACGGGGACAGTGGCTGAATATCATCAGACATTCGAGGAATGTATGTATCATTTGCTAGCAGTTGACGAGAGTCTGAGCACACGATGGTTTGTTTCCCAATTTGTGTTTGGTCTGCGTGATGAGATCCGTGCAATAGTTCGGTTACAGGCTCCTACTAGCATCACACGCGGTGCGTCCTTAGCTCGCATCCAGGAGGAAGAAGCAGAGCACATCAGGCCACGAGCACGACCAGCAGCACCAACCAAACATCCACCAAGTGCAGCAACCATGACAACAACACGTAGTGAATGGCCTCGTAAGCAAGGCAACGACGATTTCAACAGAGAACGTCAGTTGCGAGACTTTCGGCGAGCAAATGGATTATGTTTTAAATGTGGGGACAAATATTATAAAGAACACCAATGCAAGCGATCAGGCCAATTGCTGACAATTGAAGTGGGGGAATTCGGAGAAGTGCTATCCGATGAGGCAGTGGTGGCTTTGGAATTTCTACAGGAGTCTGACGTAGATGCCAATTGCTGTCATTTGTCCTTGGACGTGTTAGCTGGCACAGAAACTGCTAACACTGTGAGGATCCAAGCAACAGTGGGGAAACAAACAATGCTTCTCTTGGTAGATTTAGGAAGTTCACATACTTTTGTCACTCGGAATTTTGCCAAACGAGCAGGCTGTCAGATATCTAGTGTAGAACTAGTTTCAGTCAAGGTGGCAAACGGTCAGACCATGCAATGTGATGCTCAGGTACAGAATCTAGAATGGAAATATGGCAAGCATTTGTTCTCGGATACCATGTGTATCCTGGATGTTGGAGCTTACGATGCTATACTTGGGATGGACTGGCTTACTCATTGCAGTCCTATATTCTGTCATTGGTCAGAGAAAAAGTTGCAGTTCATGCATAAGGGGGAACAGGTTACAATGCAAGGCCTGACACAAGAAACACACCAGTTGACTAAGATTTCTGTCATACAGTTACAGCAATTAGTAGATACTAATGATATCTGGGCAATGGCCATACTGGATCAAGACGCCAAAGTGACAACACAGGCAATAGCTCCTAGATGAACTAGCTGGAACACACTACTTCTCGAAGCTTGACCTACGGGCAGGCTATCATCAATACGGATGCGTCCAGAAGATGAGCACAAGACCGCATTCAAAACACATCATGGCCATTTTCAGTTCAGGGTGATGCCGTTCGGATTGTCCAATGCACCTGCGACCTTTCAGTGCCTGATGAATTCAATTTTTGCTCCTTTCCTCCGGAAATTTGTCATCGTGTTCCTAGACGACATCTTAGTCTACAGCCCTACATGGCAAGAACATTTGAAGCACTTGAAACTGGTCCTGGAGAAACTTAGAGAAGTTCAACTGTATGCAAAGATTTCCAAATGTGCCTTTGGTCACACCAGTATTCACTACCTAGGTCACATTATTTCAGCAGCTGGAGTTGCAACCGACCCTGAAAAGACACAAGCAATGAAGGACTGGCCAATTCCTCTCTCAGCAACTGACTTGCGGGGTTTTCTCGACTTTACCGGCTACTACCGCAAGTATGTCGAAGGCTATGGCATTATGGCAAAACCCCTGACTCAGCTTCTCTCGGCAAAACAATTTGCTTGGACAGAACAAGCTACTGTGGCATTTCAGGCGCTCAAAGAGGCAATGCTCAAGACACCAGTATTGGCACTACCTGATTTCAACTTACCCTTCATCATTGAAACTGATGCATGTGACACCGGAGTGGGTGCAGTGTTGATGCAGAATGGGCATCCAATTGCCTACATGAGCAAGGCTCTCGGAGTTCTTAATCGAAAATTATCGGTTTATGAAAAAGAGTTCTTAGCTGTCATGATGGCCATAGACAAATGGCGATAGTATTTGGAACGTGGGCCATTGGTGATCCTTACAGATCACAAAAGCTTGTGTTCACTCAGTGATCAACATTTGACTACTGAGTTGCAAAGGAAAGCAATGGCCAAGCTAATTGGAGTTCAAATACAAAAGGGGAATTGAAAATGGAGCAGCTGACGCATTGTCGAGGGTGGGATACTTGCTCACAATTTCTAGCTGCCAACCAGAGTGGGTGCTGGAAGTAACAAATTCTTATGCTACTGACAAGGATATGACTGCATTGTTACAACAATTGGCAGTACATTCACCTGATGCTAAAGGTTTTACACTGGAACATGGGCTAATCAAATACAAGGGACATATCGTTATTGGTGCCAATATTGCCTTGCAGACAAAACTTATTGCTGCATTGCACGATTCAGCAGTGGGAGGACACTCTGGCATCCAAGCAACCTATCAACGAGTGAAGAAATTATATTACTGGCCTGGACTCAAATTGGCAGTGGAATTGTATGTGCGGCAATGTACTGTTTGTCAGATGGCCAAGCACTCCAATATGAAGCCAGCTGGGTTACTTCAACCGCTACCTCCACCCAAGAATGCCTGGCAGGAAATCACCGTGAATTTCATAGAGGGACTGCTTCTGTCCGGTAATGCAAATGTCATCCTTGTTGTGGTTGATCGTTTGACAAAATATGCACATTTTATACCGCCGCGCCACCCATATACTGCTGCAACTGTTGCCAAGGCATATATGGATAATGTGGTGCGTTTACATGGAGCGCCTCTATCAATCATCTCAGACCGAGATAGAATTTTCACAAGTGCATTCTGGCGTGAACTTATCAAGGCAGTGGGTACCAAATTGAACTACAGCACAGCCTACCATCCACAAACCGACGGCCAGAGCGAACGGGTGAATCAATGTCTCGAACAATACCTATGGTGTGCAGTTCAAGAACAACCAAAGACTTGGCGTCGCTGGCTAGCAATGGCGGAATTCTGGTACAATACTAGCCACCACACAGCTATTGGTTGTTCGCCTTTCAAAGCACTCTATCGAACAGAACCAAATTTTGGTGGCTTGCCTAACATCACCGTGGCTGAAAGTTCATCAGCAGATGCAGAAATTCTAGACTATGCGCAACAGACAGAGTTACTGCGTGACAAGTTGTCCCAGGCTCAAGCTCGGATGAAACGCCAAGCAGACAAGAATCGAACAGAGAGGCAGTTTGCTGTTGGGGAACAAGTTCTGCTGAAATTACAGAAATATGCTCAACATTCAGTAGTCAACAGACCCTATCCGAAGCTGTCTTACAAATACTTTGGCCCCTACACCGTCCTGGAACGAATTGGCGCTGTCGCATACAAACTGCAATTGCCTCCTACAGCTCAGGTACACCCAGTATTCCATGTCTCTCAGTTGAAACCATTTACTGCCAACTATACACCGGTCTTTCAAGATTTACCTCCTGTCCCGGATCTCCTGACATCAAATGCTGAGCCTGAAAGCATCCTGGATCGTTGTATTGTTCGTGATGGTTATACAGCAGCAACTCAAATTCTGGTGAAATGGAGTGGTGTTGATGCAGAGCAAGCAACCTGGGAGGACTACTACTTATTGAAGCAAAGATTTCCGGCAGCAACAATTTGGGACGGGGATCGTTCTCGAGCAGGGGAGCATGTCACACCTTCTACACCTGACCCGGAGTCGGTGGACATCGAGGCACCAAACCAGAGTCTGGTGCACGAGAACGGGACCACCTGTCAGTGAAGTGTTAGACCATCTTGCTGGACAAGTTGAACTAGCTCTGTGAGCTCAGTGCTGTGGACCAGATGGCCCAGCTGTAAGCGTGAGTGCGTGAGTACAAAGGGGAGTCTGTCACCCGGCGTGTGTTGTATCTGAATTCTGAACCTCTCTTTACACTTTCATCTGAATGTTGAATTTGTGGTTGTTCGATCCAATCAAAGATCGGGACACTACAAGAACCATGGTGGATCCTCTTCCGCCTCATTGGATGCGTAGAGCTCGTTCTTGGAATGTCTACAACTCTCCTTCTCGTCCTGCTATGCTTGATCGAATGATGAGTTGTTTTACCCTGCAAGCTCCTCCGCCACAAGGTGTTGACAACGACTCACTGCAGCTGCTTCCGGCGCCGGAAATAACCACAGCTAACGAGTGCCGTATTGATGCTCCTGAAGCTTCAAGCTCTAAGCAGCAAACCCTCCCTAAACAAGTGTGAGATGTATTTATTGTCAGGAGCCGCAAAACTGCGAGTTGAGTTGAAGTGTTTCCTATTGGTCAGTCTGTTTGATGACTTCAGTTGTAAGAGTTGCTCTGCTCATCTCTTTAGTTTGTGTTGTCTTCGGTTATTATGTATGTGATGATTCTCCCTGTAATTGAGTTCTTATTTTGTAACTGCGGCATGCATGATGTACCATCGTGGCCCTGAACTTTTGGATTTACTCTGATTATTGCTTCGTCTTCTCTGAACTTGTTACTGCTGTCGGATCATCATATGCTTGCATTGGCTAGCTATTTGAGAGCTACATTTCCTTTTCTGCAATCTATTTTTTTGTTTGTCTTTGCCAAAATTATGTGTTAACACACACATAACAATTAACCAGTAAACTATATCAGTCTTCCGAACCCACACAAAACTCTATATATTATGAGCTTCAGAAAAAAAATGCTGAAAAGTGTGGGTAATATTGTCTTTACGAGACTAGCCTGCTAATAAAGGTATAACTATGTTAGTTAGGATTTAAAGGTCCTGAACAAAAGGCACTTTGCAAACTGTCGTCTCAAGGTTCTGAAGAACTATGAACAGCTTAGCCTCATCTTGGTCAGTTGTAGCCTTTTGCCCTGATAGAGTACATAACTTCACATGTTCCAGCTCTTAATTATGCAACTGTGACTTCTTGTATTGACTTTCGCCCAATGGGCTACATATATTACATGAGAACCATACAGTATTTGTCGAATACCAGAAAATCCAGCCATACTTTATGACAAAAGGGGGAAATGTAAAACTCTTGCTACACCAGATAGATAAGCTGATACAAAAAATTACACGGGTAGTAATCCAGTGCATCTGTACCCGAAGGTCTGCCTGCCCACAGGTACTGACTGGCGGGTGGGGAAAGGTCATGCTTTCGTGTAGGTTAGGTTGTCTTGGAGAGGGTGAAGAGGGAGTGGCGGCGTTCTCGCACCAAAATAAGTTCTCATATTTGAACCCGTTTTTGTACGCGTTTGTTACACTAATATCTTTTTGACAGGTCAGTTTAATATCGCAATATTTCTTGCATCTTAATATCTTTTTGACAGGCAGATTTTAAAATCGTAATATAGAAGTGTACGCAGCTAGGGCCTATGTTTTCACAAGAAAAAAGTGCATCAGTAGCCAACCTCACACTAAGTATATACGCTGCGTGAGGCAACGGAAGCATTGGAAAGCATTTCATGAATACTACGGATGGCAGCCGCCGGGTTCGGGGTCGGGTTTGCCACCCCCATACCCGCCTCCGCCACCTCCCCCGCCACCACCACCCGCCTCCATACCCGCCGGCGGGTCCGTTTCCCCACCAGACCCGCGACCCGCCGGGTTTGCGAGACCCGACGGGGACCCGCGAGAGAGGAGGACGGGCGGCGAGCGGCCGTGCTTGAGGCCGGTAGGATCTCCTCTCCCAGAGCATCGACGGGATCTAGGGAGGCGGCGAGGCGCGCGTCGGCGGCGGGATCTAGGGAGGAGCCACGGCGCGTCGGTGGCGGGGTCTGGGGAGGCGGCGAGGCGCGCGTCGATGGTGGGATCTAGGGAGGAGCCACGGCGCGTCGGTGGCGGGGTCTGGGGAGGCAGCGAGGCGTGCAACGGCGGCGGGATTTGGTGAGGCGGCGTTTCGACGATGGGATCTATGGAGGCGGCATGTCGGCGGCAGGATCTGGGGAGGCAACGAGGCGCGCGTGCGGTTGCTTCCGCCACAGCGCGAGAGAGGGATGCAGGAGGCTGCGCGAAAGAGAAGGAATCAGGAGGTTGCACAAGACAGAGGGAGGCACGACCGCACGAAGCACGATGGGGAATACAAATTGGGGAGGGGTGCGTGCGTGTGTTTTGTGGTGTACTGGTGTGGGCGTGTGGCCGTGGCTCGTGGTGTGCGGACGTGGGATGTGAGGTTTGACTTAGGAAGTGTGGTTTGACCGGTTTGCGGGTTGGCGGGTACGGGTTTGACACCTCCAGACCCGCCTCCGCCAGACCCGACGGGTCTGGATGTTTACCAATAAGTAGACCCATGGGTTTTTTTCTCAGCCAAATCCTCCCCATTTAAGGCGGGTACCCGTCGGGTTTGCGGGTTTCGGATACCCATTGCCATCCGTAATGAATACACACACCGGTCGAAAACAATTTGCACTCTCCACAGTGTAACTAGTTATGCTTCATGTACTTGAGGTGGTACACTCGTACTTTCCATTTAGATACAACGATAACACTCAAGGAATTCAGTATAGTGCTAATTAAGTAACTGGTTTGAGCAGCTGTATATTTAGCACGGCTGCACTATATTGTGGTTATTGCTAGGAAAACACGATGCATGTTTTACTTTGGTAACCACAGACATTAACCAGACTAGGTTCTGGACAAAGATTAAATCGTCGGAAGGTTGAGAGATTTACCTGAGAAAGTAGCCGAAGCTGCAGATATCAGTAGCAGCATCAGCATCATCATCCCCAAGATTACTCTGTTACTGCGATTTCATCACCACCGAAACAATTGATGTATCCAATTTCTCCCACGCACAAAGAAAGGAGAGGTGTTGAGAATGAAAAAACAGAAGCTCTGGCTTCGATAGACATACGTGTAGAACCGCTGCTCAGGCCGGTCCGCAACGTGACACTGCCGCCGCGCCACCAGCGCTCGGCTGAAGATCCGGCGAGAAATGCCTGAAGAAGAATGGCTGCACCTGCGGGGCTCCGCGGAATTGCCTCCCTCTAGGTTGGGGTTCCCGTCGGAACGGGACGCGTGCCTCCTTCCTAAGGCGAACTCGCCCGAATCTGAATCTTAACCGGAGCCGAACTCGCCGGAATCGGAACCGTAGTCGGACTCCCATGATCCTACATTCCCTCATCCTCTGCACGCCGGTACCAAGGTTGCCTGATCTATATCCGCCGGTTGCCTCCGGCGACACTGCTCCCCCGCTCCAATCCGCCATGGCTGCCGCCTAGAGCCACCGCCCACTCCTCTACTGTGCTCCCCAGTGGCAAATCGCGCAGATTACTGTAGCTACAGTCGAAATTTACTCGTTCTCAAGAGCACGGCACCCTCCTCTACAGTGAAACGCCAGCTCTGTTTCTTCTCTAGGACGACGACGTCGCGCAGCGGTGCCACTGATCGTCGCTGTGGCGTACATCCAAGGGGCTCTCGGATGGCCGATCTAGTGCGATCGGTCGGTCGCATTGGCATCACCCGCACTCAGCCAGCGGATGACATTTCACGACCGGAAGGCCGCTCCCTCCCGCAAGTCAGGATTTTTGATCGGTTAAATTCGACCAGTAATTTTTGGTACCCACGGTTATCGAAATTCATGCCCGGCCGTTCTAGTGCGGTCGGTCGGTCGTATTGGCGTCACTCGCACTCAGCCAGGCAGATGACATTCGACGACCCGAAGGCGGCTCCCTCCCGCAGTCATTTTTGACCGGTTAAATTCGACCAGTAATTTTTGGTACCCACGGTTACCGAAACTCATGCCCAACCGATCTAGTGCGGTCGGTCGGTCGCATTGGCGTCACCCGCACTCAGCCAGGTGGATGACATTCGACGGCCGGAAGGCGGCTCCCTCCCGCAGTCAGGATTTTTGACCGGTGAAACTCGATCGGTAATTTTTGGTACCCAAGGTTACCGAAATTCATGCCCCCCCCCCCCCCCCATCTCCCGAGATTTTTTCAATACGGCCAGCGTACGGTTAAAACCCTAGGGTCTCAAAATTAGGCAATTTCCTTCATATGAATCTCAATTGCGCCTATTTTGACCATTGACATATGAATCATTTTCAATTAGTGCTCGTTTTGATGAGATTTGGTCAGAATCTATGGTTTTTCAGTCGAGCTATGTTAAAACTTTGTGTTTTTTCATGTATATAACAAATGATAACAGTGATTTATTCACCTTAGAGTAAGTGCATGTTGGTTTTTTTTTTTACAATGGAGGAAATATGTCATGTCTTAACGGAAACAAGGTGTTTTTCGATTTCTGTGTTGCAAATTAGTGCGGGTATGTATGAGAGTGGACGATCTGACCTGGGCGACATCTGCCCCTGGCTATCTCACCACACACGTTGTCATGGAGATCCGCGCTACTAATCATTTTCAAAGAGCAGAATAGGCTTATACACATGGTATACCGGGTGCATTAACTTCCTATCTGACCCACGCAGTAAATGAGAGATAGAGTGACCAGGGAGTGTCTGCATGTCTCTGTAATGACCCACGCAGTAAAAACATTGTTCTTATCGGCCGGAAACTCTAATTTGCAACTTCAAAGTTTTCAAAAATCGCGAAATAAATCATGCACATAGATTATGTTGAATCTTGTGCACCCAAAAAATTTCATCTGAAAATATGATCACCTACGACCTGTGCGAAAATGACAAACGAAAGTTTGAATAGTAGTGACACTATTCAAAATTTCATTTGTCTTTTTTGCACATGCCACGTATGATCATATTTTTGGCTGAAATTTTCTGGGTATAAAAGATTCAACATAATCTATGTGCATGATTTATTTCGCAATTGTTGAAAACTTTAAAATGGGGTATCTGAGAATGAGTTGCGTTGTAAATAATTGGACTACTCTCATCGAAGAGTACTGGATTTTAAATAGAGCTGGTAACAAAAAGTTACCTTATAGAGTGTTGGCACATTAAAATCAGCATTTACTCGCATGCATGCAGTGCAGTGTGTGGGCTAAGCTAGGGCCTAGAGCCAATATTAGTAATCCACTCATGTAACACTATGGATTTTACGTATGGGGACTGCTTGGAGTGTGGTGGGCATGGCGCCGGGAAACTCTAATTTGCCACTTCGAAGTTTTCAAAACTCGCGAAATAAATCATGCACATAGATTATGTTGAATCTTGTGCACCCAAAAAATTTCATCTAAAAATATGATCACCTGCGACCTGTGCAAAAATGACAAACGAAAGTTTGAATAGTAGTGACACTATTCAAAATTTCATTTGTTTTTTTTTTGCATAGGCCACATTTGATCATATTTTTGGATGACATTTTCTGGGTGTAAAAGATTCAATATAATCTATGTGCATGATTTATTTCGCAACTTTTAAAAACTTCAAAATGGGGTCTGCTTGGAGTGTGGTGGGCATGGTGCCGGGAAACTCTAATTTGCCACTTCGAAGTTTTCAAAACTCGCGAAATAAATCAAGCACATAGATTATGTTGAATCTTGTGCACCCAAAAAATTTCATCTAAAAATATGATCACCTGCGACCTGTGCAAAAATGACAAACGAAAGTTTGAATAGTAGTGACACTATTCAAAATTTCATTTGTCTTTGTTGCACAGGCCACATATGATCATATTTTTGGATGAAATTTTCTGGGTGTAAAAGATTCAATATAATCTATGTGCATGATTTATTTCGCAACTTTTAAAAACTTCTAAATGGGGAATGCTTGGACTGTTGTGGGCATGGTGCCGGGAAACTCTAATTTGCCACTTTGAAGTTTTAAAAACTCGCGAAATAAATCATGCACATAGATTATGTTGAATCTTGTGCACCCAAAAAATTTCATCTAAAAATATCATCACCTGCGACCTGTGCAAAAATGACAAATGAAAGTTTGAATAGTAGTGACACTATTCAAAATTTCATTTGTCTTTTTTGCACAGCCCACATATGATCATATTTTTGGATGAAATATTCCGAGTGTAAAAGATTCAACATAATCTATGTGCATGATTTATTTCACAATTTTTGAAAACTTCAAAATGGGGTCTACTTGGAGTGTGGTGGGCATGGTGCCGGGAAACTCTAATTTGCCAGAAGTTTTAAAAAATCGCGAAATAAATCATGCACATAGATTATGTTGAATCTTGTGCACCCAAAAAATTTCATCTAAAAATATGATAACCTGCGACCTGTGCAAAAATGACAAATGAAAGTTTGAATAGTAGTGACACTATTCAAAATTTCATTTGTCTTTTTTGCACAGGCCACATATGATCATATTTTTGGATGAAATATTCTGGGTGTAAAAGATTCAACATAATCTATGTGCATGATTTATTTCGCAATTTTTGAAAACTTCAAAATGGGGTCTACTTGGAGTGTGGTGGGCATGGTGCCGGGAAACTCTAATTTGCCAGAAGTTTTCAAAAATCGTGAAATAAATCATGCACATAGATTTTGTTGAATCTTGTGCACCCAAAAAATTTCATCTAAAAATACGGCCACCTGCAACCTGTGCAAAAATGACAAATGAAAGTTTGAATAGTAGTGACACTATTCAAAATTTCATTTGTCTTTTTTTGCACAGGCCACATATGATCATATTTTTGGATGAAATATTCTGGGTGTAAAAGATTCGACATAATCTATGTGCATGATTTATTTCGCAATTTGTGAAAACTTCAAAATGGGGTCTGCTTGGAGTGTGGTGGGCATGGTGCCGGGAAACTCTAATTTGCCAGAAGTTTTCAAAAATCACGAAATAAATCATGCACATAGATTATGTTGAATCTTTTACAACCAGAAAATTTCATCCAAAAAAATGATCATACGTGGCCTGTGCAAAAATGACAAATGAAATTTTGAATAGTAGTGACAAATGAATAGTGTCACCACTATTCAAAATTTCATTTGTCATTTTGCACAGGTCGCAGATTACCATATTTTTAGATGAAATTTTTTGGGTGCACAAGATTCAACATAATCTATGTGCATGATTTATTTCGCAATTTTTGAAAACTTCAAAATAGGGTCTGCTTGGAGTGTGGTGGGCATGGTGCCGGGAAACTCTAATTTGTCAGAAGTTTTCAAAAATCATGAAATAAATCATGCACATAGATTATGTGGAATCTTGTGCACCAAAAAATTTCATCTAAAAATATGAGCATCTGCGACCTGTGGAAAAATGACAAATGAAAGTTTGAATAGTAGTGACACTATTCAAAATTTCATTTGTCTTTTTTGCACAGGCCACGTATGATCATATTTTTGGATGAAATTTTCTGGGTGTAAAAGATTCAACATAATCTATGTGCATGATTTATTTCGCAATTTTTGAAAACTTCAGTGAATATATGAATGATATTTTTGCTCAGGTGATTGCTTAACATCTGTATGCGGTGTCTCGTGCACAAAACTGTCATTTATTGTCCATGCATAGCATGATGACTTAAATGGAGTACTGTAAAATGGCAGTAAGCTAGACCCCACGAACTGGTGGCAGGCCGCAGGCGTGCAGCTTTGCTTCTGACCGGTGGAGTGTTCTAGTGCACTAGCTGTATATTATATAAACATGTATACATTTTTTTAAGTAATATACACCAATCATTGGTCCGTGTGTATCGAAACACGAACCAATGAAAGCCCGAGATAGATTGCGTGCATCTGCCGCCCAGGGCAGAGGGGCATTTCCCGGGTATGTTGGATGAATTACTAAAATTTGGGTTATGAAAGTGCATGGAGAATCTATATTTATTTCTTGATGCATGTATTGCAAATATGAGCTTGGACTTAAGTTGATTGCAAAAAAAATGACACAAACTATATTAGTGATATATTATCTTATGTTTAGAGAGGGGTACATGTATCATATGTTCTATATTGATCATGGAAACAACATGTGTGGAGCTAATTGGGATAGGTATGATTGTGGTTGACAATCTCCTTGAAAATCTACAGTCCAATGAGGATCAGCAAAGACGGCAACAAGGACTGCATGTATGCACTTGAAAAAGGACCAAAGATGCTACCTTATTTTGATGTCGAGATGTCGTTGCTCCTTCACCACCTCGACAAAGACATAGAAACTTCCTAAAGTAGGAAAGTGTGGCACTAAAACTAATTTCTAGCTCAAATGGTATGTCTGATTGATGATTTTCTTTCACTGTAGGCTTCGCATCAACAATGATTTCAAAACCAGGTCAACATCATTACAATTTGACATATTTTGGTCCCCTTTTGTTATGCAGAATGTTGAAGATATCGCTTATCGTTTACTGCTGGGCGGTCTTGGATTATAGATTAATCCGAATCGACCAGTTAGTCGATTTATCGGCAAGTTTTTGTTAAATCTCAAGTTCTCAATACTATAAATTCTAAACTATGTTATATTCAACACAAAAGCAGGATGCAACGGATGGAGGAGAGTTGTTGCAGTCGTTGACATTTGCGCTCATGGATGACATGTGAGATGCAAAGGGAGTCGATTCTTCAGCTCCTGCCTGCTAGGGAAGACGAGGGGGGCCCAAGGGCGAGGAGCTCATACCGGGATAGCTCTGTCCATCGGAGGCGAGCAAGGTTGCGACAATGAGCTGAATAGGGAGCAAGGAGGCGACACAATGGAGAGTTCCATAACCCTATCGAGTGAGAGGGGGTATCTTGTGGGAGGCAACTAGAGTGTGGAGCCAATTTTGAGGTTTCTGCCTGGATGAGACCGGCTAATTTATCTCTATATGCCCAATACATCACTTATCAGACCGATAAATCGACCCAACCGATAAACATAGGTGGTATGACTTTATCTTATTGACGGCCCCTAGAATTGTGATATTTTGAACATTGGTACGAGTATAGTAAAATACATGCCTTTTCATCCATTTCAAACTACGGTGGCGACTTTATAGATCTTGTGGTGGCAACATTGTAGTCGAACAAAAATCGTTAAAAATAGAAATATGGGCTAGAGTTTCAAATATCTCATCGGATAAAGCCGCGATGGAATTTGAATGCTTCATGGTTTAAAAGATAAAACATTCCATTGATTCAATTTAATTATGGCATAGATCTCCATGATGCTATGACGACATGAGATGTGTTTGAACTTCATGCATGAGAACCTTTGCACGAGAGTCGCGTTTAACTAATGCGCATACGTTTACCGCATTAGTTGAGTCCTAATGTTTTCTAGGTTGGATAACAAAAAAAGGTGACAAATTGCTCTGTGTTTAGAGCATCTCTAACAGGCGCGGGACGGAGCGGCGCGCTAAATTTTTTTTCCAGCGCCAAATTAGTGGTTTAGCGTGCCGTGGCCGAGATTGGTTTTCCGGACGCGCTAAAATATGGCGCACGGCGTGCAGCAGTTTACCAGACGCGCTAAACTATAGAGCACCACAGCGCGATGGACGAACAGGAACACTTAAACATAATTTAAACGATATTTTATAAATGATGAAAATTAAACTAAAATGACGAAAACATGAACACTAAACTAAAACGATAAAACTAAAAATCTTCGTCCTAGCTGAGGTCGAAGTCGAAGTCGGAGGAGTCGGAGATCTCGTCGACGAGCGCCGCCCACCTGGGATCGTCGGTGGCCCAGTTGTCGGACAAGTGCAGCTGCGCCTTCACCGCGGCCTTGGGCGCCCGCCGCTCCGCCGCGCGGGTGTTCCAGAACTCCCACTCCTCACGGGCTTCCTGCGGGTGGCTCGCATACCACTCCGTCACCACCCGCTCGTCGGACTCCGCGACGAGGCCCTGCATCGCGCGGTGGCGGTGGTGGCGGCGGTCCTCGGCGGTGACGAGGCGCGGCGTCGGCGCCCAGGCCTGCGCCTCCTGTGCGTTCCGGACACTGGGGTAGTTCAGCTGCGAGCGCGGGCGGCCAAGCCTCCACGCCGCTGCGTCGTACGTGTGGGCGGCCTCGACGGCCGTCGTGTACGACCCAAGGTTGACGCGGTCGTCGCCGGAGCGGATTTCCGCCAAGAAGGAGCCGTTGGGGAGCGCGCGGATGCCGCAGTAGCCGGAGTCGCTTCGGCGGCGCGGAGGCATGGCGGCGGCGGAGCGCGTGGAGAGTGGGGGAGTGGGGAGCGGAAGTGTCGTGGCGGGCGCGGGAGGCAGCTTCGGCGTTTGCGCGGCGCGTGTCTATCCTGCGCGCTGGACGCGGGGCGGGATATATACCGCCGCGCGCACCGCTTTGGCCAGCGCGCGGGACGCGTTTTCCCGCGCACAGGACATTACCGCGTCCGCTGGAACGCGCGAAATGTCCCCGCGCGCGGTAAACAATGGGTATTTCCCGCGCGCGGCTTATTTAGCGCGTCTGTTGGAGATGTTCTTAGGTTGGATAATTGGTGTATAAGCGTAGAACTGTTGAAATTGGCATACATAGTTTTGTTCGGATACAAATATATCCACATCTATTTCAAAATATAGCATGACATTTCTGTATGTAAAATAAATTCAACAAACATCCACGTAGGCTTTTTCCCGATTACGAATTTTATAGGATAAAATAAAAATAAAAGCTCTTCTTGAAGAACGGTTTAATTGTCACCTTTTGTTTGTACAACATTTTTCTAAAAATATACCGAACTGAAGGAAATTAAGATCGAAAAGTAAGGTCAGTTTACGAAAGAGGAAAGAATGGCGTGGTTAAAGCCTGCTTGGACGGCCTTGCACCGATCAGCTTCTCTATTAACTATTACTACAAGCCTGCTGATGTGGACCAGCCAGAGAGGATGGCACACAAGCAATGCAGCAAATGGGGAGTTTTTTTTTTTTTGAAACAAGGCAAAAGCTTTGCCTATTTCATTAATTAAGAAGGAGTTTTAAGTTACAAAAGCAAGCCAAGAGGCTTGGAGCGAGAGAGTCTACTCTCGCGGCATTAGGGAACTCAAATGCTTCGCCCCGGCTAACCCCCACAATGCGGCATTCCGCTTGATACAAAAAAGAACCGAGGAGGGCATGGAAGCCACGCTCCTAAAGACACGCACATTGCGCTCGTTCCAAATTTCCCAAGCGGTGAGAAGGACCAAAGAGGCCAAGCCCTTGCGCCGATTACCATGGACTCCGATGACGGCACACCACCATTCCTCCACCGATGTATGAGCATGCCATTGGGAGGTGTCGAAATTGGTCAAACCAAGCCAAGCTTTGAGGCTGTCCCAAATGCGGATAGAGTACCTACACTTGAACATGATGTGCGCCACGGTCTCCGGCTCCCTTTTGCGAAGTTGGCACATGCCACAATTTGGCCAACCCCTCCGCGCTAGACGATCCGCCATCCACACTTTGTTTTGGAGAATTAGCCAAGCAAAGAATTTACACTTGGGAGGCACCCAATTGCTCCAAACCGCCGGCTTCATGATAGATATAGGTTGGGGTTCGAATTGGGCCAAGTAGGCCGATGCTGCGGAGTATATGCCATTATTGGTGAGCCTCCAAGTGATCACGTCCGAGGCGCCCTCCACAAGTTGAACCTCTTGGAGCTTGTTCCAAAGAGCAAAGAACTCATTTATGTGGGCAACCGAAATACCTCCCTCAAAACATAGGTTGCGAATCCAAAAATCGTTGCACATGGCCTTTTGCATGGTGAAGTTCTTTTTCTTGGAGATGGCAAGGATGAAGGGAGCAAGATTCTTGGGCTTTCGACCATCAAGCCACGGCGAGTCCCAAAATTTTGCGGTCTTTCCATCTCCAATTGTAATACTCACGGAGTCATAGAATAGCTCCATATCCTCATTGTTGCATGGCAGCCCCAAACCGACCCAAGCTCGATCTGGGTCGGTCCACTCAAGCCAAGGCCAGCGCAAACACAAAGCACGTGCAAATTTGTCGAGGTTTAAAACTCCAAGGCCACCCATTTCCTCGGGCTACACACCAACTCCCAATTTACTTTGCATTTACCACCGGAGACCTTGTCCGCCGCCGCCCAAAGAAAGGCGTGTTTAAGCTTGAGAATGGCCGTCATGATACTCTTGGGAGGGGACAAGGCGGTGAGGGGGTAGATGGCTTGCGAGGTGGTGACGGATTTAATGAGCGCCGCTCTACCGGCCGCGTTGATGAGTTTCCCATGCCCGACGGGAAGCTTGTGCGCCATTTTGTCCACAATAAATTGGAAATCCACTCCACGGAGACTTTGCACGGAGAGGGGGAGCCCCAAATAACGGATTGGGAAGTGGGAGCGCGCAGCGGGGAATTCTTGGAGGATGGTCTCAAGATCAACCTCGGTGCAACGGATAGGCACAACCGAACTTTTTTGGATATTGGTAAAGAGCCCGGTAACCTCCCCAAAGTCATGAAGAATGCGAGATAGGGCGACAACGTCTTCTTTGATTGGAGCTAGGAAGATTGCCGCATCATCGGCGTACAGCGAGGTCCTCAAGCGGGAGTTGCGCCCCCTAATGCGATGGAGGTCACCGATGGAAGTGGCTTTATCTAGAATAGCTTGGAGTGGGTCGATGGCGATGTCAAAAAGGAGAGGGGAGAGGGGATCCCCTTGCCGCAGGCCTTGCCCGTGTTTTATCTAGAATAGCTTGGAGTGGGTCGATGGCGATGTCAAAAAGGAGAGGGGATCCCCTTGCCGCAGGCCTTGCCCGTGTTTGATCGGAGTGCCCGACACTCCATTTAGAAGGACTCTAGATGTAGCGGAGGAAAAAAGCGCCATGAGCCAATCTCTAAATCTTGGTGGGAAACCAAGCCGCTGTAGCAGGTCCATAAGATAATCCCACCGAACCGAATCAAAAGCTTTCTTGATGTCTAATTTTAGGAGCAAGGCCGGGGTTCTTGACTTGTGCAACCTTCTCGTGAAGTTTCTCACATACATGAAATTGTCATGAATACTTCTAGTTTTGATAAAAGCACTTTGAGCACGCGAAATGAGAGTGTTCATGACAGGTGCCAAACGGGTAGCTAAAACTTTTGCAATGATTTTTGCCACGGCATGGATGAGGCTAATAGGCCTATAGTCGGTGACGTTTTCAGCCCCTTCTTTCTTGGGAAGTAAGACAATGTTGGCGGTGTTAAGCCAATGAAAGTTATCCGAATGAAGATTGGAAAAGAGGGCGATCACTCTCATAAGATCCACTTTAATGGTGCTCCAACAAGCTTTGAAGAAGAGACCGGTAAAGCCATCCGGGCCCGGTGCCTTGTCGGAAGGCAATGCTTTGACGGCATTGTGCACCCCCTCCTCTGTGAGATCATTGGCAAGACTAGAGAGATCACAAAGAGGAAGATTGATATTGCTCTAGTTAAAATCCCGCAACCTTCGTGGCCCCTTCCTCATAGCTGAAGTGAAGTGGGAGTGAATAGCGTGCTCCATGTCCTCATGCTTGGTTAGCCACCCCGGACCGTATTTAATTCTGAGAATGAAATTTTTACGACGGCAGGCGTTGATCTTCATGTGAAAATACTTTGTGTTGGCATCTCCATCTTTCAAGTTCCTCATGTGCGCACATTGCCTTTTGCGGGACCTCTCGATAGCCGCTAAGCTGACCACGCACTGCTTTAGTCTTTC